>CM052538.1:191414865-191430510 GCA_028533065.1 Trachops cirrhosus | reverse complement strand
CGGGGAGCAAGGGAGGCCCCTCCCTGGCTGGGAAGGGAGGAGGGCTTTGCCGGGAATGGTAGATTGTTCCAGGAAGAGGGACCGAAAGGAGAGAAACCCGTGGGATGTGCAGAGTGGCATCTGCCTGGCTGCACTTGGGGTGTTGAGGTGGGGTGCTGGCAGTGCCGGGCCGGAGCCGGGGGAAGCCGGGGGGCCAGGTCACCCGGGGGGCCTGTGTGTGCCAGGCTGATGGGCTCAGGTTGAACTCCAATGGAGAACCCTCCCCGAAGAGTCCCCCTAGCTGAGCGCCAGGGGTGTGGGGCCACTGGGCTGAGGGGAGAGGGGTGTCCGTCAGAAAGGGTGGGCGGGGGGCGCTGGGGGCAGTCGCTGGGGCTGGAGACCTCGACACCACAGGTCTTTGCCGGCAGAACCCCTCCACGTGTCCTGTGCCCACTGCACCTCCTTCCCCGCTTCCTGTCACAGCCGCCCTGAGGGGAGCCTCGGTTACAGATGCGGACCCCGAGGCTCGGCTAGGCGCGGTCACGCGCCGCCCACACGTGGCAGGGCAGAGGTCCCAGTCAGGCCGTCTCCCGCCAAAGCCCCGCTCCTCCCGTGACACGTCTGCCTTTAGCTTCCGGGAGCGGTGCCTGCATCACCCACCCGGGTGAGGGCTCCGCTCCTTTGTCAGGCTTCACATTTAAAAACAAAAACAAACAAACACACAAACAAAAAAAGCCCCTGCTCTTTTCAAAATGTGTGTCTGTTTTTTAAATGTGTGTTTTTAAGAGGCAGAGGCTGACTCCTCCCAGAGCCAGCCCTGCCGGGGTGTCCCCTCCTCCTGCCTCTGTTTTCTCAGGACCATAAAGCACCTTCCTAAGGGGCCAGGAGACCAAGGGGAGAACACTGACTGTGCGTTTGACAGCCTGTCATTCACCAGCCAAAGGGGTTCGGTGCCAGGCTCTGGAGGCCCAGAGGGGGCAGCCCAGAGTGGCCAGGCTCTGACTCGGGCGCGCCTTCCCTGGGAAATGACCCTCCCCGACAGCCTTCCTCACCAGCAGGACCAGGACACTTTCTGTGGCCCTGAACCTCGGGGACCCCGATCCCTACCCTGTCTGCCTCAGGGTGGTAGGTGCTGGGCAGGGTCAGCGTCACCAGCGGTGCTCCTGGGGGTGGGGACCCTTCAGGTGTCACTAAGGAGCAGCATTTGGGCACAGGTAGACTCACACTGAAGATGTACGTGCTGCTGATGTGAAATCCCCATGTTCTACCTCACGGCCCGTGCTGACTCCTGCGCCAGGGTGCGGGGCTGTGTGGGGGTGGAGGCCTCAGGGAGCCCGTGAGACGCTGGTGGGGACGGGAGCTCCCTGGGGACAGGCTTTGCAGAGGGTCCTATTGTACTATTTCTGTGCCGCCTGGCAGCCATCCCGGAAGGTGCCATCAGCCTCATTTCACACACGGGGCCACGACAAAGGCCCGGAGAGATTATATGACTTGAAAAGATCGCACAGCACCAGGTGGCAGAGCTCGAATGCCAAGGCCAGTCTGTCTGGGTCCCCGCTTCTCCCCTGCCACCAGAGGGGCCAGGGACACAGCGACGGGATGAGGAAAGAGGCTGGGACGCCTGGCTGCTGTCGCACCCACACCCAGCCCAGCCAGGAGTCCCCCTGGGATAGGACCTGCCTTTCCTGGGTCACAGACCCAGCAGCACATCCAGGACTGGCCGTCAGGGTGCCCCCCCCCTTTCTCCCACTGGGCTCAGAACAGGACGGACTCACACCCTCCAGGGCGGCCTGATGAACTCGCTGCCCGCCGGTGGAGTTGGGTAGAGCTGATGGGTTCCCTTGGGCTCAGGTTACGGCTACACAAGATCAGCCTGACCATCGGCACCTCCGCTGGCCCCAGGCTCCCACTCGGCCTCCCGGGAGGACACTCCTGGCCTATTTCCAGAGCTCGCCAGTGACAGACGCAAGCTTCAGAGTACAGGAAGGACAAGGTCAGCCCCCTTGGGAACAGCCGAGGGCAGGAGGCCAAATAACCTGAGACAAGAAAAATCCAAAGGCATCTCCTCACCAGGAGCCCAAATCACAGGCGGGGTTTGTCTCACTGCGTGTGTGATCTGGACACTCACCTCGTCTGCCCACCCAAGCTTTAAAGCTGGGAGGCAATCCCACCGGCCAGGCCAGTGTCGGCCAGCACCTTCTCTGGTGATGGTACCCTCTCCAAACAGGCCTGGAACTCACAGAAACGTCCAGGCTTCCAGCTCGCTCCATGTCCCTCCCTCCTGCCAGCCGTCAGAGGACGGGCTCTAAGCCCAGCCTGCAACTTCAAGCAGCACACCTTTGCTGGACGGCCACCCTGTGCCAGGGCCCCACAATATGTCTTTGTCCCCATTTTACAGATGAGGAAACTGAGGCTTACGTTCCCAGAGCCGAGAGGTGATGGCCAATAAGCGCATGCAAAGATGCTCCGCGCCATTAGTCTCCAGGGAAATGGACATCAAAACCACGATGAGGTGCACGCCCGCTAGGATGCGCGGAACCGAAAAGACTTTGGCGAGTGCTGCTGAGGACGAGGAGGAACCGGAACCTTCGCCACTGATGGTGGGAAAGCAAACCGGTGCCGGGGGCCCCTCAGCAGGTGAGACAGAGTCCCCGTGGGACACAGCAAGACCACTTCAGGTGTGCCCCCAGCAGAGGCGAGAACAAACCTTCACACAGAAACGTGGGCGCTATGGCTAGGGGGAGGGGAGCCGGCATTTATTTAGTGCCTACTGTATACATTCTCCTGCAATCTCACTGCTGTAGTCACCTCAGTCTATGAACCCTATGGAGGAGGAAACTGAAGTTCGAGGTGACGGCACGCCCCCCAGCTCTTCCCTCAGGCCACAGCGCTCAGCGGGACACATGCGCACAGTAGGTACTCAGTAGGCACCCGCTGAATCAGCATGTCCCCTCGGCCCCGGACCTCACGCCTTTAGCGAGAAGCGGCAGGAAGGGCATTTTCTGCCACGGCACCAGCGTTTTGACATGTTTTCCCACCCAGAATAAAGGAGGCGGGATTCCTAGCAGATGTGTTTAAACTTGGTAGCATTCTCCAGACAGTGTGGCTTAGAGCTTGGCAGGGGGACCCAGATCTGCAGGAGCGCCTGACCCCCACTCGGGGCCCCACAGTCCCGAACCGATTCCAGTTTTATTTCCAGCGATTCAGGCGACGTCACCGAGTCTGAGAGGGGGGGCTCGAAGATGACCCCCGTCCCTGCAAACGTTATTTTTAAACCAGGTTTATGCCACATCTGAAACACGGCGTGTTATTCATTGTCACAGCCCTCTGCTAGGCCGTGAGTTGTTATTTAAATTCACTTAGTGATACACCATTAAAAGCCAACTGGGAAAGCCTCTTACGAGAGTGAGAAGGCAGCTGCTATGGGGGCGGGTCACACGGCCAAGGCCACAGAGTCCGTACAGAGTGACAGATCGCAGACTCTTCACGGCGTTCACTTTTTAATATTTTTATACAACATTTCCTTCGGAATTCGTAGCCCATTTTTCAATGCTGACTACGTTGATTAAACAGGCTCGTGAACTACCCACGCCCACTCCCTCCTCTGCGCCGAAGCGAGTAATAAATCAACGATGCTTTGGGGCATTTAAGAGCTATTGCTTCCCTTGGTTACGCTTTTCCTTTTTCGGTGTTGCGACCGAATCTCTCAGAAATGTATTTCTGTGCTTTTCCTTGCAGATTCCGCGCTGCGGGAGAGAGCGTGGTTTGGAAAATCTCGCCCGTTGCTTTGCGACTCGCACATTGGAAGGACCCGGGAACTACATTTCAGGGGCTAGCCGACCGCAGCTCACGTGATATTCCAAAGCCAGTGGGGGGCAGCTGGGACTACTGTCCACTGATGGAGGGCCTCGCTCCCCCCTCTGGCCTTTAGGCATGGCCAGGTGACTTGCTCCAGCCAATGGAATGCGGGTAGCAGCAATACTGGTCACTTCCTGGTGGGAACATTTAATTGCCAGTGTGGCACCCCGCCTCCCTCTTTGGCCTCAGGCCTGGGGACACGGGGGTCCGCATGGAGGCACCAGGCTGAGCCACCGAGGAGAGGACCTGCCCCGAGAGTCGCCCAGACTCCGCGTGAAAGCCCTTTGCTGCTCAAGGCTCTGAGGTTCGTCTTCGGAACCTCAGCACGCCCCACAGCACACCCACAGCACGCCCAGCCCATCCCGAGTGATGCAGTCAGGAAAGCACAGAGGGGCTGCTCTGATGAACACGACATGTGAAATCAGCCGTCAGGAGACAATGAGTATCTTTGATCGTCTCCGGACCGTTTTTATTTCGACGGCATGGTTTCAAGAAGAAACACTAAGTGGTTGCAAACGGTAATAGCTTTGCTTCATTAACTTTTTTTTCTCTTATTGGTTCTAGAGAGAGGGTAAAGGAGAGAGAAAGAGAGGGAGAGGAACATTGATGCGAGAGAGGAACCCCGATTGGTTGTCTCTGGCACACGCCCCGACTGGGCCCCGAACCTGCAACCCAGGCGTGTGCCCTGACCGGGGATTGAACCTGTGACCTTTCAGTTTTCAGGACAATGCCCAAACTGCTGAGCCACACCTGCCAGGGTACTTTGTTTCATTTTTAAAATACAATAAATAAAAACATAAAATCTATCTTACTATGTCAAGACAGCTCAATTACAGTGGACCCCACACTTTAAAGGAGCAGAAGTGGATAAATTTCCTTTGCCTGTTCACTTCCCAACAGCTTCTAACCTGTGTATCTGGTCTTAAGTGTAAAACCCCCAGGTACTTTGGACACAGGAAAAAGGACTCAGCCACACAGATGGTCTTTTGCTGCTTCAAGTTCGCAGATGTGACGAGGGCAGGTTCAGAGCAGGTGTCCCTGAGCCCCGCCTGGGGTCAGAACACACGCCGTGCGTTCCTCCTCACGAGCAGGGCCCGAATAGTTTGCGGATTTTGCTTTTGTGTCCTCTCCGAGTCTCGTCACCACAGGCCCATCCCTGGGGTGGGTCCGTAACCACACAGGAGGATAGAACCCACTCGGGACAAGGAGGGAGGCAGAGGGTGCTCTGCTCCCTGGCGAGGACCCCCCCACACCCCATGAGGTCTGGGGGCGGGCAAGAAGCTGGAGCCATCTCTGGCTCTGGGATGCCAGGAGGAGTTGGCTGAGGCGGAGGGAGGGGCCCACTCCCATCTGCTCCCCACCCCAACTCACACCCCCACCCTTATGTCAGATTCCCACCCTTAGCAAAACCCCTTGGATTCAGCAGAGGGAGACATCTAGAAAACCAAGGATGGGGGTCCTTTGGGGGACTCCAGAGAACTGTCAGCCCTCCCCAGCTGAGCCACCTGAACCTGCAGGAGCTCAGGGCACCTGCAAGGGCAGCCACTTCCCACTATACCAATGGGGCAACTGGGGCCCAGAGCAGGGGGCTGGTGGGAGGTGAGGCAGGAGGAGAGAGAGGGTCACTGTGCTGGCTGAGCACATACTCAGGTTAGGGGGTCCATCCTCACCACCCCCTCTGACCTAGGGCCGCTGCCACCTGTGTCGGAGGCTCAGCGGGGTTAAGTGACACCCCCAAGTCCACAGAGCCAGGGAGTAGCAGAGCAGAGCCTTGAACCCTGGGCCCTGGTGGACCTGCTGAGAATACAGCGGCCTGTTCTTTGGTGCTTGGAATGGTGAAACTGCTTTGCTGGAAACTTCCCCAAACACTGGGGAGCTGACAGCGCAGAGGCCGGATTCTCTTCCTGAGCAGGGGACGGGGTGGGTCTCAAGGTCAAAGGTAGGAGAAGACAATCCACAGACCTAGGCTGTCTGGAAACCAGCACCTCCGGGCCCCTCCACCCAGGCAGTGCTGGCACTCAGTCACCGTCCCAGGCCCAGTGAGGGATGGGCAGGGTCCCATTCTACAGACGAGGAAGCCGAGCCTCAGAGCGGGAGTGACCCAGCCTCGCCCCACCTCACTGAGGGCCAGAGCCAGGCGCCGGGTCCTGGCGACGTGAGGGCAGCGCCTCCGCTGGCAGCTGTGGGCGCAGCCGGGCTCCTGCTATAAATACAGTGCTGACACCCGGTAACCTTAGCCTGCAGGCTCCCCGGCCCAGGCCCGCCGGGGCCCTAAATCCCGCAGCCAGCCGGCCGCCTGCCACTGTGCCCCCGCTCCGGGGTTTCCTGACACCCTAACGAGGTGCCGCACATTCACTGCAGGCTCCACATTATCGGAAGCAACGTGAAGGCAGCGTGTCCGGGATGAGACGGTCTGAGGGCTAAATAGGCCTATGAGACCGCCAGCCCCCGGATGAGTAGGGTGGGAGCCCCCAGAAGGGGCACCCAGGCCGGGGTTTGCACAAACAGGGTCCGAGGCAAATCCCAGCTCTACCATCTACCAGCTGGGTGCCCTTGGGCAGCCTGTTTGTCTCTCTGAACTTCAGTTTCCTTAGCAACACAGTGGGGCTTATGTCACCACCACCCCACCAAGGGATTGAACAGACAATGTGTCCAAAATGGCCAGGACACAGGACACAGCAGATAATTAGGTCCCTGCACTTGCTGGGTGGCTCACAGCTCACTTATTGGTTGAATAATAATAACAGCTACAACGGCTAACAATAAGCCTGGCATTATTTTAAGAACATTACATGCTTTTGGTCACTTAATCCTCACTTGAACTTGAGGAGCTAATGCCCTGTTATTGTCCCCATTAACAGATGGGGGAAGTGAGGCACAATGCCCTCGAGTAATCTGCCCAAGGTCACAAAGGGAGCAGGTGGAGAGCTGAGAAATTTGCGGCTGTTGACACGGGCCTTGGGATTGGTTCCCGCAAATAGGCACAAATATTTCACAGCAGCCTCCTGGTTCCCACCGCTCTGCGGGGTAGGAACGCTAGGAAGACCTGCACTTCAGGCAGCTCGCTCCAGGAGACCGCCCCCCATACCCAGGTGCCGCCTTCTCTCCTGCCAACCGTGCTCTTTCAGAAGCCCAGCACATCACAGACCGAAGACCCTCATAGGGCATGTCACAGGCGGGCAGCCAAGCCCCAAGCCCAGCCAGGCGGCCCGCCAGCCAGGGTTGGCAGAGCCAGGACGGTGCCTGCAGGCCCCCAGCCCCGCCGAGCCCCTTCCGAACAGTGAAGGAGCCGTGAGGCTGTGTCTCCTCCGAGCCTCCTGAACACACACGCACGCACACACGCACACACAGGCTCAGGACCCAGTCCCTGGCCCCTACGGGCTAGATACTGTCCCGGCCTTCCTGAAATACTCATCGCTACGCGGGTGGCTTTACAAGCTGCTAAAAGCAGGGCTGTGTCCCTGGTGGAGGGAAAGAGCTATTCCGGGTCCGTGTCAGGTGTGGGCAGAGCCAGCCAGAAAGGGCCGCACCCCCCCCATACTGGCTCCTCGGCCTTCACAGCCACGGCGGACAATTCCTGGCAGCCAGGGCCGCCGGCGCCTGGTGGAAGAGGCTGAGGTCAGGCCAGCGCTGTCGGTGGCCCCCTCCCCACACACGGAGTTCTGAGTCTGACGCGGCGAGGCCCAGGCATCGGGGCTGTCCATCAGATGCCATTCGGGGGGAGGGGCACACCACCAACACCTGCAACCCAGCCCAGGGCCCCTGGGGCAGCTCGTCAGGTCCACGCTCCTCCCCGGAAGTGACTGACAGCTGAGGGGTCCACGGCCAGGCCGAGGCTTCGGCAGGGGGCCTGGCTGGAGGGGCTGGACCAGCGCACACAGCCCCTGCACCCTAGACTCCTGCGCCGAGGAGCACCCCCACGGGATGCTCCCACGAAGGCGCCGCGGAGCGCTCACCGTACGTCGGGCGCCGGCAGCGGCTTGCATGTGGCGCCACATTTACCCTCCGCAGCTGCCTGGTTAGGGACCGTTGACCGCTGCCTGCTTCTCGCCTGGGGACCCTGAGGCTCAGGGCAGTTAAGCCACCAGCCCAAGGTGACCCAAGCTGGAAGTGAAAGATTTGGGATGGGAACCGGGCAGCCTGACCCTGGAGGGCTCCATGTGCCCCCAACATTAAACTGTCACCTGCCCCACCCGAGGCCGGCTCAGGGGCACGTCCACATCACAGCATTGTCTTCAACTGGAAGGAGCCGGGGGCAGCCAGCCAGGGAGCCAGGCAGCGAGTCCCCACCAGGCACCGGACAGAGGGCATGCGGGGGACCCCAGTGTCTGCCTGCCCCGCTGCCGGGCTCTGTCCCTGGCCGTCTCCAGCCTGGAGGGTCTGGGGCCCATGGAGGACCTGCTCGCACTGGCAGAGCAGGGGCTGAGGGCTCCCCACAAGTCCAGGCACCCCCACTCCAGATCAGCATTCACACGCACGCACTGCCTGCCGTTCCAGGGGCCGTGGCACCCTGAGCCCACCCAGGCGGCCAGCTGCAGCCTAAGCCAGAGCTGCACTGTGGGTCATCTCTGGACGCCCTGGCTGACAGCGAGAGGGGGTTGCAGCAGACAGAGCTTCCTGCTCCAGTGCCACCGGGAAGCTGGGGTGGAGGTGGCAGAACTTAGCTTTGAAAGTTGAGCTCCCCCGTCAGGAGCACAGGCCCCCGGGCACCAGGCTGGGAGGAAAGGGGTCCAGGCCCCTACCGGCCGCAACCCAGGGTGGGGAGGCAGTGCTCTCAGAGACCAGTGGCCTTGACCCTGCAACCGGACCTGTAGAAGGTAAATATAGCACCACCACTCACCGGCCGAGGGGCCCTCGCCGTCAGACATGGTGCAGGAGAGGGGTGGGCAGCCAGCCACTGGCCTGCAGGGACGCTGGGACCTCCTGCTGTCACCCACCTGGTGGGGCTCAGAGCTGCTGGCCGGGCCGGGCAGCAGCGTCCAGTCCCCAGGCAGCGTCCCGCCCAGCCAGCCGGCCAAACCACCCCCCTCCCCATGCTGGGCTGGGCAGATAAGAACTTGCTCCCGTGCCAGGAGCCTGCGCGATTGGTGGATAAATCTGAGCACTGCCCTTCCCTGCCCGGGCCTCTCCCAGCAGCCTCTGACTGGTGCCTGAGAAACCACTGCACCCCTGGGTGCTGACTCAGTCCCCCAAACCTGAGCCCCAGCTCTGGGGACCCCCGCATGCCTGCACTGTCTCCCTGGGGTGGCTCCACCCGGCCAGCGAGGGACATTTATGGGCATTGGAGAGAAAGAGTGAGCAATGCCGTGCACTGGGTATGTGCCCGTGCCAGATCGGGCCCTGCCTTCCACAGCAGCCATGACCATTATCTCCACGTCAAAGGCGGGATTAGGGGACCCACCCAAGGCCACCTGGCCAGTGAGGCATGCGACTGGAGGAGGGGGCAGGTGCTGGTGCTGACGGGTCCCTGAGCCTCAGAAGAGTGAGGGGTGGATGGGCATTCCAGGACATCAGGCCACAATCCCGTGAGCACTGAGAGACCTGCCCCAAGACCTGGGGAAAGAAGCCGCCATGTTTCCAAAGGGCCCCCTCCTAGACGCAGGGTGAAGGGAGAGTGCCAAGTCGTGCCGGCCGTCAGAGCAAACAGCTAACAGTTCGGTCCCCAGGAGGGGCTGCAGGTCTCCTGGCCTTTGCCCGTGCCGGTCCCTTGGTCGGGAATTCCCTGTCCTCCCCTGTCTCCTCTGGGAAGCCTTGTGTGACTGCCTCTGAAGGTGACCCAGGTCCCCTCCCTCCGCCCACTCTTACCTCGCTGTGGTCAGTGCCTGGTCCTGGCTGTGTTCACCTCTTGGTTGGCTCTTGCAGTTGTGTATGGTACTGAGTTCACTGTCACTGGGGGTATGCAAGCAAGACGGACAGCTGCTGGGTGAGGACACAGTGGAGGGAGTTCAAGCATCAGGTGCGGTTGGATTCAATGGTTCTAGGTTCCCTCTCAGGCAACCGATTGGTCCTGGTTTCCCGGGCTGTCCCCTGTCTGGTCCTGTGACTCCGGCTTGTGTCCTGGGAACCCTTGGTGCCGGGCAGACCAGGACCATTGGTCAGCCTGGGTTCCTCCTAACTGACATCTTTGCTTTGAATCAAAAAAAGAAACTAAAAGACAACGTCAGACTGGACCTGTCTCTGGAACTCTAGAACTGCACCCACCCCACCCCAGAAATCCCCCTCTTCCCTCCTCACCTGGCCCGCTTCCAGGACCCCTCGTGGGCAGAAGCTGGGGAGGGAAGAATGAAGAAGGAAGACCTCCCCAGCCTCCTCACCAGCAAAGTGGAGAGGAGTCTCACCTGCGGGTTTGTGGCGTGGAGGATTAACTGACACAATGCTGCCTCGGGTCTCTGTAGGTGGGACTGGGAAGGGGCGCCCCAGAGCCCAGCGGCCCAGCCCTGCACTCCCCCTGGAGCTGTAGCAGGTGCAGGCAAGGGTGGGGCCAGCCCTGCCTCGCTGGTGGCCTGTGGGCAGGTGGCGGGCCTCTCTGTCCCTGTTTCCACATCGGTAGAGCATGTATGAGCACCTCCTATGTGGCCGGCCCTGGGCTGGGCTCCGGCAGGGGGAGCCCACGGAGCCCGGCTCTCAGGCCTGCAGCCAGTCTTGGGTGTGGCTTTGGGCTCCCTGGCATGGGTGGGTCCACAGAAGGGCACATGGGGCTGCAGGGGCAGGGACAGAGGAGCGTGGTGTCAGACGGCCTGGGTGTACCCGCACCTCCAGCCGCCCTCCTCGGTGACCAGGGCAAGGCTGGCACCACCTCGGCTCCTCACCTGGAGAGGGGAGGGGCGAGCCCTCTGGGGCCTGGGGTGAGGACCAGCAGCAGGGCCTGGATGCCTTGGAGGGCCCTCCACCTCCCACCCTGCGGCGTCTGTCTGTCTGCCCGAGTCCCTCCAAACAGGCCCAGTGTCCACCCTGCTTCCTGCGCTCACGCCGCTTCCCCTTCCTGTTTGCTTTATCATGGGAACATGTGTTGGGAAAAACAACTCAGTTCCTTTGCTCTTGAGGTCACTACAGTGGCCATGGGCCCAGGACCCTCCATGTGCCACCTGGGAGGCCAGGCTCCCCCAGGAAAGGTTCCAGGGCCCTCCACCTCTGCCTGGCCTCCCCGCCCTGGGCCCCACGGACATCCTCCTGGTCAGGCCTGGGAGCTGAGCACCGCAGGGTTGGGGAACCTCCTCTGGCCCCCATTCTTCCAGTGCCCCCTTCCCCGAGGGCAGACTTGCCCCTGGCTACCCAGCCTGCCTCCCACTGGGGGTCCGACCACCAGCAGGGGCTGCTTAAGGCGGACAGCGCCAGGAGGGCGACCCGATTTCCTCAAGGGAAAAGGACACACAAGAGAGGCTGCGTTCTTGGCCAAGAAAGGGCCTTGACTCCATGGGTCCCACCCCATCCCTGATTCAGAGGAATGATCCACCAGCCAGAAATACCCCTGAGTCGGCCCCCTCCCAGGGCTGGGCTATTTCTGGATGTCCAGGCGGAGATGCCAGAGGCTGTCTGGAGCCCAGGAGCGAGATCTGGGCCAATGTGTGGATTTAGGAGCCACCCACCCCGGGGGTGTTGAGATAATCCTTTGGGTCGCACACTTGTCGGGAAGCCCGCTGGGGTCACAGGATCCTCACCCAGAGGAAAGCAGGTGCCCACGCACGTGGGGCGAAGTTCCAGAAGACCCACTGGCCGCAGCCCTTCTCACCCTGCCCCGAGGTTCCCTCCGGGTGACCCTCCTCTCTCTCATAATCACCCAGGACCCCCTCCCCCACACCACACACACTGTGTTGGCGGGGCACCTGAGCTGGACCTACCTGACTCTGGGCCAGAGTAAAGGACACCCTACCCATTGGGCCAAGACAACCAGACGGGGCCGAACCCCACCCAGAACCTCCCCAGGTGGGCAGCTCACTGTGATCCTCAGCCCACCCACGTTGGCTGCCACTGAGGGCCCACAGGGCCACCACACGACTCCAGAGCCAGCGTCCTGCCCCAGCACCCAGACAGAAGAGACAGAAAACCTCTCACCCACCAGGATGGCCCAGTTTTCGCCCCTCAGCCCAGGCAGGCCTCACCCCCAGCCTGGCCTGGGCCATGAGCCACCCAGAGGGTCCCTATCCCCAGCCTCCAGGCCACTTGGCCCAAGGGCACGGGAGGTGGCTTCCACTCTTTGCAAACAGCATTTTCGGCGTTAAAGCAGCTCAGCTCTTCGAATAACTGAGCATCCCTACCCCTCCCAGGCCGCAGGAATCTGCCCCTTCCCAACAGCTCCATCACCCACCCAGGTCCATCACCAGGAAGGGTGAGGGCTAAGAGAGAGGACGTCACTGCCACCCCACCGGCTGCCTGACCATCTGAGCCTCCATGGCCCCATTGTGAAACGGGACATAATGCCCGCCCCCACCCCAGCTGTCAGAGGATGCCCCAGACACACGCTCCCGGACTGGGTGGGGTTTGCACTGTCTTGCCCTGCCGCCGCCTCCCCGAGGCTGAGCCTGAGTCGCCTCAGGCCCCTCCCTGGACCCTTGTGGGTGGGGAGCAGCACGAATTCTGCCCTCAGGGAACACTCCAACCGGAACTCTGCAGCACGGCGCCATCGTGTGGCTATTCTGGGGACTGCATTGCCTGTCTCCCACCTGCCAAGAGTTCTTCCCGGGAGGCGACGATAATAAAGACCCCACCGCTGGAAATCTCTGTGCTAAGCCTGATCCGTGTAAAACACTCTTAATCCTCCCACCCACCCTAGGATGTGGGTTCTGTTATCTGTCCTCTCTTACAGATGGGGAAACTGAGGATCAAGCCTTAGTGACAGAAGGGGAGGATTTGACCCCTGGAGGTTTGGCCACAGGGCTTCTGTCTTCATCCCACCCATCCCACCTGGCACCAGGGGTTGGCACACTGGGGTCTCCTGGGGCTTAAAAAGAAAAGTTTCCGGGCCCCACCCCCTAGTCTGATCTGGCTGGCCCATGGGCCTCAGCTGTGCCGCCAGGTCTAAGAACCACCTGGCCGCTCACAGAAAGCCCCCTTTCAGGATCGGAGAGGGCAGGGAGAAGCTTCGTGAGGGACGGCGGGGTGCTCAGGTTGTGTCCCAGAGGCCAGACCCCCGGCCCAGCGGCTCAGGTGAACCACTCCAGCCTGGGCAGGGGCTGGCTCTGTCCTGGCACAGGACCCCCACCTGCACTGAGCATGCCACTTTCTCCCCGAGCCTCAGTGTCCCCGTCTGCTGCAGGGGAAGACCCCTCGGAGCTGCTGATCAGGACAGCAGTGAGGAATGAGGGGCCAATACCCAGTGACAGCTGACCCAAATCCACACCCTCCCCAAGAGGGCAGGTGTGCACCCCAGGCGGTGGGGGAGGGCACCGGTTCTTTTTGTTCACCAGTGCGCCCCCACGGGCTGGAGGAGGGACTGGGGCCAGCCCTTTCCTTGCAGGGACCAATATTACTGCTCCTTGGCCTGCAGCGACGCTGAGGAAGGGACAGCTTCTTCGCCCCCACCACCATTGTGAGGGTTACAGTCCCCCCATCAGGGCCCGGGCCCTCAAGGCCTCCTCCAACCAGGTCGGGAGGAGCAGCGCTGTGCCAGCAGATGATGAGGGTGTCACGGGCGTGAGCCCAGGCCCCCAGGTGCTCGGCTCCACCAGCTGCCCCTGTGAGAGGCCCTGGGGGTCCCAGCCCCTGTGACCTACCTAGGGAGCCAGCGCCCTTGTTGGGAATGGACTAGCCGGCATAGGCCCCAGGGCCCGGGCCCTCTCCAGTCAAGCTCTCAAAGCCTGGCCTACAATTCCAATCTCATTCCTCAGCAGGAGCACGGCCTTGTACTTGATGAGGGAATTACGGGCCCTCCCAGCAGCCTGGGCAACTTTCTCTCAAGGGGACAGTGTCCGGGCCTCTCCAGGGACAGCTTCCAGAGCTGCGTCAGCCCTCACAGAGACCAGCCTCAACATCACCCCCATTGGACGGATGAGCAAACTGAGGGCGGAGCACCCTGGCCTGGTCTGGCCGATCATTCATGCAGTCAACACAGATTTATTGAGCATCGACTCTGTGCCAGGCCCTCAGAGGGCATGGGGGGCCTCAGAGACGAATCACACACAGACCCCGTGCCCGAGATGCTCGCGGCCTGGCAGGGCGGTCGGTCACTTCGAAGGACACTCACGATACAGTGGTCAGTGTGGTGTTAGAGGTAGCACAGGTGACCATGGGAGCACAGAGGAGGGGCCCCTGGCCCAGCCGGGGGTGGCAGGGAGGGCTTCCTGGAGGAGGTGACACCTGAAGGGGGCTTCAGGGAGTGAGCAAGAGTTAGGGTTTCTGGCAGAGGGAGAGGCCTGTGCAAAGAGGTGAGGGCAGACAATGGCACATCCGGGTGGCAGCTGGGGGTTAGGGTGAGACTGGTCCAGGAAGGGCAGTGGAGTTAGCAGCGGACAGGGATCTCTGAGGGGCACGAAGCAGGAGGGGGTTGGCAGAGGGCTCTCTGGGAGCCAGCGTGGAGGGTGCCCCCGAGGAAGAGGACGAGGAGGAGGGGTGGTGGCAGTGGGCTGCAGGGGTGGGCGAGGCCCTTGTCCAAGGAGTCCGATTCTGCCGCGGGCCCGCTCAGCAGGGCGGGGGTGGGGGCGCGGGCTGCCAGCCCCGGGGCTGCAAGGTGCAGATCACGGGGTCCAGTGGCTTGAGCGTGGCCTGTTCCTGCAGCCCGAACCGCTGCCCGGGCACCAGCCGGAACTCCAGCCTCTGCAGCAGCTTGGCCATGACCACCTTCACCTCCATCTGTGCGGGGGGTGGGGGGGGCGGGGGAGGGAGAGCGGGCAGCCAGTGAGCACAGACACCGCGGGCGCTGCGTCCCCAGCCCCCAGCCCAGGGCAGCCCCGAGCAGGACAAGACGCCATCGTGCGGTCACTTCTGCAGCCCGGCCTCCTACCTGAGCAAACTGCTGCCCGATGCAGGAGCGGGGGCCCAGAGAGAAGGGGAAGTAGGTGAACCTCGGCCTGCAGGGGAAAAGGCGTCAGGAGGCGGCACCCCGCCACAGGCGGGGCTGGGGTTCGAACACACTGAGCACGGCAGCCGCCTCGCGTCAGCTCCCCCTGAGCCTTCCAGAGGAGCTGTGACTGCCCGCACTTCGCATGGAGGAACTGAGGCTCAGAGAAGCAGCTCGCCCAAGGTCCCAGGTCCCTTACTCATCTGGGCGGCCACATGTCCAGTTCTGTGTGGTCTGGGTCTGGACTCAGGGGTCTGTCCCTAGAGCTTGGCTCGCCACCACTGCTTCAGCGCTTTAATGCATTCGCTCCCTCGGCGCCCACCCCGGGGGAGCCCTCGGTGTTCCCATTTCTCAGATGGGAACGTCAAGGCCAAAAGAGGTGCAGTCACTTGGCCAACTCACAGGGCTTCCCAGTGTAAAGGACTGGCTATGAGCATGGACTCACACCCCAGCTCTGCCGCTTACCGGCTGCATGCTCTTGGGCAAGCTACCTAACCTCTCTGAGGCGTGGATTCCTCCCCCATCAAAGGGGGCTCGGTGGGGCTCACAACTCCCTCACATCGATCTGGAAGGGTACGTGGGCTCAGTGGGCACAGGCAGCTCATACCCGAGAACCCTGGGACTGCCCTTCCCCCTCCAGGCCTCCCCAAGGGCACAGCTCGGAGACAGACTTACTTGGGTGCTTTGGGGCCAAAGCGATCTGGGTTGAAAGTCAGTGGGTCCTCAAAGTATGTGTCCATCCGCCCCATGACATAGGTGCTGAACTGCCAGGCAGAGGGGACGCTTGTCTCTGGCTCCAAGGATAAGTCCCCTCG
>CM052538.1:191385553-191414365 GCA_028533065.1 Trachops cirrhosus | reverse complement strand
ATCTCCCCCACCCTCTGTGGCTGCCCAGTGGGGTGACTTGGAGCAGAGGAGTCCCCCACGCTCCCACCCCTGCTGTACACCACTCACCCATCCCTTCACCCCGCATCTCCCCACCCACCCATCCGGGCCAGTGTGGAATCCCGCTGGCCCCTGGAAAGTCTCTAAGAGGAAGAAAGGGGACAGCCAGTGTGCCACCGACCACCAGCAGATGTGCTACATGGTCCCATGCGAGAGCTACTAGTGTCCTTGCTTTACAGGTGAGGAAACTGAGGCTCGGAAAGGGCTATGATTTGCCTGAAGTCACTGAGGGCTGCAAGCCAGGTCTGCTCTGAGGCCATCTTTCTCTCGATCCTGAGAACTGCCATTGTTCTGAGTTTCTCTCCAACACCAGGCTTGTTTGGGGGTACGGAGCTGAAGGTCCCACTGGTCTTTCACCTCCGGATTGGGGTTCGTGCCCCGTGGCCTGCCCCCAGGGGCCATGCATGCCCCGCATCACTTGGGTGCTGGGTGCCAGCCTGCACCAGGTACCGCCCTGAGCCGCTCTGTCTCCGGAACCCAGGCAGCGGGGGGCAGAGAAGCACCTGGAACTCAGCTTTGCAGAGCGGGCACGTGAGGCGGGAGGCATCTCAGCCTAGCAGAGGCACTGCTCTGTGGCAGGGATTTTGGCCAGACCTGTGATGGCCATTATCCCACTGACTCTTCTCAAAAAACTGTGATCCAGGTTCCAGTGACCCCATCTTACAAGGGTGGCACCGAGGCCCAGAGACTCAGGGTCTCACCTGAGAGGACCCGGCCGGCCGGGAGCAGGGCTGGGCTGGGATCCCCGGTCTGCCCACTCGAGGCCCACGGGGCTGCGCACCGTGTTGAGAGTCAGCCACGGGGCCCCGTCCTGCCAGGTCTGAGTGCATATTCTAAAGAATAGGGCGTTAAGGCAGGTGATGTTGGTGCACGGGTGTTAGAAAAAAAAGATAAACAGGATAAAGAACCACACACACAGATGAAGCTTTGGTGTACGCTGGGAGGCGTGGCAGAGCCCTTGGGAAGGGGTGCCACGCAGAAGGGACTGGAGCCACGGTGTGGGGTGCCACGCAGAAGGGACTGAGCCATGGCGTGGGGTGCAACGCAGAAGGGGCTGGGCTGGAGCCTCGGCGTTCTCCTTCACGGAAACAGAAACAAAAATGCGCCCCGCTTTGGGCTGAATTGTGACCGTATTTGGAGATGGGTCTTAAAGGAGGTAACAGAGTTGGTATGAGGTCCCTGGGGTCGGTCCTGGTCCAGTGTGACTGGGGTCCCTATGGGGAGAGGAGATGGGGATGCGGGCACACACAAAGGGGCCGAGCCAGGACGCAGGGAGAAGGCGGCCGTCTGGGAGCCACAGAGAGAGGCGCCGGGGGACCAGCCCTGAGTGCCGCTTGCTTTCGGACCCCCAGCCCCCGGCTCAGAGACCGCGCCTTTCTGCAGCGGCAGCCGCCCCCTTGAGCAGACGAATACACGTCCCTCCCTCACACCCCACACAAGGTCAATTCCAAGTAGATAAGAACTTAACTTTCAAAAGAAAAATGTAAAATTGTTAGAAGACAATGTCAGTGAATATGCTGACTGCCGGCTGGGGAAAGATTTCTTACACAAGACGAAGCAAGAGAACCAACCACTGAAAACCTCTCCGAGCCTCAGCATCCTCAGCAGGAAATGCAGCCCCCCCCCCCACTCCAGCCTCACCCCTGGAATCTCACACGGGGCAGTGTGAAGGGGAGAAAAAGACCTCACAGGGCAGCCAGTGCTGACAACGGGATGCAGAGGGGAGCCCAAGTCAGCACGCACCCCGGGGGTGGCGGGCAGGCAGGCAGGGCCCCCACTCACCAGGAGCGGGGTGTTGCCAGGGACCCTGACCCCGTCGATCAAGGTCTCCTCTTCCAGCAGGCGGAAGGTGCCCCACGCTGGCGGGTACAGCCGCAGCGACTCTTTGAGGACCTGCAGGAGCCGCACGGGAGGCCGTGAGGGAAGTCGGGAGGCCCCAGAGAATGTGCCATGGCCCATCTCTGCTCCTGCTCACGGCGCTGAATGTGCACCAAGAGCCAGGCCTCCCTCTGAACCAGGGGTCCCACCCCTGGAGACCCCCCACAGCTCAGACAAGGCCTCCCTTGGGCTTACTCTCCAGGGGAGGGGCGCTGGGCCTGCAGAACCCTGGCTGAGTTGAGAAGTGCAGATACAGCCCCTCACTGACGGGCTAGTTTCCGACTCTGCCTGCACGTTGGAATTTCCTGGGGAGCCTCCATAAGATGCAGCCCAGGCCCATCCAGTGACTCTGATGTCACTGATCCGGGGCAGCGTGGGGTGGGATTGTTTTACTCTCCCAGGGGACTCTCCTGAGCAGCGAGGTTAGGGAACCCCTGTTCCAATGGGCTGGGGAGGCTGCAGGCCTGAATCGATGAATCACCCACATCTGCCCAGAAGCTTCTGCCCTCCCCCCACACACACCTGGGACAGGTACTGCAGTCTCCCCAGGTCCTCGTAGTCAAGGTGCCTCTTAGAACCGATGACCTCGTCCACCTCGGCCTGCAGCCTGTTGGGTCAGACAAAGACAAGTTCATCTCCAAGGACAGATGTCCCCATGTGAGCTTCAAGAAGGGGTGGAAGGAAGCATGCGAGAGGGGCCTGGGGGTCCCGGCCTGTGAACACTGCCCACCCCGTTGTTGAAGACATCCGGGAACCGCCACGCCCAAACCCCGGTGCCCAAGCACAGGCCACCCTTTGGGTCCGCTGCTGGGAATCGGCTGCAGGAAATCGACGCACCACGGAACACGGGCTCTGCCCACAGACGCCCGTCTCAGCCCCGGACACAGCTGCCACCGGCTGGAAACGGTGGACTGAGCGGCCCGGGGACGCCGGTTGAGTGGACTTGGGGACACGCACCGTTAGAATGACATGCAGCACGGGAGTGGATGGGGACCACCTCACACCCACTGGGGGGCTGTTATCAAAGACGGAAGGGCACGCGTGTGGTGGGGACGCGGAGAAACCGGGAACCTGTGCACCGTTGGCGGGAGTGTGCGTGGTGCAGGTGGACAATGGTATGGCGGGTGCCTCAAAAAATTAAACACGGGATTGCCATAAGACCCGGCAATTCCACTTGTGGGAAAGTAAGGCCTCGAGTAAACCTTTGCACACTCGAGTTTGGAGCGGCGTTATTCACAACAGCCACGTGGTGGGAGCAGCCCAAGTGTCCACGGGTGGACACACAAGGCGTGGCCCCTCCACGCCAGACTCCACAGATGGCTCCGTCCTATGAAGGAAGGGCATTCTGACACCCGCTGCCCCATGGATGAGCCTGGAGGACAGTCCCCGGAGGGAAAGGAGCCAGGCACCGCAGGGCAGACAGCGCCTGACCCCACGTGTGCGCGGTGGGGTACGCAGGGCGCCTGAGCACAGACAGAGTAGAACGGGGGGCGCCAGGGGCTCGGGAGGGGTGGGGAGTCCGTGTTTAATGGGGGCAGAGTGTCAGTTTGGGAAGGTGGGAAGGCTCTAGGTACCGACAGTGTGACTGCAGGGCATGCCGCCGAGCTGCACGGTTAAAATAGTTAAAACGGTACGTTTTAGGTTATATGTGTACGTTTCCCCGTAATGTTTTTAAAAAGTGGATTTGGGGAGAGGTTACAACAACGTGGGGTGAAAGGTTAACCTCAAACTGCCTCTGGGTGGGTGGGGCCACCATGGATGAATTTTTATTATTATTATTATTTTAACTTTTCTGCTCTTTCCCAAAGTTTCTATAAAGAGCGTATTATTATTACATCTCTTTGGAAACCTTAGAAACTATTTCATATTCTCAAGAAGCCATTCACTTACCCTTTTGTGCTGTGAGAGCTGCTGACAGCAGGCCCCGCCCACCTCCCCAGCACTCCCCCACCCCACGCCTGGAGGCGCTTTTTGGGGCGCTGTCACCTTTGGCTCAGTCTGGGCCACCACGTCCAAGGGAACCTGTTTGTCTGTAATGACACCAGTGGCCCCACTCACATGCCATCTCCGCAGGCACGTCCCCCTCGTCCAGCCAGCTGAAGGCCAGCGCTCCCCGGCACTCGAGTGGGGGTCCTGCTCAGGCCTCAGTGGTGGCCTCGGGCCAGGCACTAAGTGCACAGTGGGCTGGGAAGGAGCCACTGTCCCTGGCCCCTTGGAGCTGCCAGTTCCAGGACTGAAACAGACTTGAAGCAAGCAGTCCCAGGAGAAAATGAGCTGAGAGGACGCTAGTGGCTACTTTAGGGACCTGAGAAATAGGAGGAGATGGGAAGGAGGAAGAGGAAGGGAGGAGGAGGAAGAAGAGCTGCTATTCTCTAGGACAGAAGCAGGGAAAAGAGCTTCCCAAGAGGGAAGAGCATGTGCAAAGGCCCTGGGGTGAGGAGGAGCAGGACACCGTGTGGAGGGCTGAGCCCTGGGAGGTGGGAGCAGGTGGCCCGCCAGGAATACGGCATCAGACAAACGCTGCACCGGCATCGGGGGAGCCTCCCCCTCCCGGCACCCCCATACCTCGCCAAGATCTCAGGCTGGCGTGACAGCTCCATCACCGTGAACGCCAGGTGGTTGGCAGAGGTCTCGTGACCTGCAGGGAAGAACAGGTGGCTGCAGGCCCAGCTTCCGAGACTCCAAACCCCTGGTGGCAGCTCAGGCCCTCACTTCTGCCCCCTGTGGTTGTGCTGGACATACGGATATAAAGGGACACCTGTCCACCTCCACATTGCCTGATCCGGCCAGTGTGGTCAGATAAACACCATCTGTCCCCATGCATCCGTTTTTCACACTCTGAAAGGCCCTTCCTGCAACCGTCCTTGAGCCTGGCCTGGAGGGACATCTGTACCCATTTTGCGGAAGAGAAAGCCGAGGCTGAGAGAAATGTGTGTCTCTGAAGTCACACAGCGGGAGTGACTCGAGTCACGCCAGCTTTGGAGTCCAAGGCCGTGTTCTCCCCAAGCATAGGGGGCACCAGCTCCTGAGGTCTGGAGGGGGCACACCTCCAGTGGCGGGGACCGCAGGGTGGCTGCCCCTATGTGGGCAAGGGGGCGATTCTGACTTCCGGCGGGATCTGGCCAAGGTGACAGTCAATGCGCTCAGCTGGCCTGGGGAGGAACCGCCTGCACCGCAGGAATTTCCTCTAAAGGGGCAGGTGGCCCCCCAGCCAGGAACCACTGCCTGCCAAGGGGTCCCGGTGGGGGTGGGGGGCTGCCTGCAGGGAGAGAAGGGGCTGCACTTCACAGCACGTGGGTGCTGGGAAGGGAGGCCCGGGCACTCCCGGGGGAGGACGGGAGCATCAGGGCCCTGTCTGTCTGTCCGTCTACCCCCACCACCAGACTACAAACTTCCACCTTGTTCACCTCTGTCTCCCCGAGCCTAGCAACCATTCACTTGTTCTTTCACGTCACCTAGTCTTCATGGGCACCTACTGCCCCGGGCCCCGGGAATACGCAGGTGAGCGAAACAACACAACCTCTCGCCCACCAAACCTGCCATCTGCCGGGGGGACGGGCCTCATGGCGCCACACCAACAGATGTACAACTGAAACCATGAGACGTGTGGGCAGAGGGGCTCTGGGCACCTTGGTGAGCTCCTAACCGGGGCCAGAAGAGTCTGGGCAATCACTGAGGGCTTCCCTGAGGAAGCAGCACCTGAGGGATCCCTGAAGAGTGAGGAGGAGTTTTCTAGGTGAAGATAGAGGCTCAAGAAATATTTGATGAGCAAATAAATGAAGCTGCTTCCCACAAATTCTGAGGGCGAAGCTTGAATTCACATGCCAAGCTCTCCTGACCCCAGAAAGACAGTGTCACAAGTCCCCATGACTGCCAGCTCCATTAACAGGTCAGGGGCCACCAAGAGGGCCTCTTGGACCTCCCTAAGCAGAGAGAGGAGACTTCCGCTCCCCTCCTCCTGGCCCCCCAATTCTGCAGCCTAACTCCGCTCAGACGGCCAGAAAAATCACTGAGTTAGGATTTAAGGGAGCTCTGAGCCCTGGGTCGCCGACGAAACTACGAACCAGCAATGAAGAAGGTGACAAAGTTGTCCAGCAGAATCTCGTCGTCCTGGGCGCCCTCTTCAGCTGAAAGACAAGGAGCGGCTCAGGGTCCGGCAGCAATGCCAGTGACGCTCGCGGCCTGTTCCCTTTCCCACGGCTCGGGAAGACACCCCTCCAGGAGGCATCCCAGCCACCCCGCCCTCTCCGGGAGCCCCCGCACCTTTGAGAATCTGCGTGAGGATGTCGGCGGGGACGTCCTCTCCCCTCTTCAGGGCCTCCCTGCGACGCTGGACCCAGTCCTTGCCCACCTGGCGCAGAAAGCGGACGCTCTCCCGGATCTCGCGCAGCTGCTTCCACTTCCCCGGCATGAACTAAAAGGAGATTCCAGCGCGAGAGGGTCCACTGAGTATGTGCACCTCCCTCTCCCCTCTCCCCCAGCTCCGAAATGACAATAAATCCCAGCAGCAAGCTGGGAGGTCGGAAGAATGTGAGAAAATTCTAGGAAAAGATAAAGGAGCCAGGAAGACTAGATCAAGAAAGCTGGCTAAGCCCCAAGCATCCAACTGCTTCCCCTGCCGGCTCCAAATCCCTAGAAAGGATAAGAGAAATGCCTGAAAACATTCAGAAAACAATGGAAAATAAGAAGGGATCCCCCAAAGGACGGAGAAGGTTGGGGCTACAGTGAAGGAGGGAACCACAGCCAGAGGGCAGTGAGGTAGAACTGGCAGCCCCCCAAAATGGGGTGGCGTCAGAGGACTGCCAACTGGGAGGTGATAGCCGGAGCTGCAGCAGCCATCTTATGACAATGAGGTTATGCGCCGGAGGCAGTAGAACAAAAGAAAATCTGGGAACATCTGTCACTGTGGAGCCATCCTAAGCATCCTAGATGGCCTGTTCCAGGGGTCATTTTACACTAGAGAAAGATGAACTCTTAATTTACTTAAACCAGTTTCATTTTGAGTCTCTATTTCAGGCAATATATGCAAATCCTAACTGGGTCAGAAATCATGTCAGATAGGCGTACCAGAACTCAAAACCCATTCTGAACAGAAGTCACTGGAGGAGGTGCTCCAGTGAATGAGGACCACGCAAGGAGGGTGGCCGGCCACCGGAAGGGGGGCCGAGGCGGTACCTTCGCCAGGGTGTTGCGGGATGCAGTGATGCCCTCCAGTATTAGCTTCACTTTCCCGGACAGAGGCTTCTGGGCGCCCAGCAGCATGCTGGTCTCCATCCCGAAAGCTGCCTGGGGAGAGAGAAGGATGAGGTCATACCTCAGGGACGGGAGGACCGGACACCGGGGCCGAGCTTGGTGCCGTTCAGCTGGAGACCCAGGCCCTGGCTAAGGGCTGACAAGCACCATGTCATCAACTCCTCACACAGAGCCACGGTGAATATCGTGAGAATTAAGTAGCATGTAGTAGCTACTAAATAAACCTCGGACTCTCCCTTGACAAGATGCATTTCGCCACTCCACACCCAGCTTCCCAGTGGGTTGGTGAATGACCATGACTTTTCACTCACTGTCCCCAGCCTCCAGCTGCCTGACCTGCCTTCACCTGGGTGTGGGGCTCTCGGGCCCGCTGCTGGGTCTGCCAAGGTAAGGATTCAAGCCATTACCCATGGGGGAGTCTGAGGGGGAGGTGGGCTTTGGGGTGGGAGTCGGGCAGACCTCAGATCCGGTCCTGATTCTGCCCCTGACCAGCCACAGGCCAGTGCCCACCCCTCTCGGGACCCACTTCGAGAGGAGGAGTTAGCAGCTCCAGTCTCACACTAGGTGTTTTGAGCAGTCGAGGAGAGCTGGAGCTCAAAGGGGCAGCAGGGAGAGGGGAAAACAAGGAAAGGGAAGGGGAGGGAAGGGGAAGGGGAGCCCTCCACCCGGGAGGCACACTCCACCCCACCCCCGCGTCTGCCCACCCATCACCTTGGCCAGGATGTCCATGGTGGTGCAGGTCAGCATTTCCTGCATGGACACCGGGGTCTGCCCGTCCGCCTTGGCCTCCAGGATCTCCACCAGCTGCTCTGCTTTCTCATTAAATGTTCCCATCAAGCTGACCAAGGAGCTGCGGAGACAGCACGCTCATCAGCGGCCACCAGGACCAGCCCAAGGCTTCGGCCGTGCTGCGGCCCCTCTCCGGAGGGAGGCCAGTGTGCAGAGTGGAGGGAGGGGCCCCCCCGCCAACCTTTCTGGCCTCCCTGCGAGACCCAGTCCCCAGGCTGGGGTTTCAGTAATCCAACCAAGCCTTGGGGTTCCACCATTCCCCTCCACTCAGGAGGGCTGCTGTCCCTTTGCTCTTGTCCTCAGGGTTCCCTGGGTCCTCTTTCTGCCACCCACCAGACCCCTCGATTCTGACCTCAAGGGGACGTGACAGAGCAGAAACTGCCGAGGACAGCGGGAAGGAAGGAAAGAAAGGTCTCTGGTAACGGCGGGACCCGTGCAGTTCCCCCTCCAGCCCCTCCCCCGGCTGCCCACTGCCCTGGCCTGTCTGGCCCCGGGTTACCACCTGCAGCCTCGCTTTCCCGTTCCACCCCGGTCCTTGAGAAGTCACAGTGCCCAGCCCTGCAGGGACGTGAGCCCTCAGACCCAGAGCTCCCCACCACAGCACCCCCTCCCCGGGACGGCTATGGGGCTCATCTGCCAGGTGCAGAGCTTAGAAAGAGGTGTGGGAGGAGGCACTCAAATCCCACGAAAATGTCACCCCTGAGGGAGTGGGGGGGGGTAGGGTGGGGGGATGCTGCCACTCGGCACATTACCTATCCCTGATTTTATACGAACAGAAAGTGCTGCTTTTGAAATTAAAAGCAATTTTTAATACTAACAATCTTGGTAAAGATAGAGGGGTGTTCTTTCTCCTACTCTAGTTCTTAAAACTTATCTAGGAATTTGAAGTTTCCAAATGCAAAGTTTTTTAAAACATTAAAAAAAAACACATGAGAGAAGAGAAAAAGGAGCAATTTTTTTAAATTAGGAAAGAAAACCAGCTCTTCCTTGCCCACCCCCCAGCCCTGCTCCCGCTTCCCGTGCTCACACCTGCACAAGCATCCTCCTGCCACGGCTGCCCCGCCCGCACCCCACGCTGACTGCACGTCTTACCCTCTGTGGGCCAGGCCGGACTGAAAGCACCACTTGATCCCGCCCCTTACCAGCTAAATCACTTTGCAGCACCTTGTCACTCTTAGGAGCGATAACCCTCACCTGGCCCCAGGGGGCACTCTGTCCCCGGCTGACTTCCACCCAGAGTTTTGCCTTCCTGTTCCAATGGCCTTTGAGCACCTCCAACGCACACCGCTCCTTCCCACCTCAGGGCCTTTGCACACGCTGCCCTTCTGCCTGGAGCTCTCCTCCCTGCCGCCTCCCATCCCCGTGCCCCGTTACCACCCTAATGCCTGTCCGCTCTCCAGAGCGACACCCGAATGCCACTTCCTGAGGGAAATGTCTCTTGAGCCTCACGCAGGCCCACTCCACACTCCCACAGCTTTGCCACGCTCACATGGTGTGCAAGGAACTTCATCACGCTCACATGGTGTGCAAGCACATGCTTATTTGCAGTTATCTGTGGCCGTCTCTTTTCCTTTTCACGTCACAATCAGGTGGGCTGCTCAGATGGCATGTGGCTGGAGGTCACGCCAGCACTGAGTCTCCTGCCAGTGGTGGAGACACGAGCTTGGGACCAGAGCGACTGCGGTACCGTGAAGCCCAGCCCTTCGTCCTTGGTGAGAACGACCGGGACCCTCTGAGCAATGTCCGAGAAACGTCTGAGAAAGCAGAAACTGGCCACCTGCTCTCACAGTTTTATTGAACGTATATAACAACCTTCTACGTGGATCATGGCTGGAGATGAAACTCTCCAAGTAGCTTCTAGTTTTTCCTCATTGGTGAGTTAGAATTCAGCAAGGGTCAAAGCACTTTCTTCCCTCTCTCTCTCAAAGGGAAAGAGGGTTCATGGGTGGAGCAGTGAGATGGAGCGGCCATGCCACAGGTGGGCCAGCCCAGAACACCTCCCAAAGCTTCGTTCGCACAGCCTGGCGAATTTTGCACTTCCAGTAAAATTGTCCTCACTGCCTCGCGGTGAGACTGGAAATAAAAGCGTGGGGTGAGGGAGGCTCTGAGTACCGCTGGACTGCACCCCTGAGCCTGGGCACGATGGTCGGTGTTATGTTACAGGGATCTTATCCCGATTAATTTAAAAAATAAGGACGCCATGAAGGCATTTACTGAGGTGTGAAGTGCGGTTCGGACGCCAGGGCCTGCGTGCGGGAGGGTCCGCCGAGACAATGCCCCTGGGGCTGAGTCTCGAGCGCTGGGGGCGGCCATCTGGTTTGAGTCCATGTCCTCTGATGAGGTCAGAGCTGCCCCAGGGCTGGGGCCGTGGCCCCTTCACGGGCCTTCGTCACCCTGGCTCTTGGCACAAGCAGCGTTTGTTAAATCAATGCCTCTTTCTCGTCTGTCCCTTCTGCTCGCACCCCTGGCCGCTGTCCAGTCACATCAAGGCCACTCACTTCTTCATTCATGTACTCCTTCGCTCTGCGACGTTCCCGGAGGGCTAGTGGCGGGTTCGGTGCGGTGCTGGGAGCGGGGCGGCAGGGGCAGTGGGCTTCTCCAGCTTTCCGGAGCCCGAGGTCTAGAGAGGAGGTGGAGGAGGACCCCCGCAGTGGCCTGACACTCAGCCTCGCAGTGGAGCTCAGCTTCGAGGTCGGGGGACAAGCTCCCGAAGCAGGGACACCTCATCTGGGTGTCAGAGGAGGCCTAGGACCCTCTGGGGGGCACAGAAGGCAGAGGGTGGCAGGAACATGGGCAGCGATGCCAGGAGGGGCCCAGCGGTTTCAGACAAGTGGAAGAGGGAGGGTGCAAACGCTGGAGGGGGCCAGGGGCCAGAAGGGTGTGGGCGGGGTCTGACCTTCACCGTTCAGATGACAGGGAGCCCTTGGAGACCTCAGCACAGGGGAGGAAGGTGGTCAGACCTGAATTTTAGCCAGATCTCTCCCTGGAGTGAGGCGGATACGTCAGAGGAGGAGGGAGACAGGAGGCAGAGAGGCGAGGAAAGCTGAGGCGGCACGTGTACATACCCGCCCACGGATTAATTACACACCGACCAGTGACTTCCCAGCGGGGAGACCTGGGGCACGCTGCCCTCACCACGTGAGCGAAGGTACCGTCTCCCCAACGACAGGGCGACAGCCCGTGCCTCCCGAGCGCGTGCCCCGAGGAGGTCGCGCCCTCGCGTCTGCGCCATTCCCGCCCAAAAGCCTAGCCTGAGCGTGACCGTGCAGATACAGCAGACAGACTCGCGTGGAAGGGCAGTCAGCGAAACTGGTCTGTACGCTCCAGGTCCAGGAGGTCCAGGGAAGACTGAGCGCTGGGGAAAGAGACACGGCGACCGAACGCAACACAGGAAGCTGGACTGGGTCCCAGACGAGGAAACCGTAGCCGTAATTGCACAGATGACGAAATTTGAATATAGGTCATGGATAATGGCACTAGACTGGTGTTAAATGTCCTCCTTTTGATACCTGAGCCATAGTCACGGGAGAGAATGTCCTTGTTCTCAGGAAAAGCACACAGAAATATTTAAGAGAAGGGACCTCGATGTCCCCAACTTACTCTGACATGGCTTTTAAAACTGCACTATATGAAATGAGTACATGCATATAAGCACATAGAGAATGATAAGTATATTTACATTTACACATAGAGAAAAAATGCTCAACAAATGGTGAGTTGAACAAAACCAGCAAGTGAACCTGGTGAAAGACATACAGGGGCTCCCCCAGACCCTGCAGGGCGGGCGGTGCCTCTGCAAATTCGAAACCGTGTCACAATAAAAGGTTACCTTCCTGCAAATGTTAAACATGGGCCTGCCGTGTGACCCAGCCATCCCCTCCTAGGTACACACCCAAGAAAAATGGAAACGTTCGTGTGCACGCTCAAAGCAGTGTGATTCGCAGAAGCCGAAAACTAGACACAACTCAAACGTCCATCAGCTGATCTGTGGCCCACCCACATGGCGGAACATTATTTGGCGATAACAATGGATGAATTTCTGACTTGTCCTGTAATATGGACGAACCACGAAAACACAACGCCACGTGAAAGAAGCGAGACAGAAAAGATCACGCTTTGTGTGACTCCATTTATAGGAAATGCCGAGAATGTGAAAATCCACAGAGACAGCAGCGGAGGGGCTGCCAGGAGCTGTGGGCGCTGAGAGGGCATGAGGGACGACTCCTTTTTGGGGGTGGTGAAATGGTTCTGAAATTGACTGTGGCGACGGTGGCACACGCTTTGAGTGTACCAAAAACCATTAAAGTGCACTCTGTAAATGGGTGAATTGTATCTGAATATAAGTTCCTTAAAAATAAAATGTTACCCCAAAGTAGAAACATACATAAAATACATGCGATACATAAAATAAAAGGCCTGACCCAGGGAAGTTCCTCGGGGACAGGGACCCGCACCCCTCTCAGCATCGTTGTCCCTTGACCCTCGATGCTCGCAAACCACACGGGGACCTCTCTCAGCCTCATGTCCCACTGGCCGGCCTCTTCCCTCTGTCCCTTCTGCCCGGGCGAGACTCGCTCGGATGAAGACCCCGCTTCCCAAGCCCACCCACGCCAGGCAGGCCAGCACCACCTCTGACCGGCCAGAACCGGGGCTGCCCAGCCGCGGCCACGCTCACCTGCGGCTGAAGGCCAAGTCCATGACTCTCCGCTGCTTGTGCCAGCGCTCGTAGTCACACTCGGACACCAGGCCTTGGCCAAACAGCCTGTGGGACACAGACACCTGGTGAGAGAGACAGGCGGGGGACTGCCTCACGGGCACGGGGTCCCCTTCTGGGGTCGTGAAACGCCCTGGGACTAGACAGAGGTGACGGCCGCACCACGTCATGAATGATGCGCTAGATGCCGCTGAACTGGACCTCTAATGTGATCAGAGTGGTGGACTTTATGGTCTGTGAACTTCACCATGATACAGAATGAACAAACGGGAAAGAGGTGGGATGATCGTGCGCCCCAGCCTCAGAAACCTCACACTCCCACCTGCCATCGGAGAGGAAAGAGGAGCGGGAAGGCAGCAATGTCCACGGTGCCCACGGTGCGTGGGGCACGCATTGCGGGCCTGGCAGCCAGGACCTCAGGTCCCAATGCTACCCCAAGGCTCTGGAGCCCACGGGCCCTCTGCTCACAGCCACAGGTCTCCCCCCCGGGGTCCCCTCCTCGGGCCTTACCTCTCGCCAAACACGGTCTGGATGGCGTGGTACATCTTGGAGTCCTTGTTGTACTTGGTTGACATCAGGAACTTCTAAACATCCCCAAAACACCAACATCAGCCCATGCACCCAAGAGAGGCTGCAAAGGACTTGGCAGTTTTGATTCTTGTGAAACAGACCCCAAATGATAACCCCGAGCTGAGCGCCAGCTACAGTGGGAACACTTCACACGCATGACCCCTCCTGACCCTCCAGAAGTCCCAGCCTCAAGCAACAGCATCCTGTTCAGGGATGAGGAAGGGGGCACCGAGGGAGGAAGAGATTGTCCTGAAACCGGAGCAGCTGGGAGGGAGGGTTTCTGGAGCACAGGAGAGACACGTAGCACAGATCCGGGGTTGTTGGTGCCAACCCAGCCATGGAAGTCCTGGAAGGCTTCCT
This sequence comes from Trachops cirrhosus, assembly GCA_028533065.1. Classification (NCBI taxonomy): domain Eukaryota; kingdom Metazoa; phylum Chordata; class Mammalia; order Chiroptera; family Phyllostomidae; genus Trachops; species Trachops cirrhosus. The sequence goes on along the minus strand of CM052538.1, from coordinate 191,400,723 downwards.
GGAGGAAGGGTCAACTTCCTCACCAAGAGCTGGATGGTACAAGGGTAACAACTGACAACTCTGGACGCAGTGTAGCCCAGGGGCTAACAGCTCGGGCTGAGGAGTCAGCTGGCTTGAACTTGAATCGGGGCTCACCATTCTTGCTCCACCTTGGGCTAACAACTCTGTGACTCTGGGCGAGTTAATCCCTCAGCTTCCTCATCTTAGCAGATGGGGAAAAGGAGAGTGCCTGTCTGGTAGGGTTGCTGTGAAGAGTAAACTTGTTCTACACGACAGAGCTGAGAACGGGGTCTGGCGCACGGCAGGTGCTCCGTAAACACCAGGTGTCTTGGAGACCGTTCACTGCCAGTCAACCCTGAGGCATGGGTGGTACTTGGATGCTCACTTACATATAGAGGAAGAAATCTGAGATTGAAAACTGGCCCAAGGTCCCACTCACGGTAGGTAAATGGCCACAGGATCTGGATCCAGACCATTTGCTGTGGGGAGGGGCAAGGCCAACTTGATCCTCAGGGGAAGCCAGGGTCGCTGGGCGCATTGGGGCACAGGTACATGGAAGGGGAAGGGGCAGGGGAGGCCTGGCCTGGGGGGGCGCTGGGCCGGATCCTGTGGGTGCTGGGGAGCAGGTGGGGGGCGATATCTCCGCTGCACGCTCACCCAGGGTCTGCCTGTATCTGTGAGGTTTGCTCTGGGGTCTAATGTCAAATTTTAGCCAAAAGGAACCCCCAGAAATGGGTGACCCTACTGCCCCCCCAGACATGTTTATTTGCAAGCCAATCCCCGTCACTCACTACACCACTCCCAAAGAGTTCCTCTCCTGCAAAAAGTTGTGACAGTGAAGGCCAGCCTCCCAGGTGCGCTGGAACATCCCTGAGCACTGCGGGGTCTGTGCCAGACCCGACCGGGAGGAAGGGCCCCTCGCACGGGGGCACAGCTGCCTGAACACCAGCCCTGACCGGGGGTCCCCACGGCCAGGGGTCCCATGGCAGCTCTCCCTGGGACTGGGGATCCTTTGACGGCCCAGTGAGCCTGGTTCGAGGACACACGGGGTGCAAAGGGCACCCTCAGTACGTTGCTGCCTTCTCCAGTTGCCCCCACTGACAGCATACCAGTGCCCGTAACTGCTGGGGGCTTGCCCTCCTGCCATAAACAACAGCGACACAGGTGAAATGGGCGGAGTGTCTGTTTGCTGACCCTGGAGCACAGGCAGTGCGGCGCTGTGAGTGTTGGGACAAAGAAAAGGCAGGGTGGGGGCGGGGAGAGACGTGAGCCATACAACCTAGGATTACTCCAGCTTTCTGTCTACAGCCAATTTCAGGGCAAAGACACCAGAAGAAGAAGGTCAGGCATAGCCCAGCCGTCTTCCCAAATGTTTGGGCCGGAGACCAGAGTCCAGGCCAGAGAAGGATAGAGCGGGCAGGACAGAGGCCCCGAGAGGAGGGAGCTGTGCACAGAAAGAGATCCTATGTGCAAACTCTGGCATCTTTGGATAAATACCCATCTGTGAACGTGTAGAGTAAAACTCCACGAGACTGGGTGAAAAAACAACGTCTGGGAAAGGAGAATCACTGAGTAACTCCAGGCTGCACAATTCTCAGAGCTTACACAGGCCGAGAGTTGTTTGAGTTCGCACAGGCCAGAGTTAAATCTCAGACACGAGGCCTTACTAGAGGCCCCGGAAGGGTCAGTCCATAGCAGTGGGGCTAAGCTAGCTGCACAGTGAAAGTCCACTCTAGGTTAACCCCACAAAAGCCTCACAGCAAACCTGGAAAGGATCAAACCGATCCACAAGCGCCTTTACCCCCTGCCGGAAGGAAGTCCAGCACTCCTTAAAGGAGTAAAACAAAATCAGGCACTCAGCAACACACAGTTCACGATGTCCAGTGTGCGGTGGGAAATCACTGGACACGCCAAAGAGCCGGAAATTCTGACTCACAACCAGGCCCACAAATAACAGAGATGATGGAATTCCCAGACAAAAACCTTAACACATTTATTACAAATACTGCAAATATGCTCAAGGAGCCCACATACCCGAGAACTTCAAAGAATCTACATAGAACTGATGCAAAGAATTGTACACCAAGGCAGATCATAATGAAATTTCTGAAACCAGTGATAAAGAAACATCTTAAAAGTAGACAGAGATAAAGTGGTACGATATTATGTGAAGATAAGTTGATCTGAGTTAAAGATTACACTATAAACCTCAGGATGAACACTGAGAGAGAGAGAGAGAGAGAGAGAGAGAGACAGAGAGCGCTAATAATACAATAGTGAAGATAAAATGAAACCCTTAGCCCTCTTCAATCCCAAAGAAGGCAGGAAAGGAGGAGAGGGGAGCAAAGAGCTGATGGGACAAAGAGAAAACAAACCACATCACAGCAGATTTAAACTGAACCCCACCAATGATCACATTAAATGTAAATGACCTACACACTCCAATTAAAAGGCAGAGATTGTCAGACTGAATAAAACAGCAAGATTCAACTACATGCTGTCTACAAGGAACCTACTTTTAAATACGAAAACCCAGACAGGTTAAAAGTTAAAGAATAGAAAAACAGGCACTATGCACGCGCTAAGCATAAGACAGTGGAGGCGGATGTATTAACACCGGACAAAACACGTTCTAGGAAGGAGAACACTACACCAGGGATAAGCGGGGACGTTTCTAAAGATAAGGGGGTCAGTTCATCACAGCGCATAACAGCAATACCTGTGTACACGCCTAATAATACGGCCTCACAATGCGTGAAGCAAAACCCATAGCACCGAAGGTAGAAACAGACAAATTCATGACTGTGGCTGAAGAGTCCCACACTCGTCTCTGAGAAATTGCTGGACCATGTGGATAAAATCTCCGTGAGGACTGAGGGGATTACAGTGACACTGTCAGCCGCCTTGACCCCACTGCTCTTCCATCCTCCCTCCCCGATATTTCTAAAACACCCCGTTCAAAGTCACAGAATACACATTCTTTTTAGTGCTCGTGAGCGTCCGTGAAGAGAGGTCATATGCTGGTCAGACAACAAGCTGCGATTAATTTATTTTTTCATTTTTTTTTGTTGTTTGTTTTTAAGCTGCAATTAACTTAAAAGGATTGAAATTATGAGTGGTATTTTCTCTGACCTTATAGAATTAAATCAGAAATCAATAAGAGAAAACTATCTGGGAAATCTCATTATATTTAGAAATTAATATCATACATTTAAATAATCCATGGTTCAAGAAGAAATCACAGGGGAAGTGAGAAACTATTTTGATCTGAATGAAAATAAAAGCACAGCATATGGACATGCGTGCTACATGTGTGGTGATATGGTGCTTATGGGAAGTGTGTGACTTTAAATGCTTGTGTGAGGAAGCAGAGTCTGAAACCAGTGATCTAAGTTCTCAACTTAAAATAGTAGAACAAGAGCAAATAAACTCAAAGTGAGTAGAGGAAGGGAATAAGAGCAGAAATCAACAAAAACAGAAAACAGACCATCCATGGAGAAACCGGTAAGACCGAAAGCTGCCTCTCTGAAAGCTGAGTAAGACTGACGGACCTCTTGCTAGGCTGGGAAGAAGACGAGAGAGTCCCTCCTCTCAGGAAGGGAAGAGGGCGCCACACAGATGCGGCAGCCATTAAAAAGATAATACATCAGTATTGCGGACAACTTTATATGAATAGCTTCAACAGTTTAAAAGAAATAGATTCCTCGAAAGGCACCAAACTCAAAAAGAGACAGAAAATTTGGATGGCCATATATCAATGAAATAAATTTAATGTGTAATGAAGACAAAACAAAGAATGCTTCCCTCAAAAAAAAAAAAAATGCCAGGCCCAAATGGCTTCACCAGTGAAGTCCATGAAACCTTGAAGGAAGGAAGAACACCACTCCCACACAAACTCTTTCAGAAAACAGAGCAAAGGGGTCATTTCCCAACTCCTCTTATGAGGCCTGTTAACCGGGTGCCACAACCAGACGAAGGCGTGATGAGAAAAGAATAAAGAAACAACAGTTCGTAACAAAAGGTGAGCAAATTATGCCGTGAGCAGGAATGCAAGGCTGATTTAGCACCTGACTGTTTCCCAATGAGATTATGTATCTCTCCGTCTCTTTTCTCCCTGAGCATCGCGAAGGTGTTTGGGAGCATGCATTAAAAAGTCTGAAACTGTGTCTGTATTTGAAATTCAACTTTTTAAAACAAAAATATTTTTTTAATTTTTTAAACTTTTTTTATTGCTCAAATACAGTTGTCTCCATTTTCCCTGCACTCCCCAAAACAAAATTATTTTCAACACCCTGTTCGAGACCCCGTAACTGTTCTCCTTGTCTCCCGACCTGAACCCTGAGTTGCACTGCGTCCCTCTTCCTGCCACCACAGCCACCCTCCTCGCAGAGTCACCCGCACATCATCAAGCAGCCACTGTGTAAGTGGCAGCACCTCCATTTACTGGGCAAGCGCTGTGGCCAGGCGTGGACTGGACGGTCCACACACATTACCTCAGTTCCAGTCCCACACCCCCTGGGAGAAAGGCACCACCCCTACTTTGCAGACAGGGAAACTGAGGCCCAGGGTGATGAAGTGACCTGTCCAGGTCCCATGGCCAGGTGGCGGCAGAGCCCAGATCTGAGCCCCGTTCTGCTAACTCCCAGGCAGATGTGATCAGGTGGCCGTTATTAATACCTCCACTCAGACACCCTGCTGCGCGCATTACAGACCAATTAACGTGCCTGTCTCTGTCGCCGCCGCGCCTGTACAATGGGGACGAATGGGAGTTCCTACTCCTATAAGACCGAACGGGTTCATAATCGTAAGGTACACAGAACAGCGCATGAGCCATAGTAAGACTGTTTGAGTGCCCTTTGACCCTTCCTTTGTGAAATACATCCATCGATACTTCATTTGCATCATAGCCCTGAGGGACAGGGGCTGGCCATATTCCCGCCTCGCCAGCGAAGGCACTGCCGTGGCAAGGGGCATGAGCTGAACACGGTGCACCAAAGGGGTCCGACAGCAGAGCCCCCCTCACTGCCCACACCAACCAGCCCGCCTCCGGGAGCCGCCCAGCCGGTGCGTGGTTAGGAAGATGCCACTCCCTTTCGGATCCTCAGGAAACCAGCCCGAACGCACGGGACTCTGGAACATTCCTCCCACAGTCCCCAGGGCCACCTTTCATGCACCCGCCCAAGGGAAGGGGCCACCGGTCTCCATGGAAACCACTCCGTTTCCTACCTTGACTGACTCGGGGCTCGTGATGATGACTGAGGTTTTGTGGAAGACATTCACCCGTACCACGGGCCCGTACTTCTTAGCCCTGGAAAGCAAAGTGACCCAAAAGAGGCCGTCAACTCCCAGAGACGTGCATGTCACCAGCCAGGTGTGGCAGGAAGAACAGGGCACCCCATCCCAGGAGGGGGCTCGCTATGGGCTTGGGGCCCGGGCCCTGGCCGGGGGTTAACTCACTCCTCAGTCGCTCCCCACACTGGGCCTCAGTTTCCACATCCATGAAATGGGGCTGCTACCCTCCTCCTTTGCCCCCAGGGTTGTACTGGGAATCAAGCAATAGCATGTCTTTGAAAATGCCTGGTAGAGTGTAAATCACCACCCCAAGCAACGACACTTATCTCATCACAGCCCACACCCAGGTTACAGATGAGGAAACTAAGGCTCAGAAAGCTTTTGGTGGCTGGTCTAAGGTCATGGGGTTGGCGAAGGACAGAGTTTGCCTTTCGAGCCAGCCTGGTCTGCCTCTCCACTCAGGGCAGGGCCTGCTGGGGACGGGAGTGACCGGGGCAGGGGAGCAGGGAGTGTGTGTGCTAGAACGGGGGAGGGGGTGGGGGGTGGTAGGGCGGGGGGTGGGGTGGCCCAGGGGACCTAGACTGGAGTAAGGGCAACAAATGACAAGTCAGGACCCACCAATCCAAAAACACATCTTGGAGCACGCGGCCACAAACCTCATCCTTTTTCCAAAAGTAGGGAAGGTGTCCTAGAAGAAAACTGGGAGAAATGGGGAACATTAAGATCACTGGAAGTCGCCATTCAACAGTGCTCCCTTCCCCACAAGGCCCTGCGAGGCCAGCGTTATTAGACCATTTCACAGATGAGAGGACTGAGGCCTGTGGAGCTAGTGCACCGGCTCAGGGCCACCAGGCAGGCTGCACACCCGGGGCCGACTGCCCCCAGAGGCCTCCTCAACGAGGAGATGGAGGTGTCGTGAGCCGACCAACAGCCGACCCTTGACACAGTCGGCACGGATGAGGCGCATCTGCACAGCAGAGGCGACTGTGGCTGGATCTCCTGTCCATCTCTTCCTGTATGTCTGTCCCTGCTAGCAATAGGTGGTGGGATTTTTGGATACCTGTGTGTTATAACAAAAATTCTGCATGATGCCTCCGATTCTGCGCCAAATGACTTGTTGACCACAGAATAGAGACCCCTAGCAACCCTAATGCTGCCTGCTTCCCCCACCTGGGAGGTTAAGGACAAAATTAAACAATCGGCAGACCAACTGCCAGAACGCTGAAGGAAGCTGTTGCTGGGAGTGTTTCTTAAGGAGTCACCACTCAAAAGCTTAAGATTTATTAGAGCCACTACCCCTCCCATACCCTGGACAGGAGTGTAAAGAAGGAAGGAGTTCTAGTTGGAAATAATGATCTCAAACACATAGAAATGAATACAAAACATAGCTCCCCTCCAAGATGTACAAATCAAAAAACTTAGGCAAAAAATCAATTACCTAACCGAGACAAATCTAACCTCAACGGACAATAGCTAAATTCTATATAATCTATAAATCTCCCCTTGCACGCCTCTGATTTAGACCAATTCCTAGAATTTTAATAGACACCTAGTTACTAAGTGGCACCTGAAAGTTTGTGCTCATATAGCTTTGTTGGCTATCTGATTAATGACCCTCTTGGTCAAAACAACCTTTGTTTAACATGGTTGATCTGTGGGACCTCCTGTACTTTTTGGTTATTTCTTTGTTTAACATGATTGATCTGTAAAACCTTCTGTACTTTTTTAAGTTATTTCTATGGTAATCATTTCTGTTTTAATAATCACACTATGTATTGAATATTGTATAACCATGGTAATTGTTTCTGTTTCAATAATCATGCATTGAATGTTGTATAACCTCCCCTATAAAAATAAAGATTGATTTTTCTCAGTGAGTCAGTTGGGCCCAAAAAGCCTGGCTGTCCTCCGGCACCTCACTTGGTGTCTGCCTCTTCGCCTGAGCCGTGCACCCTTCGGGGACCCTGAGACCCCGCTGAGGCTGGACCCTGGCATGGAGGGAAACAAAACCTCCTCCTGGTGCGGAGGTCGGGGGTGGCAGTCAAGGACATTGTGTGGAATTTCCTTCAGACAGTCGCTGAACACTTTCCCTGAGCTGCCAGGCTAAGCCCCACCCCCTCTGCCCTCCCCACGCCACCTGGAGGCTGGGCAGCTGAGGCTGGACAGGTGAGGCCACCTGTCCCCAGTCGTGTGCCTGGTACCAGGATGCTCCATAGTCCTCATCGCCGGAGGACAGATGGGGTCACACCAAGTCTGCAGTGAGATCCCTAAATTGTAAGCAAGCTTTCGGCATCACCATGAGGCACAGGCCAAGGGACTTACCGCGTCCTCTGTGACTCTACCCCAGTCAAGCTCACTCGTTACAGAGAGCGCCCAGACAACGCAGCTGCAGTGGGGCTTTCCGAGTCAGTGAGCGCATTCTCCCAGGGGGGATGGAGTAGTCAACGGGCAAGTAGGCAAATGCGGGTCAGGGAGTAATGGGAGAAACGTCCGAGTGGGGAGTGGGGAAGGAGAGCTGGGGATGGATGGGCGGGTGGCCATTTTACACGGCGGGTCGGGGAATGGCCCTCTACGAAGGTGTCACGGGAGCTGTAAGAAGTGAGGGACTTGGCCAAGCAGGGATCTGGGGAAGAGCATTTGAGGCAAAGAGAAAGGCAGGTGCAAAGGTCCTGAGGTGGGAGAGTGCTGGTAGGTTCGAGGAAGGCAGTGTGGTGAGACCCAAGTGCCTAAAGGGACCGCGGCACGGGGTGTGGTCCCCAAGGTGGGCAGGTACAGCTGCCTTGTGGGCTGCTGTCCACACTTCGGCTTTGCCCTCGGGGAGGTGGGGGCTGCTGGTGGGTTTTGCACAGAACAGACAGGATCTGGCCTGGGTTTTAAATGTATTGTTCTTGCTGCTGCAGAGCTGAGAGTAAAGGGGGCGAGGAGGGCTCAGGCAGTAGAAGCAGGGGTGTAACGGTGACTTAATATTATCAGTCTAGTGATCAAAGTCACACATTAACCCTTTGCTTCTAATCAACTGTATATCTTCCCTCTGGCCAAGTTCGCCTTCCAGTCGGACCGCGTGTTCCCAGAATGCGGCGCGCTGGTGCTGACAGTGAACCACAGGCGTCCGGCCACGTGCAGCACAAGGAAACATCAGCATGACAGGAGCCCAGGTGGGAACTGCGGGATTCCACCTCAGCTTCCGCCCCCCCACCCACGAGAGAAACTGCACACCTGCACTCCCCCACCCCAGGAATTCAGCCCCTCCTGAGTTCCCCGCCAACTCCCCGTGGGAATGGCTGCCTCGACCAGAGACGGGGAGATGGTTTGGAGGCATGAGGCTGCCATCCTCTCGGGCAGCCTGCACCGGCACTCAGCCACTTTCCTTCTCCCCAGCACCTGTCTCACGAGTTTGGCTTTTGTGGCTGCAGGAGGCAGCGGAGTCTGTGGGTTCACTGTTCTGGATTCAGGCCCCGCCCCCCCCACAGACAGGCTGTGCAAGGTGACGAGGGCTGGGGCCCGTGGAAGGGAGAAGTCCTATTCCCAACGGATGTTGAAGGGGACGCCAGCAGGGCTCGCTCACCGTTTGGATGTGCTGAGTGAGACAGGTGTCAAAGATGGCCCTGGGCCACAGGAGCACGGATGGAGCTGCCACTCACCAAGGTGAGCGGGACTGAGAAGGGGCTTGTTGGGGGCAGCACACCTGCCATCCGCCCCCGTCCGTGTCCGTGCGGGGGGGCCAGGCCTGAGACAGCTGGCTCTGCCTGCAGGAGGGGCAGCTGCAGGCTCCGGCACAACACCCCTCAGAGCAGCCCTCGGTGCACCAGCAGTGCTGCCCCCTCCACCTCAGAGAGGCAGCTCTGTGGCCTGTGCGCCGCTGGGTCCCAGATTCCCCAGGGGGGTGCACTCAGTTTCACCCCGAGGCCCAAGGACAGGCAGCAAAGGGGCATCAGCCAAAGAGACTGAGCAGGACACGTGGGGCGAGCCAGAGAGGCTTCAGCGAGCTGGGGGGCACCTGTCCGCCTCAGGCTGCTGAGGGGCCAGGAGAGATGGGGGCCTGGCGCGGACCACGCGTTAGCACTGTGGCAGTCACTGGGACCTGGACCAAAGTAGGTTGGGTGGAGGTGGGGGGCAGAGCCCGATGCGGTGGTGGGTTCGAGAGAGAACAGAAGGGAGGAACGGGAGCCTGAAGACAGGCAGGCTCCTCGGGAGGTTTGCAGTGGGGGTGCAGAGACGGGGGCAGCCGTTGGAGGGAACGAGAATGGAAACAAAAGGGTTGGTTTTGACAGCATGTTACATAAAAGTGGGAAAGATGCAGAAGAGAAGGAAAACTGGTGATGCAGGAGAGGGGCCGGCGCGGGGCAGTGCTGCTGAGCAGCAGGGACAGCTGTCCTTGGCCAGGAGCCCCGGTCCCAGTGGGAAGGGGAGGGCGAGTGGGTCCTGTGCAGGCCAGGGGGCGGCTGTTGCAGCAAAGCCCTGAAAGGAAGTTCTCTGGGCCGATCCCCGAGCTCCTGGAAGCAGGAGGCAAGAAGAAAGGCTGGCAACGTGGGTGGAGGGGGCGGAGGGGGCGGGCCAGGGTTGAAGAGCCGGCAGGAAGGCTGGAGAGGAGCCCAGCAGAGGCACGGGAGAAAGGGCAGGGTGGCAGCTGAGGCCCACTCGAGGTGAGGCCTTGAACTTATGCCGCTCCACCTGCAGAAGGATGGACCGTGGACATCACACACCACTGGCTGTATTTCCAGAATAATCTAGTTTCCATGGTCACTCACCAAAGCAGCTCATTCTTGGGAAAATGTTCTGTTTTGAGGCACCAGAGTGAGAAGAGAGTCTGTAGCAGCCTCCCCCTCCCAGGCCATTCTGAGAGCCTCTGCCCGGGGTCCACGCCCCTTCAGGAGGAAGGTGAGTGACCCCAAGAACAAGGGCACCAAGTGGGGAGGTCTCCCATGACAGGCAAGAAAGGGAACTAAAGCCTGACCCCTTCAGCTCCTGTAGGGGGCAGTAGGGAAGCAAAGGCATGGCCAGAAGGCAGGGTTAGAAGTAAGCAGGTAAGGGAGGAAGGGTGGTGGAACACTGGGACTCAGAGGGGACAGACAGAAGCCCACCTGGCATGCCCCTGGTGGTGGGCTAGAAATGGCAGGACAGAAGGGAGGGCAATAATCCCCCTCCTGGCTGGTCCCCAGAACATGCAGTTCCTGCAAAATGCAACAGGCACAGTGGGGATCCAAAGTTTCCTGTGGGCAGAGAAAGCCGTGGCCAGTCCCTGGAGCAGAGGTCATCTGGAGAGCCCAGAGGGATGAAGGGATGGGCCACCCAGTAGGAGTGAGGGCACCCAAAGCCCAGCAGTGGGTCTCCACCATCACGAGGAACCACCCAGGAACTTATTAAACGGCAAGGTGGCAAGTAGGAGTGGGAGGAGGGAACCAGCAGTCAAACTTGAAAACTCATTGCAAAAGAAATAAACACTGGGGCAGAGGGACTTTTCGTTGTCAAGTTTACCCTCACCCCACAACACCAGGAGGGTGGAGGCTGATGAGAATTTAGAGCAGCGGCAGAGCGATAAAGAAGCTGCAAGTGTTTGTGTGGGATCTGAACGTGGGTCTGAGTTCTCAGCGGTTACACGGATCAGTGCAGTAGGACACTGATTGCAATAAGGACACAGAGGTGGAGCACTCCAGGAGGGCAACCTGGAGAGAGGGCATCCTGGTGACTCCTGCAGAATAGGGAGGATAGAGGGTCAGGGTGCGGGAGCACAGCAGCTGCCTCTTCGCGGGGCAGAGGGGTCCCTGCCTGCAAGCTTGGTCCTGAAGCACCGAGGAGCAAATGCCACTCCTGGAGCCTCAATACATTCACTTCTTGTCAACCATGGTATTGCCAAGCACGGGCTAGGGATCCAGGCTTTGAACGCCAAAGCATCTGATTTGTGCTAGAAGGAGTTTCGAAACTTTCACTTAGTGTGATTTTATATTTGACCCCAACCAATCTTTAATCCAAAATCTTTTTGCCTAGGCCCTGTTCGGTTCACCGCATTAGAACAAAGAGCCCAATCATAATCAAATTCAGCCTCCTCCTACTCCTCGGGTCACTCCCACACACACTTGTAGGTTACACAAAGATTCTGTGGGATGAGATTTGGGGGAGAATTCAGGCCTGAAAAGGAGAGAAATGTGGACGCGTGCTGCTCCATGGGTGACCCTGGAAAGCATGCTAAGCGCAAGAAGCCAGACACAAAAGGCCACAGATTGTGTGATTCCATTTATGTGAAATGTCCAGAACAGGCAAATGCACAGACAGCAAGTAGATGAGTGGTTGCCGAGGGGTGGTGGCGGGGGTGAGATGTGTGACGGTTTGCGGGTGCGGGGTTTCTTTCAAAGGTGATGAAATCCTGGTGGTGATGGTCCAGTGTGGAAGGGTGAGTCTATGTTTAAAATGCAGTTCCAGGAGGAAAAAAAGAGATGTGGGGAGAGGGGCAGAGAGAGGCTCGACTTAAGTCCTGCTTTCTCAAGACACAAGGGCGGACCAGGTCTGTCGCGCCTGAAGCACTTGGGTTTCAGGGAAGGCCGAGTCGTGACCCAGACCCATCAGGACCGGTGATTTGGAAACCTGAAAGGGTGACAGTGCACCTGAGAGAACTTGCTGGAGATTCCCGCCAGCCACCTTGAATCACCCGTTCGGCGAGCGTCTACTGGGCATGGACCAGGCACTGCTGTGCCAGATGTGGGGGACACGGCAGTGAACGAGACAGACACGGGCCTCTGGGAGAGACAGACACTTAACAGGAGGTTGCACAAATAATGAATTACCGAATTGTCATTAGGGTCTGTTAGAGCTTATAAAATGAACATAATGTATGCAAGTGTGGGAGCAGGTGGGATCTCCCTGAGGAGTCAAGCCTGGAAGGCTGGGGAAGCACCATCGAGGGGGAAAGACAGAGCCTCTACAAAAGGAAAAACGGGCCGGGGAGACCCCAGGATGGGCGAGGACGCCTGGGAGGACAGAGAGCCAGCAGGACAAACAGTTGCCTTCCTATGTCACCAACCACAGAGATCTTTCCAGAACACACCACACAGGAATTCAGGCTTCTAACACCAGGGCATCTGGCTGGTGCTGGAGGTGGGTGCCTTCCAGAATGTTCAGGTCCTGAGGTCTTAAAAAGCGTATCTAATACCACGGTTTATTCATTCATTCAACAAATATTTATTGAGCATCGGCAACGTCCCAGGCGTTGGGGATACACGAGCAACACAGCAACCCTGCCCTTCCCGGGCTCACATTCTAAAGGGGGAGACAGACAACAGGTGAACAGTCAACAGGTGAGCAGAAGGTAACTTCATGGGGGATGGCCCCATCGGGAATGTGCGGCTAAGCGGGCTTTACACATGGTGGCTAGGAAACTAGCGACAAGGGAATCGGCTGGGGGCAGAGGGGCGGAGGGGGGTGGGGGGCGGGGAGGCGCGGCACAGACGGACTGGGGCAGCAGTGAGTAAGCAGGGGAAAGAGAACTGTAGGGGCAGGTTCTGACAGTTCAGCTGTCAGGGGCCTCGGTGGCCACGGGGTGGACTTCACTTAGAATTAGATTTAGTTCTAAAGTCATGGGAAGCCTTTGGAGCAGAGTATCGACACATTGGATTTAAGCTTCAGAAACGTAAGTTTCTGGTAGGGGAGGTAAGTTGGGGGGATGGGGGTCAAGGATGGAATGGAAGTGCGAAGGAGAAGACAAACAAGACACACCAGGACAGAAATGCAAAGGGGAAGGTGACCAAAGTACAGTGCTCCAGTCGGGTCGAGTGACCCCGTCCAAGTCCCCAAAGTTAGAGCGCTCACTTTAGAGCCAGGCTAACCTGGGTTTAAATCTAGGCTTACCGATGGTGTGACCTTGGGCAGGTGACTTTGCCTCTGCTCGCCTCAGTCTCCTCGTCTGAACGATGGGATAACAATAGCGCCTACCTAACAGGGTTGTCGCTGCCATCACGTTTGTGGGGCCCAGCTGAGCGCGGTGGGCGCCGAGCAGCTGCGGCGACTAATTTGTTACTAAGAATAGTTAGCGCCCCTCTCCCCGCCGCGGTCTCCAAACCGCCACGCGCAAAGGCGAGGCTGGACCCCCGACCTTGACTCTCGGTTTGGACGCGGCCCCCAGACCCCCCATTCGAGCGCCCCATCCAGGCCCCCGCCCCCACCACCCCCCAGCTCACCTGGGCCGCGGCGGCCCGGGGATGTGCTCGTAGCGGCTGCGAGCGCGGTGCACGAAGGTGCAGCAGAGGCCGAAGGCGACCAGAACCGCGCTGCCGAGCAGCAGCAGCCCGGGACTCATGGCTCCGGGGCAGGCCTGGCCGGGGTCAGGGCGGGGCACGGAGAGGGTGGGAGGCCGCGAGCCGACTCAGCTGTCAGCGCCGCGCGCCGCCTCTGCCCCAGGCCCCGCGCGACCCAGCACCGCCCCCGCCTCTCGGCTCCGCCCCCGCTCGCTTCGACCCCTCCCAGAGCGCTCCGTCCCCGCCAACCACATCTCCGCCTCCAGCTCCACTCTCGGGACCCGCCCCCAACCTTAAAACGATCCGCCACGCCCCTCCTGAAGCTCCGCCCCAAATAGATTAAGTCCCTGGGCCAGGCCCCGCCTAGAGCATGCGGTATCCACCATTCATAACTCCGCTTCTGGCTCAGACCTCCAAGGCCACGCCCCCTCTCCGCCTCCCCCCAGGCTCCGCCCTCAGCCCTCAAGCTCTAATCCAAGGGAAGCTCCGCCCAGAACGCGTTGTCCCTGGCAACTCTGGTTCTTCGGCGCTTGCTACCCAGGCGGCGGCACTAACTCCTGCTGACTGGTTCCGCCTTCTTTGGCGTCTCCAAATAGCGTTTCTCCGCGCGCGGTCCTAGGTCCCTTCCTTTTTCCATAAAACTCTCCTGGAAACCCCATCCCAGCCTCCAAATTTCTGTATTACGCCGACTGTTCCCAGCCCTCTCCTTGGAATCCCCAACCCCCAAAGCTGGTTTCTCTTGCTTGGCCTGTCCACAACCTAGCGCCCTCTGTCTCCCAGAGGGGCTCAGGGGCAAGTGACCAGCACCCTGGGAGGTCTGTGTCTGCGAATGAAGAGCGCTTGGCTGGGCCTGAGGCTGCTCTAGTGGAGCCTCGGGCGCTTTCTGGATCTTCCCAGATCCAAGGAAGCCAGGTCGGAGGCATTGACGCGAGTCCAAAGAATCTGGAGTTGGAGTGGCTGAAAATCTGGGTATGGAAGGTCTCCGTCAAGGGAGATGACCGGCGTGGCCAAAGGGTGTTTTTGAACCATAATGACCAAGACTTCCCTCCCTTTATAACCTGCTTCTCCGTACCGACCGGTCTGGAAGAGGTACAGAAGAGGCCAGCTCTGGGCCTTTTAGTTCCCAATTCTACACTCAGGGGCCCCCAGAGAGCAAGCAGAGAATAGAAAGGGCCCGGTGTGCCCACTCCTAGTCCAGAAAAAGATCCTCCGGACTGGTGAGGGGCGCCCAAAGACAGATGCCACTGCTGGGTTTCTGAGAAGGGGACATGTCCCTGCCCACTCAAGGACCAGTCCAGGAGAAGTTTGGGAACGAGAAAACAGAGGCCTATGTGCCCCCTTCCCAGGTACCGTCAAGGACAGTCCCCGTCAGGAACATGACTGTTAGGGGTATGTGGGCTGCGGGGTGACAGAGAGCGCCAAGCACAGAGGAGACGGGATTTCTGCCCCGGGGACGGCAGCCAGGGCGTCTGTCCTGGCGTGGGAACTTGGAATGGCCTCTCTAGTTGGGCTAGGAGACAGTGGCTTGGCACTGCGACCCCTTGTGGCAGTGAGAAGCAGCTGCAGGAACGCGCAGGAGACCTCTGGTTGCCGCTGCTGCAGGGTGAGGGAGGCGGGGAGGTCACAGCCCCTCCGGAGCTGGGAAAGCTCCAG
>CM052538.1:191369296-191385053 GCA_028533065.1 Trachops cirrhosus | reverse complement strand
GGGGGGAGTCCCAGGGGGAGGCAATGGTACACATCCTGTGGGTGGAGAGCGGATCTGGGGTCGGGGTCCCCAGGGACTGTCTCACTGAGCCCCGCGCAGACACCAAGGGTGGCGATGGTGCAGAGCCGCAGGGTGGGTAGCGGGGGAGGGGGGAGCGCAGAGGGGTGGGGGGCGGTCACCGAGGGAGGCGTTGGCACACAGCTTGAGGTCGTAGCACTCGAAGCCCTCGCGCGCGCGCCAGCCGTAGTTGCGGCCGCGCTCCACCAGGTCCACCTCCTCGAACTTGTTCTGGCCCACGTCGCCGCAGAAGAGGCGCCCGCGGCCCGCGCCCGACACCGGGTCGCCGCGGTCGAAGGAGCAGCGCCACATGTTGCGCACCCCCAGCGCGTAGACCTCGGGCCGCGCGGCGGGGTCGCCCACGAACGGGTTGTCGGGTGGGATGCGGTAGAGAAGGCCGTGCTCACCGCGGTCCACGTCGATGCGCAGCACCTTGCCCAGCAGCGCCGACCTGCGGGCGGGTGGGAGAGGGCACCGGCTCGGGGGTCGCCCTGCACTAGGGCCATCCGCACCGCCAGAGTCAAGGCCTTGGCTGTGGGCTGAGGGACTCCGCTGGGGTTCGGTCCTCCTCCGCTACTTAACGGCTGAGTTACCTCTTTCATGCATTCAGGTTCACAAGCCCCTCACCATATGCCAGCCCTGTCCCAAGCACTGGGCGTACATACCATCTATAGTGTCGCTTCAGCACCATAACAAACCTTTCCGGTAGGTGGGTTCTACTGGGACCCCCATTTTACAGACAGAGCAGCTGAGCTCAGAAAAGTCACGTGAGTGCCCAGTCCCCGCACCGCTAGAAATGCTGGGGCTAGGGCCCAGTCCTGGCAGGCTGGCCACAGAAACCCAGTCTTTACCACAACACTGTCCCACCTCCGGACCTACATCCTCCATGGGACCTGAGGGCGGTTCCTCTTCCCCGCCCTCTTAAGGGGCTGTGCTACAGGGTAAACAGAAATGAATGTCTCGTGCAGTTTTCTTCCAGCACCCAGCACAGTGCTTGGTACACAGTGGGTGCTCATTAAACATTTGTTGAGTGAATGAATGAATGACTACAAGCAAAGTCAAGTGCACCATACAGAGAGTACGGGTGGGGGCTCAGAGAGGGGAGAGAGGACCCTGCAGATCTTAGCAGGAAACAGGAGGCTGAATTCTTGCTCTCTCTCCCACACTCTCCCTGGCCCAGGCCATCGCAGGCAGAACCAGGCATGTCGGAGAGCGGACAGGCCTCAGTGGTGGTTCAGGTCACCCCACACTCCGTACCCTCCACCCTAGTGTCAAAGATGAGGCAACTCAGGTTTGGAGAGGGGGACCACTTGCCACAAGGAGGGGTGCAGCCCTGACCTCCATGCAGCTCCCGGGGCGAGCAGCTTGTGGATTTCACTTGTCACATAACAGAAGTGACACCTGACGGGGGAAGTCTGCCTTGTGCTTGAAGATGGGAAGCACACGGGGGCCACACTGTCGTCTGTGATTTCTGGTGCACCTACGTAGCCATCACGTGGGTTTTTCCCTGGCTGTTGGCATCTCAGTGGGCTCCCTCCCTCCGTGCTGCTTTCCAAGGCAGGTCTGCTGTGCTCTCGCACATTCGAGGCAGCCATGCACCGTCACCCTCACACAGCATCAGCACCCAGGCGGTCCCTCCTTACAGACGGCTCTCAGTGTCCTCGTGAGGGTGATAAAGCTCTCCCACCCAATAGAGTCCCCTCCGTTAACTCCCTACTGCCCTGTGGTTTTCCCTCGTATGCTCCAGCCCGCTGGGCACCAAGCTGCAGACCACGGCCCAGAGCCACACACCACGTACCAGGTTTCCATAGACACGTAGGCAAAGCGCACAGCAGCAAAGTAATGTTTTAAGTTCTGTCCAATTAGCCACAAATCCTTAATTTCTATTTTCTGAACTTCGTCTCTAAACACACCCCAAACAGGAGAAAGCTGCGATGACTCTCACACTGCCACAGACGACAGCACGGGCCACGAATTGCGAAGACTTTAATTACTGTAATCAACATCAGCCTCACTAACTTTACTTTCCGGGCTGAGAAAAGGTTTGTCATTTTTGGCAAAGAGCGTGGAGGAGGCTGCCCCGAGACCAAGGGATAGCCTTGTGTAGACCCATGAGACACCAAGTGTGTGTGTCTCTCTGTCTGTCTAGGAGTGGACTGACGGCAGGCCAGCTGCTCAAGCCAAGAAATGACTAAGTGGGGGTAAAACTAGGCTTCCATTTCTGGGCCATCGAGGGTGACCCTGGGGGCAGAACACCCCTGTGCCCATACAGCCCTGCTCCAACCAGCTCACGCTCCCCGTTTGGTCTAAGAAAGCACCCCTTTCCTTCCTCTGATTCCAGCAGGGCTGGGCTGGCTTCAGAAAAAAATCCCACCTTCCCAGATGCCCTTTGATGTCAGCTCTCTGGGACTGTGGTAAGTGGGCACTGTGCCTGGCCCTCCACAACCACGACTGTTTTCCCCCTCAGGACAAGCCTTCCGACGGAGATCATTATTCTCCTCCCCTAACTGATGAGAGGCGTGGCCTGGCTGTCTGCAGGCTGGGCTGGGGCCCGAGGCCCTGTGGACCACGCTGCACTGCGCAGCTGAGGAGGTAACTCCCCTCCGGGACAGTATGTAACCCAGGGGTGTGTAAACCAGCCCACCAGCTGGCCAAAAGCAGGACATACTTGTTCTGGGCATTTCCAAACTTTCCGAAGGGGTCTCCGGCCATCCCGCCGTCTCCGGTAAAGATGTAGAGGTAGCCGTCGTCGCCAAAGAGCAGCTGGCCCCCGTTGTGGTTCGAGGCTGGTTCATTGATCTCCAGGATTATCCTAAAGGAAGATAAGCCATGCCCAGCACCCCCCACCCCCAACAACTAACCTCAGCCAAAATGCAAAACAAGATCACAGCCATAAAACCTCTTCTCTCTTAGATACCATTTCAGAGTCGGGAAGATTTTTTGTGTCCTTTATGGCAGGTGATTTTTACAAAGATCTGGTAGGCTGGGCGTGGATAATTCACTCTGTTGTGCTAATGAGGAATTGGATGCTCAGAGGGGTTGAGCAACTTGCCCACGGTCACACAGCAGAGGTTGGACTAGAACTCAGGTCTGCTAGTTCTGGTCCAGTGCTTTTCCTACTGCTCCCCACTGCCAGCACCTGCCCTGTTCTGATCATGCGAAACTGCTGACCCAGGCATACCTGGTTCCTCCATCCGTCACAGCTACCCCCACACCAGCCACGTAAGATGAGCACTTTCCACGGGCTCCCTGTGCTCACCTCCACCCTCAGCAACCTCCTTTACCGCCACGGGGGAGCCTTCCACTGTACTGTGGCCAGCCGGCTGGCTGCTAGTTAGCTTTGGTCAGTGGAGAGCAGACGGCGAGAGGAGAGGAGATGCCGTGTTTCCCTGGCTCCTGGCGCTGCCTCCAGGAGCCGTGGCTGCGGAGATGGCCACAGTGGCCGGTGAGTGGGGACTCCGGGTTTCAGCCCGGACACTTGGTACCAGGAGCAGCAAACCGAGCAGCATGGGCCTTTGCCCTCCGGTTCCGCTAGCCTATGAGTGGAGGCAGCCTCTTGTGGTAACTTGACCTTCCCCTTTTCCTTCTCCAGCCCTCTGGACACCTTCGTAGCCACTGTATTCAATTCCCTCCAGCTAAAGTGCTTGGGCTGATCTCGATGTTCCAGGGCTGGTCTCTGAGTTACAAATCTCTTATTAACAGAGATTAGAAAAGCAAAGGTACAGCAAGGTCAAGAACTGGAACCCCGGCCCCAGCTGGTGTGGCTCAGTGGATTGAGTGCTGGCCTGCGAACCAAAGGGTCACCAGTTCAATTCCCAGTCAGGGCACGTGCCTGGGTTGTGGGCCAGGTCCCAGTAGAGGGTGCTCAAGAAGCAACCACACATGATGTTTCTCTCCCTCTCTTTCTCTTTCCCTTCCCTGTCTCTAAAAATAAATAAATAAAATCTTAAAAAAAAAAAAAAAAAGAACTGGAACCCCGGATGTTGGGCCTTCAGAGCCAAGAGCAGAAGCCTTTCCACGTGAGGCCAACACAGATCACGGGGTGAGCAGACAAAGTCTCAACTCCAGGTCTCCCGGGGATGGGACTGCTCGGCTATCGGTCGACCGCCTGCCAGTGGTATCCTAGCCCTGGGATCAGGGATGGACAGCTGCCTCGGGCAAGGGTGACCCCTCATTCCTGGCCCTGCCCTGAGCCAGCCGTGCCTAGGCTTGTACTTGCCAGGCCCCCAGAGAACCCTCACTGAACTCTCACTCGAAATACGTTCATATATATACTTTTGTGTTGCACCTTCAACATTTATCAGGAATTAATTTTAAAATGTCACTGTTGAAGACACATCCATTCCATCCCTCTCTGTCCCTGTTGTGAGATCCGTGTGATAAACTTGGTCTCTCTTGGGTAACTGGTTGTGCAGCCTCATACATGGTCACGAGAACTGTTTCCCCTTTTTACTCTGGCTGCCAGGATGCTCATGTTCAAAATTACTGCTACATAATGAGTTCTCCATGAGCCCTCAGACTAGCCAGCATAGTTTATTCCTTTTCCTGCTTTTACTTCGATGTCAAGATTTTACAGTTCTAGCAAGTACATGACGTGCTGTTATTTATCAATATGCTCTCAGGTACAGTCCTGGCCCTCCCCTACCTGCTCTGTATTTCAGATGGCCAGTTCCTGAAAACTACATTTCCCATGCTCCGTTGCTATGTGGCCTCCAGCTAGGCTCAGCCAATGAAGGCCTTGGCAAGAGATTGGAGGGCAGGGGGAGGGTGTTCCTCCCCATCTCTCTTCCTTGCTCCCTGTAGCATCTTGGCAATAGCTGTACCTCCTTCCTGGATCCCGTTCCCATCGCCTGGGCCCACCGTGGTTCCAGCTTCCACCGAGAGGCCCTGGCTCCAGGGCTCCAGCCCAAGGGGAGGAAGCATATTCCTTCACCTGTTAAACTCAGGGTCACCTCGCTTCTTCTCCAGCTTGCTCTGTCGTCACCCTAACACCTCGGTAACTGTTCCCATGTCAAGTTCTGCCTACCGAGTCACCCGGTACGGGGCTTATTTTCCTGCTGGACTCAGGCTGATGCGTATGCCCCTGGTGCCAGGTCAGGCCAAGCCCATTTTAGAAAGAGTTGGGAACAAATAGTACAGAGAGCTGGCTCCGTGTTGAGGGGACCAGAGCCCAGGAGGCAAGGAATGGATAAACCTGCAAGGGCGGGAACAGTGAAGGGTCCAGGTGAGGAGGGTGCAATCGCCTGGCACCCTGGTGATGGGCTGGGGTGAGGGGAGCAGTGGGATGGGCTTGCAAGGTGGACGGGCCAGGGTCCCAGCTCTGATGCTTCCTGGCTGGGTGACCTAGCAGGTCACTTCACCTGTCGAAGCCTCCACTTCCTCATCTGTGTAATGGGGCCATTAATACTTACTCACCTCACTGGGCTTTATGAGAACCCAGCGAAAGGAACTGTCTGAAGTCCCTGATCCGGGCCTTTGAACGTGATCCTGTGATGTCCGTCTGACAACTACGCCTCCCCCGACTCCAGAACACGGGGTTCGGTACCCCCCCACCCAGGGCAACCTCCAGAACACGGAACAACCTGTGCAGCCCACAGCACGGACGGCTGGGTCCTGCCGGCCGCATTTCAGCCCCGCCCCCGCCCGCCAGGCTCCCCGGGGGCGACCACCTCTCGGAGCTGTGGTCCACGCTGTTCGTGTCGTCCTCCGAGACCCTGAACTCGCTGATGCGGATCCACTCGTCGAAGTCGACGCCCACGGAGTAGTACACGTAGAGCCTGCGGTTGTGCCGGAAGCGGGGGTGGAAGGCGATTCCCAGGAAGCCCCGCTCGTCGCCCTGCCAGGGCGAGGTGAGCACGGCCTGGCTGACGTTCAGGAAGGGCTTCTCCACCCGCGAGCGGTCGGGCAGGTAGGCCCACACCAGCCCCACCTGCTCGGCCACGAAGAAGCGGTGGGTGCCGTCCCGGGCGTGGACCATGGCCACGGGGTTGCGCAGCCCGTTGGCCACCTCCTCCAGGCACAGCTGCAGGCAGCCCTGGGCGTCGGCCACCACGCGGCCCAGGTTCGAGTTGAGGTTCTCGCTGACCAGCAGGTGCGGGAAGCAGTAGTCCGTGTCATCCAGGGCCAGGTAGCGGCAGAACTTGGCACGGTTGCCCTCCAGCGCCCAGAGCTCGCGGTCGGGCGACAGGTGGCGGAAGAGGCCCCGGCAGGTCTGCCACATGTCCAGGCAGTAGTCCTCGCAGAGCCCCGGCACCGTCCGCAGGGGCGTGGACGGGTCCTCGGCGTCATACAGGTGGGCCGCGTAGGGCGAGCATTCCTGCGGGGACAGGGAGGGCTCAGGGCTGCTTTGTGGTGACACTGACCGGCTGTGTGACCTTAGACTGGTCGGCCCACCCCCAAGAACCCCAGGCTGCTGATCTGTAAAACGGGGACAACTCCACCCATGTGTTAGCGGGATTAATCTCCACCACCGCAGGCCTTCTATCTCCTCACATTCTTTTTTTAAAAGATTTTGGAACATGCCCAACTCGAGGCTGAACTCAGAACCCAGACGTGCTCCCTGACTGGGAATCGAACCGGTGACCCCTCGCCTTGCCGGGTAATGTCCAACCCACTGAGCCACAGCGGTCAGGCTTCACCTTCTTTTTTTTCTCTTGCCTTCATGATTCTGTTAGAACAAATAACCACAACTGTTACTACTACGACGGCCAAGAGCATTAGCAGCTACTCTTGTGAAGGGTCCGAGGCTCTTTTTTTTTTCAGATTTTATTTATTTATTTACAAAGAGAGGGGACGGGAGGGAGAGAGAAAGGGAGCGAAACATTGATGTGTGAGAGAAACATCAATCAGCTGCCTTTCTCAAGCCCCCAGCTGGGGACCCGGCCCACAACCCAGGCTTGTGCCCTGCCAGGGAATCGAACTGGCGACCTTCTGGTTCACAGGCCGGCACTCAATCCACTGAGCCACACCAGCCAGGGCCAAGGCTTTTTTATCTACTTTCCTTTTTAACACAATCGATGTTTCTGCCCTGTAGCTGCATGATGTGCTCCTTTGTTGAGCTCCCGACTCAACGGCCACTCCTCAGGCAGGACTCCCCGGGGGGTGCCTCCACTCCAGGGGCCGCCGGAGCCCTTCTGCTGTGAGACAAAGGGATCGGACCCTCTCGCCCTCTCTGGCCCTGCTTCCAGCTCTGTGGGGCTCTGACTTCATGGGGCAACACCCAACAGCCAAGGTTCACCCCTCATCTCCATTGAAGGCTTTGCCACTGATGGGACACTGTGAGTGAAGTACCCCCCACTTTGGCACCCTTCCTGTACCCCACCTGCCCAGTGCAGAGGCCTTGGCTCCCCGGGCTCTGTAAGGTCCCTCCGCTGGAGCCCCCGGCGAGAGAGCAGATGTGATTTCTCATGTCTGTGTCCGACACACACACTCCCCAGCCATGAGCTCCCCGGGCCAAGGCCTGCTCTGGCCAGCCAGGGGCCCCGGAGGTGTCGGGGAGGCGCTGACAGCTCACATCCCCCCCGCGGCCAGGCCGGGCCGGATTCCAGCAAGAGGCCTCCAGGGGCAGCGGGTGGCAGACTGCCCTCTTGGCCGAGTTCTCAGGCGCCGGGCCAGAAGCCACTCCCTCCCGTTACTCGACTGTGGCTTTTGTCACACCACAGCCTGTCTTCCTGGCCCCTCCGCTGCTACTGTGGAGCTGAGGGCTGCCTGGTGATGTGTGCTTAGAGGTCTGGTCAGTCACTGCCCCGGGTCCAGACAGGGACAGCACATTTCACACGCTGACAAGCAGGCTCTGCACAGTGTCACCTCCCCCACCACGGTCCCCGGAGCCTCCCGAGCCCCACCAGAGGCCGTGGGAGGACCAGGGAGGGTCTGCGTGCACTCTCTCTCCGCTCAACCTTCACGAGCTGTAGTCATTGTGGCTCCTACTGCACAGATGAGGGACCGACACTTAAGCGTCACCCATCAAGAAGTGGCCAAGCTGGGGGCCTCGTGATGTCCAGACTGGAGCCCATTCCAGATGAGCCTGCGACAACTCATTCGACAAGCGTTTACTGGGCACCAGTGGGTGCCAGGCACCCTCCTTGGCTGACAGACACAGTGGGGGGCAGAACGGGCTTCCAGAAACCCGCCTGAGTGCCCGCCACCCGTCAGAGCCCGGCCCAGAGCTAACCAGAGCGGGAGTCGGGGTGGGGGGCTCCAGGAAGCCAGGCGGGGAGTGCCGCACCCACACATCAAGACGTGGGGCCCGCCGGCCCTCACTCGCTGCCGTGTTGCATGCCGTGCGAGCCTGGTGCCCAGACCTGGGCAGTCCAGCAGCAGGAAACGACAAGAGGGGGCAGCGATTGCTGCGGACAAGGAGGACGGCCAGCCTCTAGCTTCACAGTGGCCCTGGGGGTGGGGGGAAGGCTGCAAAAGCCCCATGGAAAACCAACCCAGCACCACACTGCCCAGCTGCCTGGGCCATTCCGCACAGGGGACAGCCGCCTCGCTGCCCCAGGGGCAAACCTCCTGCCCACCTCGCTGCCCTGGGGCGCCGCTGTGCGGTTGCTGACACTCGAGACTCATGGTCCCGACTCCTGAAGGCTTCTTACACCCACTACCAATTCTTCAGGAAGACCGAGGCTTTCTGCGCAAAGGTCTCTTGTAGGATGTGCCCCCCGTACCCCCTTCTGGATCTGGAAACTGTGACTCGAGGCCCCACTCAAAGGTCTCCTCTGACTCCTCCATTCTCCCAGGGCCCCGACTCTCCCCCGGCCCTTGTGGGTCTCCCACAGCCCTCGATCCGTGTCGCAGACACCGCAGTCACCAAACTGCTCTTCTGCAGCCAGTGGGGTGAGCTCTCCACTTCCGCTCTCACGTGGCCACCACCACAAGTGGCTCAGCCTGCCTGCCTGGCTAGGACTTAATGATCTCTGAGCATGCCCCCCACCCCACGGACTGTGGGACCCTCCAGGGCAGGGACCCTAGGGCTCAGCACACAGTGGGGCTTCAGAAGGCAGGCAATATGGCAGAGAGATTAAGAGAAGGGCTTTGGAGTCAGAGCCGACTGGAGGCTGAGTCTACCATTCCCAGTGTGACCTTGGGCACGTTCCTTAACCTCTCCGTGTGTGTGTCCTCATCCGTAAAAGAGGGAAGAAATTCCAACCTCACAGAGCCCCTGAGAGCAATAAATTGAGATGACTCATGTGTTTGTGCAGTGAAGGCTTAAACAATATAGGTTTTCAAGATGCAACTCAGGCCCTGGCTGGGTAGCTCAGCTGGTTAGAGCATTGTCCTAACACGCCAAGGTTGCGGGTTCGAATCCCCCTCAGGACACATGTAAGAATCAACCAATGAATGCAAAAATAAAGTGGAACAAATCAATGTTTCTTTTCTCTCCAATCAATAAATTAAAAAAAATGCAGCTCAATGTTGCCTCCTTCAGGAAGCCTTCCCTAACTTTTCCAGGGAAAGTGTGGTCTTTCCAAGAAAGCCCCAAGAAAGGATCAGAAAGGGCCAGGAGGGACAAGCGCCCTCTGGCCAGGGAGCCCTCCTGGGCATCGGAGGTGGAGGCTGGGGAGTGGCAGACGGGGCCAGGTTCTGGAGGAGACTTTGGGTGTGGGCATGTTTTCATTGCCTCCCCGTCTGGAGTCCATCTCTCCAAGGCAGATGTGGAGGCTGCTGTCACTGACTCAAACTTGTGAATAAGGCACCTGGGCCCCCGCCCCCAGGGGTGGACAACAGCAGGCCTGGACTCTGGACGCAGCGGCGTACGGTCCTCCAACGAGTGCTCTCCCTCCCTCCCACCAGGTCCCGCCAGGGAAACCATGAGCCAGCCCTGGCTGCCCTCTCCCCTCTCCCGGCTCACTCCAGACATGAGGTCACTCCCAGCAAAGCCTCGGGTGAGGCGCTAGCAACCACTCCACCGCTGGCTGCTCAAGGCCAGCCCATGCCGGGAAGATTCCCAAGGAAGGAGGGGAGCCTCCTGCTGGGGAGGTAGCAGGACTGGCCCTTTCCTTCCTTCTCCTCCCTGTGTCCGCCTGATTTGTCCTGCTGAGCCTGCTGTATAGTAAGCGCTCAGTCAACATACGTGGAGTGAATTCACGAACCTGCTATGCGACCAGGGGTGGGAGGGGCCCGGATTGGTCCCGTGGAGCCCCCCGGCAGGTGGCGGAGGCAGACACTTGACCAGGCCGTGCTGGCTCCCCTGAGATTCTCGGGGGCTCAGCAGAGTCCACCACCAAGAGCATGCACCCCCTCCTTTGCTTTCCAGCACTCCTCAGGGCACCTGCTTCTATCCTTTTTAAATTTTTTTTTATGTTTATTCCTTACCTGAGGCAGGGGGAGAGAGAGAGTGAAACATCAATAAGTCGCCTCCTATACGCACCCTGACCAGGGATTGAACCCGCAACCTAGGTATGTGCCCTGACGGGATCAAACCCACAGCCTTTTGGTGTAAGAGGTGACGCTCCAACCAACTGAGCCACCCAGCCTACCCAGATGGGCCACTGATACTGGCAATGAGTGAGGTCTCAGGACTTACCATGGCCATCACTGGGCTGTGTGACTTCCAAGCAAGTCCTGGACTCTATGCCTTCACTCAATTGGCCTCTGGGCCTACCTCAGTCCCCACCCAGGACTTGGCAGCCAATGGGGGCCAAGGAAGCAGGCACTAACGAAATCCTACCAATGTGCATTTTTGTCATTTAGTCTGCGTGGCAACTCTGGAGGCAGGTACGATTGCCTCCGTCTTAAAGACAATGCAAGGACAGTCATGGGACATGTCGAGAGCTTCGGAATGACCTGCCCAGCGTCATGCAATCAGGAAGTGGCAGAGCCAGGATCAAATCCCAGTATGCCAAACTCCCAGCCAGCCCTCCAGCCCTGTGGGCTGAAGCTGGCACATTGCACTGCCCCTGCAGGACCCTCCGGCCCCAGTCCTCTCACTGCCCAGGTGCTGGGCCGAGGCCAATCTTAAGGCTTAACAGTCTGGACCCTGTTACCCACCAGACGGGTCAGGCACCCGGCATCAGACCCACGCAGGGAGAAAATGTACAGCTAAGGCACAGCTTGGTGTGAGCAGAAGCCCAGCTCCACCCTCAGAGGGGAGACGGGGGCAGAAAGGTTTCACCAAAAAGATGTCACTCAGGGAATCTTCACGGATGAGAGAGCCTCTGCCAGTGGGGGCGCCATCCCAGTGAGAGGCCAGGGCACAAACCCAGGTGGGACCTGCAGTGCTTGAAGCAGTGCAGGCCTGGGGCTCACCCAGGGTCTGAGGGTCTGGTCCCCCACACCCCTAGACCAACAAAAAGCCAGAGCTTCGACCATGCCCTTGCAGGCCCTTGGGACAACGGCTTCCAACCATGGTACCCCGGTGAGGGCGGAGCTCCCTCTCCCTGGGCACTGCAGGGCTGATCCCAGGAGGTTCCGGGGCAGAGGAGCTGAGAAGCGCTGAGGGAGTGACGACATCCACCATCCGTCCCTCCTGCTTCGGGAGGGGAAACTGAGGCCCGGAGAAGGCCCAAGTCACAACGCCAGCGAATGGCAATGCCCTGGCCATCCCCAGACGCCCGTCTCCCCTCCCTGGGCCGGATCACTCCCGCTGGGGGCCTTGGGGCCAGAAGCCCGCTGTCCACCCGCCGGCTCATCCAGTGGGGTTGCCGCGGTCGCCTCCCATCCGCCCTCTACCGCCGCGCCCCGCTCACCTGGCACAGCAGGTCGAGCGCGTAGCCGGCGCACGCGGCCCACAAGCCGGCGTCTACGCGCGCCGCCAGGGCCCCGAAGCGGCGGGCCAGCGCGGCGTCCTGCTCCGGCGTGCAACAGCCGAAAGCCGAGTACTGCGCGCAGAAGGGCAGCGGCTGCGGGGGCCGGAAGGGCGGCCTGAAGTCCAGGCACTGCGGGTGCGCCGCTGTCCCAAGTGTCCGCAAAACCAGCAGCGCCAGCAGCGCTCGGGCCCCGGCCCCGGCTCGCCGCCCCGCCATGCCGCTACTACCCCGCTCCGCCCCGCCCCGGCCCCAGGGAGCCTCCGGCCGCGCCTTGAACGCCCGCCTCCCGCCTAGCTAGCATCCTCAGGGGGCCGGCCTCGAGTCTGTCGACCTCCCCAGCAAGGAGGAGGACACCTCTGGTCCGGGACACGTGGGCGGGACTGAAGGAAGGGAGGTGCCCGTGCAGAACTTGGAACACCGCACTGCTCGGTTCCCGCTGTTCCGGCAGCCCCTTCCTCCTGGACGCGGAGCCTTTCCAAATACAATGGCAATGGGCTGGCCTCCCGGGGGCCCCGGTGCGGACTGTGCTCCCAGTTCTGACTGGGTCTCAGCTTCCTCCCCTGGGCGCTACTGAGTCCCTGAGGCTCAGAGCCCTGGCCAGAGGCCCTGGCTCCTTGGGTTCGGTCCTGGTGTTACGTAGGACAAGGGTCTCAAGGTCTGGGCAGTTCTAAGTGTTACTACCAAATGTTACTCCTGTTAAAGTTAAGACGTAGCACAGTGCTGTGCAGCACAGCGGTAAATGCTTGACAGGAACTCAGAGGGGCGAGTGTAGCCAACTGCAAAGACATCGCCCTGTAATTGACCAAATGCTGTGTACGAGCAATGGCTAAGCGTTGGGAATGAATCCCTTGTCTCCTTTACTTGCTGCAAGTAAATAAAACTACCTTGTGACAACCATGTCTGGTTACTGAATAGAACATCCCTGGAGTTCCGTAACACTATCTCTGATGGGGCCGGGGGTAGGGACACAATGGAGCCAGTGGCTCCCACGGAATCACTTAAAAATGGAGGCCGAGCCAGGCAAGCGCAGGCACGTTAGCCACGAAATCACAAGTAGAAGTGAAGCCTAGGGGTGGGGTTGGGGAGGACAGTCTCCTAAGTCCACCCTTGGCCCCCACCCCAGGCTTCTTCCCTTTCAGAGTCCCCTGCAGCCCAGGCCTGCTGAGCCCGAGCCCTCCCTCGGCCGCACACCTCCTGGGTGGGCTTCCAGCTCTCCGGCCTGCAGCCCCTGGACGGGCTTCTGCCCGCTGTCACACCTCTGGGTCCTGGCCCCATGATGCAGCCAGGGCCGCACAAGTGGAGAGTTGGGAGCTTGTCCAGCTCACAGGGCAAAGCTGGAGCTCTGGTTCCAGTGTCTCCACTGCTGCTCGGACAGGGAGGGGGGTTGGAAGTCGTCGCTCCTGCACCGCCAGTGAGAGAAAAGCCCGACAGACCTGTTAGAGAGCTGAGTTCCGGGGGTGCAGCCCCACCCTGGGATCTGAAGACGGGCAAATCCACTCTCAGCCAGGATCTGTTCACCAGGAGAAGGTGCTGGAGCTGTGAACTGGCAGGATGGCTTAACCAGAATTTTCATGAATTGCTGGGGGCGCAGTGTGCACTGGTATGAAACTGAGAGACTCCAAGGGGGGGTCCCAGCCTAGAGGGGGAGGGGGTCATAGTTTTGCGATTTTACCTCTAGGAACCCTCCCAAACCCCCTCAGGGCTATGACAGGGGAGGGGAAAGTTGTCATTGTGAAATACACCCACAGCGTTCTCCAGGGAAATGACTTTACCTGAACCCATCCGCCCTGGGGGAAGGCATTTCCCCAACCCCAGCCCCGTCTAAACTTCCAGTCTTTCCTACAGGGGTGGGGGGGTGGGGAACTAAGAGACACAGTGAACCTCACAGCCCCAGGACATACAATTGTACCTCATTTCTCCTCCCAGCTCCTCAGTGACACCTCAGCAGGCCTCCAGTATACTAACCAGGCCACGGTTACAAGAGCTACAAGACGCCCTATCTAAGGAGGAGTTCTTCGGGAATTGCACAGACAGCAGGAGAAACAAAGACAGCTGGGGGATTCGCAGCCACCAGCTCCCACAGCCACAGCAGGGATTACATACTGCAGCCCCCAGCACCACGAGCTGTCCATGTCAGTTCCGGTCACCCGGGGCATCGCGTCTGGCTTTCAGGAAGAGGTTGCACGGCATGCGGCACAATGAGAAGAGACACCGTCTGAAGAGAAAACAGCATCACAGCCAGACTAGGGAACATACAGAATTTGGAACCAGGGAGTTTAAAATAACTATGATTAATACGTTAAGGGTTTTAATGGAAAAAGTTAACAACATGCAAGAACAGATGGGCAGTGTCAGCAGAGAGATGGAAACTCAAAGAAAAAAAAAATTTAGCCCTGGCTGGTGTGACTCAGTGGACTGAGTGACGGCCTGTGAACCAAAGGGTTGCTGGTTCGATTCCCAGTCAGGGCCCAAGCCTGGGTTTCCGGCCAGGTCCTCAGTAAGGGGTGTGTGAGAGGCAACCACACATTGGTTTCTCTCCCTCTCTTCCTCCCTCCCTTCCCTCTAAAAACAAATAAATAAAATGTTTTAAAAAAGAAAAAAATTTAAAGGAAATGGTAGAAATCAAAAAATATTCTAACGAAGAGGAAGAATGGCTTCGCTGAGCCCGTCAGTGCACTGCCCGGGGAACATCGGTGAGCTCGAGGGTGGGCCCATAGAAACACCCCAACTAGTCCACAAAGAGGGAAAAAATGTTTAAAAAATTAAAAAGAACAGAACATCCAGGAAAGGTAAGACAGTTTCAAAAGGCATAATATCTATATGATTGGAAAACCAGAAAGAAAAGAGAGAGATTGCAGCAGAAGAAATATTTGAAGCACTAATGGCCAAGAGTTTCCTAAAATGGATGGCCAATACTGGAAACAAAGGACCCGGGAACCTAAAAGTGCACACAGCAGGACAAATGCCCCCAGATCTGCAGCCAGGCCGTCACGTTCCAACCGTGAAAACACAAAGCAGATGGAGCTCTGGGAAGGAGTCGGGGAGGGAAGGCACCCGGCCTGCAGAGGTGTTACAGGGTGCAGCCAAGAGGGGGCCCCAAACAGGGATTTGGAATGGGGTCCAGAACTCAGGGTGTCCAGGAAATATTAGGATGTCCTCACCCCTCCCCCGCACAGGTGTGGGCTGGGGGAAGGGACTCATGGAGCAGGGCCATTGAGAGCTGTTTTGCAGAGCAACAGCTTTGCAGCTAACTTCTGGTGTGGTCATTTAACATATCTATAACCTTTAATTGGTTGCATAGATATGTTAAATAGCTGTGGTCAATGCTCTGAGCCAGGGGAATGGAAGTAACTTCCCCACCAAGACTTAACTGGGGGGCAGGTCCCCCGAGTTACAGTGTCTGCGTGGGAGCTTGGAGAAGATTGGCTCCAGGACATGGGGCCACGCCTGTCCAGACTCACAATGGCAGCCCAATAAAGCTGGATGGATATGGGATTGCTGGCAAGTGTAGCCAATGGTGGGAGGAGTCGGAAATGGGGCTGCAGAGGAAGATTGGTGTGGGGATTTAAGCGCAGACTTGGCGGCCCTGGGAGAAAGAGCCACGTGGCTTTGCCAGAGTGGGGACTCCCACGGCCACTGTGCAGAGAGGACCACTTGGCTGTGGCATTGCAGAGAACCATGTGGCCATGGCAATAGAAAGGAGAGCCACACGGCTTTGCCAGAGTGAGGACCCCCGCAGCTTTAGAAGGGGGAACCACCACCCGGCTTTAGCAGAGATCCCGGCGACACAGCTGATGGTGCTGGGAACCGAGGGAGGCCTACCAGCCAAGGTGGATTGCTGGGAAGAACCGGGGGCTGCCTGAGCCACGGACTTCTATTTCTTTTCCTGAGATACGGTACCCCAGACTGGGCAAAGGGGGAAGGAAGGACTGTGTGTGTTTGTGGGTGTTTTA
>CM052538.1:191334280-191368796 GCA_028533065.1 Trachops cirrhosus | reverse complement strand
AGCAGAGGCAGACCTGCTGGCTGTGCCCCCACCAGGGCCTAGCACGTGCCCCACACACTGCCCTGCCCCTCCCAGGCTGAGGCACCAGGGACTCTGCTCTGCACAGCTCTACTGGGGGCGGGGGGAGCAGTGGGGGGACAAAGATGAAGAGGAGCGGGGGAGGGGGCACCCCCAGCCTGTGATGAGGGGCTTCAGGGCGGTTGGCCTGGAACGGAAGGAATGTCGGGTCCACTGGGCTCCAAGCACAGGGTAGGGGCTTGTCGAAGTGACGTGACTTGGTGGGTCATCGTTCCCGCCCTGAAGGGCACACTGGCTGGGCAGGCTGGGCTGTGTCTGCTGGCTCCACCACTCACAGCCCTGTCACCTGGGCACGTCCCTCAAACTGCTGAATGGAGTCACAGGCCAGGTCCACGGCCAGGGACGGGCTGTGGAAGCTGCTCGGCGGGACACTGGCCATCCTGCGGGTCCTGCCTTTTTTACACCTGGAGCCCCTGAGGAGTGAGTGCCCGCCAAGGTCACCGAGCGAATGGCTTCGACTCACAACAGGGAGGCCAGGCTTCCTGGGGGGTCAGGACTGCAGCAGGGGTCACCTTTCGGAGCTCATGCAGAGCAGGGCTTGGCCCCGGCCTCCTCCTTCCTGCTGAACGGGCGTCACCCGCAGGATCAGCCTGTTTGACCCGAGTTCCTGCCACGGAGCCAGGGGGTGGGGCCGCTTCCCAACCCTGGGCTGGCGCTCCGGGATGAGGGTGCTCAGCGGGCACGAGTCGGCCGTGACGTGCAAGGGTGTGGCAAAGACGTCAGCAGACGAGGACAGGCCCCACGACTCAGGCACAGTCCGGGGCCCCTCTCTGCCATTCACTCTGCAGGGCCCCAGCCGGCCCTGTGTCACGGAAGTGTCCACCTGTGCAGGGCAGGCCCAGCACCCCATATTCCCTCGGCGGAGCCCGAAGCCCTGCAGAAATGCACGCCACCCGCAAGACAGTAGACCTCCCACACACGTTTGTAGACCAGGCTTTCTTCCCCTTAAATGGGAAGGACAAAGTGGCAGACCCAGCCCCTGCCATCCGGCTTAGCGCCCTCTGAGCCACACTCCGGGCACAGCGACACTCAGACTCCAAGCCGTGTGGCAGCCACTGGGCAGTGCGGGCCAGGAGATCGCCCCCTTCAGGCTGCCCCCGCCCTGCCCTGCGTGGCCATCACAGACAAAACCAACCCGATGGGCAGGAGGCTGCGGGCACAAGGAGCCCAGCCCAGGGCCCCCAGGACCAAGGACGGTGTGCCACCCCACGGGCTGACCCTCACAGACGGCCTGTGTTTCATGGCTGCAGGCCCGGGCCAGGAGTGGACACCAGGAATCTGAGTCACCTCCCTGGCCAAATCAGGTGCCTGAGAACCAAAACGATGCCCTGGAAAACCCTAGGGGAAAACCAGCTTCATCCACCACCCACTCACCGACTCCCCTGTCCACATGCCTCTCCTGGGGACAGCCAGACTGATGGGCCCATCTCCCTCCATCCCCCACAGTCCCACGGGGGAGGCCGAGGGCACGTCCACGGGCCTGACAGGTCACGAAGTCCAACTGGGGTGTTTGTGAGGATTCCTAGATGCCTTAGTAAAAGTCAGAGTGTGCACGCCAGCCTTCCCTGCTGAATGCCTCAACCCAGGGCCAGAGGCCCGACACGGCCAGTGTGCTCACTGCAAAGGGTGAGCTGTCCAGACAGCACACAGCGTCCCCACCTCTGCCTGGTTTCACTGTCCCCATGGTCCTGGCCTGTGGGACTGCCTCTCTGGCCTGGCAGCCTCACCTCCGCAGCCAAGTCCCTCATCCACACGGGGACACCCAGGGCCGTGGAGGTTCACATGGTGACAGGGCTCACTTGAAGTTCCCCAGAGTCTCACATTCACCCACGCCCTTTCCCTCCCTCCACTTGACCTGGGGACAACGGGGCTCCTGACGAGGGCCACCTGGACAGCAGCCAACATTTGCATGGGTTTACAATCTTCTTACCCCACAACGCCCAGGGGACTCAGGGGAAAGGGACAAGGAGTCACTCTGCAGGAAATCAGAGAGGGTTGGCCATATGCACAAGGTAGCAGCAACTCAGCTGTTTGCACACCACCCTCCTCACCCCGCTGTCTGGGTGCCTTCATCAGAGCGCCTCCCCCACCCCTCGATGAGCTCTCTCCAATGCAACGCCCCCCCACCCCAGCTGCTGGGTGCACAGGGGCCAAGCCATGAGCATATGCCCCAGGGACCTGCTCCCCCAGCCCCCCACCAGCTCTGCAGCCATCGGGAGGCCTCGCAGGTGAGATTCAGGTCAGCGAAGACATCAGTGAGGAAAGCAGCTGCACCTCCCCAGGCTGGGGGGGTCCCAACCCCCCAGAAACACCACCCCTGGCCCGCCTGCTCCCTGGTTCCCATCTGCATCTTGCTCGTCATTCCCACTCAGGGTGCTAATGCACGCACTGGCTGAACAACGGTGTCACTGTCGCTGCTGCCCTGCTGCTGCCCGGTGTATGTCCCCGACCTGCACAGCACCACTGAGTGTCCCCGAGTCCACTCAACAGCAGAGGGGCCCGAGGCGTGGAGGGCTGACACAACCCGCCTGCCACAGGGGTGGCAGGTGCAGCAGTCACCCTGGGCCCCCTGGCGCGTCCCCGGGGCTCCTTTGCTGCAGGCTGCCCAGGTTGCAGGAGTCTGACATGGGGACACCACAGGGGCGCGGTGGCGAGGACGCTGCCCGCCACAGTGGGCGCCCAGACCCCGCACTCCTCCATCTCCTGGGCCCGGCGCCCCCGGCCACCATCTCCCGGGGACGTGCACAAGGGCTGGCGGCACCCAGGGCTCAGGGCGGCCGGGGTCTGACAGGTTTCCGCCTCGGGACCGCAGCCCCTCCAGCTCCACGCCTGTTCTGTCACCTGCAGCGAGGGCTTCATAAGCACCGGGAAGACGGGCTGTGTTCTCGGTGGGGGACAGCGACCACCCGCCTCCATGTAGTCCACAGGGGGTTGTAGATGGAGGGAGGGCACCGTGGCGTGTGAACACCAGCATGGTGACACACCCACCTGTCACCTACAGTGTTACATGCTTCCCGGAAAAGAGCTCGGAGAAGTCAGCTCTCTCCTTAGGAGGCGCAGTGGGGGCAACACTGCTATTAAAAGAAGGAAACTTGTCCCCTCTCCCAATTACTTGTGATAAACTCGCCGCCACACCACCGCCCAGCCATTGTGAGCACTTGACGAAAGGTCTGAAGCAAAATTAGAAGCTGGGGGGGAGGGGGCACTTTAACGCTACGAAATGTGAGCAAGGGGAGCGAGGGGTGCAGGCGGCTGTGGGAGCCCCACAACTCACACACACTCACGTAGACACACACAAACACATGCATGACTCCTTGCACCTTCCTTCCTGCCCCAACTGCCCCTTCCCCACATTGCCCTCCTTGCTCCCGTCCACACGGGGCACCGAGCCCGGGCAGGTCAGAGAGACCCTGAGGCCCTGTTCTTGGGGAGCCTGGTCAGGATCAAGGCTAGAGGCTGATGGCTGACCCCACAGTCGGGAACTGGGGCTCAGCAGCAGGTGAGGGGGTCCCGGCCCCAGGCTTCCTTCTAGCTCACCTTGCAGGACCCATGGGGCACCCACAAAGGGCCCAGGGTGCTCCAGACGCCACTGGCAGCCAGAAGGCCACTGACCAACTCACCCCACCCTCCCGTGAGCCTTCCAGGAACTCAGCCCTAATGAGCCCAGACAAGAAATCCAGGATGGGGTAACCCCGAACAGCAAACACGCAGGTTCGGGATGGCCGAAGGAGGCCAGGGTAGGGCAGGGGCTGGCCGCCTGGTGACTATCAGGGTCCTCTGCCCACCCCCAGCCCCGCTGAGGAGCTGAGCGTGCAGGGCAGCTGCGGGAGGGGCACATACCAGCTCCTGCCTGTCACCTCTCCTGACACTCACACACCATCTTCATCCACTATAAGGACATTGAGACACGGAGGGTTGTCGGGCTGTCCGCCCCTCCCCCACCTGGCTCGGCCCCAGGGCCTCGGGTGTCTCAGCCTGGGGTGCAGGGCAGGGCACAGGGGAGCCCCAGCGGCGCTCGCCTTGCTGAACTACACCCACCCCGTGAGTCACTGGGGCAGGGTCAGCCCTTCATCTCGGCCTCCCATTCCCGGGGCCACGGCTGCAGAGCAGACGCCTTCCAGGAACCCAGCACCGGGGCGGCCTGGCCCCCGGCCCCCAGAGGAGGAGGGCCGAGGCCGCAGAGTCCACGGGCCTCGTCTGTCCCGCCGAGGGCGTCCACAGCGCCCCCAGCCACTCGCAGGGCTCCCTGGTGGGAGGGGGGTGCCAGACCAACAGCGTTTGGATGCGGCCAAGGCTGCGGTTGAATGGAACACGCCCCCGAGAGACCCTCTCTAAGCACTGAGGGTGCAGGCGAGAGGGACTTCGGACACGGGGAGGAGGAGCGGTGAGAATGGCGGAAGGTGGAGGCAGCATGTCAGCCTCAGCCTGAGAACAAGCAGGACTTTCCAAATGGGGGGCGGACAGGGAAGAAGGGCACTGGAGGGCAAGGAGATGGCGGGGCAAAGCAGGGGGGCACGGAAATGCCCGGATGGTACTCAGGGACTGCTACTGGCCCGGGGTCACGGGAGCTTCCAGAAGAGATGGGAGGAATCAGGTCACAGAGCACTTTCAACTCTGTTCCCGGGGACCTGAGCTTGACACTGAGGCTGAGGGCCCCTACAGGGGTGGGTGCAGGGGGAGAGTTGGGGGCTATGTATTAAGAGCATTGCAGAGTGAAGGCTGGAGGTGGTGACCCTGGAGACAGGGAGGCCAGCTGGGAGGCTGCTCTGAGAACACTGAAGCAGAGGGTAGGCAAGGGAGGGTGAAAGCCCCCACCAGCACGGGACAGACGAGGGAGGAGGCAGGTGAGCCCACCCACACACCGGCCTGTGTTACCCGTAACCCCGTGTTCCGCAGGGAAAGACCTGGGCGAGGCAGGGTGGACAGAGCCCAGTGACGCCACGCCAAGCTGGTCTGGACCCCACGGGCACAGGATGCTGCCCCTGAAGCCACACTCCAGGTCTCCGACCCCGGAGCGCTTCCTTCCAGGCAGGAGGGCAGAGCGTGGCACGCAGGTGCGGGCTCCAGCACCCTTCCCCTCCTCACAGCAGGCTCACGGCCACCCCCTGGGGGGCAGATACCCAGTGACCTGCCCAGGGGTGGGGTGCGGGGGAGGAGGGTCCACCTCCCTGGCCAGGGGCGCCCAACAATTGTGCCTTTTGTTTCATGGGTCCATTGTCTGCAGGTCTCTGGCCTGCCCCACTGGGGCCAAAGGAGGATTTCCAGAGGACTTCTCAATGGGCCGGCAGACAAACATCCTGTCAGGGGGACCTGCAGCTCCTGGGCTGGCCTGGCAAGGCCACAAAGGGGCGGGGCCACAGAGGGGCGGGGCCAGCGACCCTCCAGAGATGGCCTCCAGTGGAGTAGCCCTTCTAAACGGAGTGACTGGCTGCATGGTCATGCACCAGGAGCCTAAAAACTAACATCGGTGGTCTGTCATTACTGATGCAGGCACGGTAGGTCACTGCTCTTCGTAAACCCTCATTCCCTTCTCCCAGCAGGTGTGGAGGACGGCTGAGTGGCCAGTTTCCCCAATGGGAAACTGAGGCTCACGGAGCTGGCAGGACGCGCCCAAGACCACGGTGGCAGTGTGGGCAGAGCCGGGCGCCAACTTCTTCCTCCACCCCACTGCCACACTCTGCCCCCCGTGTGACCTCTCCACTCTCAAAGACCCGTGCCTCGTGGTCATGGGCACCCCTCCCAGGTGATGCCCAGGAGGCCCAGGGCAGGACCCCAGCCCTCTGCCTTGGGGAACACACAGCCCGAGCAGTAATGACCACCCAACATGACCATAAGGCCCAGAGATGGGCAGGGCTTGAGGAGCTCAGGGGTCCCTTACAGACGAGGCCTGAAGTGGGGCTCCAGGACAGGCTGGGGCGAGAACCAGGCCGCTGACCCCTCCACGGCCCCTGCAGAAAACACGACCCCACCCAACACACACACACACACACAGACCAAACCCCACCTGTCTCCTGAGCAGAGACAAGCAGGCTGCAGGCTGGGGGGAGGGGCAGCAGAAATGTGGTCAGCAGGCACCCAGGCCACAGGCCCCATCTGCCACCAACACCCCCCGAGGCTGGTGGCACTCCACGACAGACAGTACAGAGAGAGGAGGCCGGGCCAGGGGTTCTGGGCCACCCCAACCCCCATGCTCCACCCGGCACGCAGGCGGGAAACTGAGACACAGGGACGGACTTGGGTGGCTTCCTTTCCTCACCTGTGCCCTGGGGCTGACGCCAACCCACCCACCCACCCACACCCTGGCCCCCGCAGCACCGAGGGCTCCTCCTGAAGCCCCTTAATGATAAATGTGTGCGTTTTTAGGAAGCAATCTCTTCAACAAGGCAGCATTCCCACGTGCCAACTCGCCACTCTCACTCACAAGCACCTCCCTGTCTGAGCCACAGGGAACGTGGGCTGGCGAGGCCCCCCCCAGCCCCCTGCAGCCGCCCCTCCACTGCCCCTGCTGCTCTGGTCCAGGTCCCCAGCAGCCCCAAATGGCAGCAGGTGGCCTCGGGGCTGGCACGCCACAGCCAAGCCCCACAGCCCCAGACGAGCCTCCAGAGCACAGGAGGGCCCCCCCCCCACGACTTTCTGACCCAGGGCGGGGCTGACAGGGACAGGCCCGCAGGGCAGGGACACGCGGAGCACTGGCCAAGATCCTGGCCAGGCCCACCAGCCCCTCGAAGCCCACCCACCATCCCCTACCAGGGCAGCTTCCCCTCTGGGCTCTTCCCCTTCCCCACAGATTCCCCTCCTGGGCCCACAGGGCGTCTCAGCCACACCAGGAATTAAAAGGATAAAATTGAAGGAGAGGAGAAAGGAGTGCACCCAACACAGCCACCTGCTTCGGGACAGGCCCACATCACCGGTGCCCGGGGTGCCGGGCAGGGCTCCCTCGGCCCACGTCACCGCTTCCATGGGTCACTCTCCCTTCCCAGACTTCTCCCCCCATCCTCTAAGAATCGCCTATGTCAATGGTCAGAACTGCCCCATTCAAGGCCTCCCAGCGAGACAGTTAGCTTACTGATTAGAAAAAAAATAAAACAAAGACGTCGCACCTGGACGTATTCCAACCCCCTACGCGGTGGCCCTTAGAGATCCCTAACCCAAGGGTCCGCTTCACTGGTGACAAAGCAGAGGGAGGGAAGAGCAGGGGGGAGGATACAGCCCTCTGGGGGCCCCAACAGTATCAGACTGTCACCTACCACTCCCCGGCCTGAGGACCGCCCCCGTCAAACTGGATCAGCTGTGGGCCCGGCCCCGGGGGCAGCGGCCTGGGCGCCAAGTGCACTGATTTTCGTAGGTGGAGAGCAGAGCAGGCGCACCTGCAGGAGGTGCCCCTCCGCACCTGTGTGTGTGTGTGTGTGTGTGTGTGTGGTCTCTGCGGTCCGCTCAAGCCTCTCCCCTGAAGGCCCTCCCAGATCAGGAGCAGGACAGGCAGCGGCGGGCCCTCCAGCCTGGCGTCCCACCCCACCAGCGGCCGCACACACGTCTGCCCCACAAACAAACGAAGCCGGGTTCCTCCCGTCAGCCCCCGCTCCCCAGTCCAGCGTCCCTTCAGTCTGCTCTCCACCTCCCGGCTCACCCTGGCCACCCCTCACCCAAACCCCCCCTGCACTCCCCAGCCCACCCAGGCCTCTGAGACCACAGTCTTCGCCTGGGAGGTCCTTCCCACTTCCTCCAGCTGCCAATCAGCAA
Organism: Trachops cirrhosus; assembly: GCA_028533065.1. Taxonomy (NCBI): domain Eukaryota; kingdom Metazoa; phylum Chordata; class Mammalia; order Chiroptera; family Phyllostomidae; genus Trachops; species Trachops cirrhosus. Next base: position 191,360,978 of record CM052538.1, on the reverse strand, counting down.
ACCAGCGAAGGGTGAGGGGCGAGTGGGGGTGAAGCACCACTCAGCTGATACGGGACCCCGCTGCCCCCACCGGCCTCCTGGACGACAAAACCACCAGCCTTACGGCCAAGCCAGCAAATGAGCACCTTTCAGAGTCCAATGTCGTCGGCCGGGCGCTGCCCATCAGTCCGGGGCCCGGACAGCCGGCCGGCTTCATCCGGCACCAAGGCACGGCTACTAAAGAGAAGGGGGCCACAGACCCATTCAAAAGTCACCAGAAGGGAGCAATTCCAAACAAAATCAGGAGGCTCTCCTGTTTTTATTCTGCCCCTGCTGGCGGTGGCCTCGGGGAGTTGGCACAGGGGCCTAGGGCTAGGGGCAGGCTGGGCAGCGGAGCCTCGGGGGCTGGGGGCGGGGTGGCAAATGATCCCTCCCGGCCGCGGCCTTCTGATTCTGGGTCAGATCGCTCCCCTGCCTGGGCAAGCATCTGGGCAAGCACCTGGGAGGGGGGACCCTGAAGGTGAGGGCCTGCGGTTGGAAACTGGGCCACTGCGGGCCCTGAAGGCCTCGGGGCAGCAGAAACGTCCAGAAGCCCGAAAGGCCCTGGTCCAGCTGGACGGGAGGAGCCAGGACGGGAGAGCAGCCGTGAGCCTGGTCCACCTGCCTCGTCTCAGAAATGAGTCACCTGAGGCCGAGGGAAGGTGGGGAGCAACTGAGGCAGAAAGGAAATGAACGAGAGAGAAGTCCAGGAAGCAAAGATCTTCGTGAAAAACCTACCCAGCCCAAAACCCTCCGTAAATACAACTTCAGGGCAGAGGCGAAAGGGGTGGGCCGGCTGAGGACGGGGGGCCGGCGGGGGTGAGCCAGAGCCAGCCGGGGGGGCACAGGCATGACCTGAGACCGCCAGGGGCTCCGGACGCCCGGCCGGCAGACAGAGGGAGCCCTTACGTCCACCCCGCACCACGGCATCCTGCGTGGGGTTTCTTACTGCGCTCACCCATCACGTCCATTCACTTTTATTTTTTAAAGGCTTCAGGGAGGCGCCTCCCTGAGCCTCCTCTTGTGGTTTTTGGTCTTTCCTGAGCCCCGCCCCACTTTCAGCCTCCGATAAAAACGATGGGTCATGGCCCAGGAAAAAACATGAGTTCACAGTCGCGTCAGGGTCCTGAGGTTTAGGGGTCCACGGGCCAGTGCGGAGAAGAGGGCAGAGCTGGCCCACAACTCTCCCTCCTGTCACTCCCCCGTCTGAAGCCCCCCGCCCAGAGGTTCCAGGGCCCCCGCCTTGGCCACCGCTCCCCCGCCGCCCCGCCCGCTCAGGGAGTTTAGGTTGCACCAAAAACAAGGGGTCTTTTCATCCCACAGCGATTCAGCCCCCCACACGGGGGAGCGGCTCACGTTGCCCATAACCAGGCCACACTCCCGGGGAACCAGGTCTTAACTCAGTGGATGGAAGGGGATTAAGGACGCAGGGGAGAGCAAGACGGGGTGGGGACCTCCCCACACACTCGGGAGCTGCTGTCTGCCCCTGTCCCTCAGCAGGAGCAATTCTGACGGAGCACAGATGAAGTTGCAGTGGGGGGGACGCAGCAGAGGCAGACTCGCAGAAAGCCAGCCCCTGCCCCGGCCTGGAAATGGCCCCCGGGGCAGCAGGAGGCACCTGGGGCCCGAGGATTGCAGGGGGTGTTGGGACCTCCAGGGCGTTGACAGCAAGAAGAATCGCCCCACCCACAGGGCTCCCACCAGGTCAGACTGTCCTTGCATTCCAGAGCAGAGTGGTTTAGAAGGGGCTCTCCTCTGACCCCCCCCCACCAGCACCTCCCCCAGGGATGGGGCACCATTCTGCCCCTCCGCCCCTCCATCCCCACACGCACGAGCCCTCTCGAGCCCACACGAGCCCGCCCGAGCCTGCACGGGGCAGAACAACAGCAGGGCCAGACCCCAGGTGCGGCGTGTAATGGCCTCACGGGCCGGAGTAATGGCCTGCAGCTGGGTCCAGGCGGCTCATTTCACCCCGGGAGGAGCAGTGGCGAGCTGCCCGCCATACCCCCGCCACCCTCCACCGCCCCAGAGAACCAAGAGCACACAGGGCAGAGGGAGCGGTGGCTGCTAGCAGCCAGGCCCGCAGCCTCGTGGGGGCAGTGAGGGCAGGGGGGCCCGCTGGCCTGGGGGGCCCACCGGCCTGTGTCCATTCCCCCTACCCTGCCCCTCCATTGTTTTAAAGCCCATTTTCTTTGGTGGCTGATGCTGCAGTCCTCTGGACCTCGTTTTGAGGATAAGGAGCTGCAGGCTGGGAGGCTCGGGGGCTGGGCTCTGGGAGAGCTCAGGACCCCCCACCCAGCCACGTGGCCCCTCCCGGCTGCCTTCCAGCACGTGCACGCGAACCCATATAAGGCCACGGGCAGAAGTGGCATCGGTGCGTCCGTGGCTGCGGGGCAACCACCAAGACTCGGCTCCACGCTGAGGAGACAGAATGACTCACTGGTCACACATCCTGTGCCTGTCCCTCTCCAAGGGCTGACAGAAGCCACTGAGGAAGCGGCCAGGGTGGGGGGTGTCGGAAAAGGAGGGTCCTGCTGCCAGCAGAAGCCCTGAGGGCCCAGGGGGCAGGGAGTCCCTGACACCCTGCTGGTCCGGAGGCAGAGCTTCCTTCTTGGGCAGGTGGGAGTCCCTGGCCTCACAGCCCAACAGAAGTGTCTGGAATGATGAAAATGTTCCTTTTCTTGATTGTCAACAAGGTGGGAAGCTCTTACCACTCAGAAACTGAAACCTTCCACGTCACTGAACCACAATTAAACTGAAACGAGGCAGCCACTGACAGCTAGTGGGCCGCTCAGGGCCAGAGCCAGGAAACCTTGGAGAAGGCGCTCCCCCACGATGTGCGAGGGTGGGGGGCACCAGGGTCAGCAGGGTGGTGACCAGCAGGACACTGCAAGTCTGGCCCTCAGGGTCAGGAGCGAGAGGTAGAGACGGACTGGACGCTGGGCACGGGGCAAAGTGCCCGCCGCAGGAAGGGGCTGAAGGAGAGGCAGCTGAGAGCCGCCCTCAAGGGGGTCCTGCTGTAGAAGCCGAGCCCAGAGTGGGCATCAAACTCCACCGAGAGGGGCCACGGGCCCGAGCCAGAGCTGCCTTTCCCAGGATCCTGGGCTGCGCGGGGCCAAGAAGCAGTGTGGGGGTGGGGAGGGGAGGGCCGCCAGCCTCCAGGGCTTCCCTGGGACCCTGGGGAGTGAAGGAACCTGAGGGGCAGGACGACAGAAGGGAGAGGACTGTGTTTGCTGCTTTGGACTGGGAAACAGGAGCCGGTTTGCAGGGGAAGGAGGAACAGTTAGGAGACAATGGTCGGGGAGGTCCCATAGGAGGGGCCGGGGAAGGGGAGAGGGAGCCCTCGCCAGCCAGGACAGAAGGCGCTGAAAGAGGGAGAAACTCACTGTTCAGTTTCTGTCCGGTAGGAAAGTGGTGTGTGCACATTCCAGAAAGCACGGAGAACACAGAAAAAAGGAGAAAGGGCAGGGCGGGAGCTTCCCATTGTCCCGCCAGCTGCAGGAAATGGGAAGCAACTGGGAAATCGAGCCTTCTGAGAGCCTCGCGCACGGGCAGTGCGGCCGGAACCCACCACAAAGGGCCACTCCCAGAGCAGGCTCATTAGGGACAGGAGCCGTGCCGCCGCGCTCGGTGACACGGGCTCATTCAGGGCCGGCTCACAATCGGGCCCTTGTGGGGGGTGGGGACAGGTGCTCCGGAGCCTCTGATTCCAAGACAAGAGGGAGCCTCCTTGCCTTACAGCGGGAGACAGACCGGGGGAGACAAAGAGCATCCCCTGACAGTGCCGACGGGCTATTTTTGGAAATGGGTCGACTCGCCTCCAGAGCTGCCATCTCGGTGCCACTGGCCCTGCCTGCATCTGTCCCCTCGAACGCAGCCTTAAAAGGCCCCCGCCTGGCCGGACGGCCCAGCGCGCCACAATGGGGCTGGCAAAGGCATCTGCGGGCCAGTCTGTAGGCTGTGTCTGGGTCTAGGACAGCTCTCGGGTGGGGACGGGGAGCTGGCTGGCTGTGTTTAAGGCTGGGGCACGTGCTCAGGAACTTCAAGGCCAGATTCAAACCCACCTTCCCACCGCGGCCGGGCTGCCCCACTGGGCGCACCAAAGCCATCTCTCTGAGCACCGACTGCCGACTGGCAGAGGTCAGCGAGAGGACAGCACAAACGTCCCATTGCTCCCTCACAGCTAATGTCTGCTGACACCAGCCTCCCCGCCGGGGCCGGCCACGTCAGGCCCTGGTGGGGTGGTGACTTTGCCCCTGGCTGACGCTGAGGATTTCTCCTGGAGTTTCCATCCCCACCGCCATTCTGGCCGCCAGGAGCACCCGGGGGGGCTTCTACACCGGCTAAGGCCCCTGGGACCAGTCGAGCCCGTTGCCGGGGGTCCGACTAGGCACTGGCATCGTTTAGGGTTCCCAAATGACATCTAATATGCAGCCGAGTGACAAAAGCAAGTGTGTATTTTTTAGTAATTAGAGGGAAACAGGGGAGGAGGGCGGAGAGAGCCGCCACCCGTGGGCGTAGGCTTGGTTCTCGCGTTAGCAGCTGAAGGCCATTTGGTGCCAAACGCAGCTCATGAAAAAGGCAGGTGACCCCACTGGTGTGATCAGCAGGGAGAGTACCCTGTCCCGTGCCTCCCGGCTGCCCACCCGTCACCCCAACATTGACCGAGCACCGGCTACATGCCAGGGAGACTGACACTGCCCTGAAGACGGGTAGGGGCTGGCAGAGAGGCAGGACAGCCTGCACAGGAGACTCAGGCCCAGAACAGGCCCCGGGCAAACCCACCCCCGGCAACCGGAGCTCGGCGCGGTCCTCTCGCGCCAACACTGTCACCTACTCCTGCACACGGTGATCGCATGGCAGAGGCAGGTAATTCCATCAGGGCTCTCACCGCGGCCCTCCACCAGGGCAGGCTGGCCAGGTAGAGGCAGAGCCGTGCCCCCGTGCCGCCCTGCCCCCCACCGCCCCCGGTGCTCCATCCTGAGGACGGGCGCCCAGCAAGAGGCCGAACCACAGGTGTGACCGACAAGGGGCAGGATGAGCGGAGCAGGCCGCCTTTGCTTCTGCTGGGGCTCTGCCGTCGTAGGAACGCTGAGTCAGAGAATAACCAGGGTCTCTGCGACCCGGGCACAGCCCACGGAGCCTCCCGTGTCTACAGGTGGGAAAATGAGGACAGGGAGAGGCAGGGACCTCGCATAAGGTCAGGTCACCAGTGGACAGAAGCTGCTGGTTCTGTCCGTGTTGAACAATCCACAGGAGAGCGCTGGGTCACCCACCTGTGCCCCAAAGCCCCAGGTGTGGGGAACGTGCCGGCCGATGCAGCCGCTCTCAGGCCCAGCAGATAATCTGTATTTATGCGGTGGAGGAGCAGAACAGGAGGGACGGGCAGCTTAGAAGATCCAACTTCAGGGGAAGCCCGAACAGAAAGCTCTGGTTTCCCCGGGAAAAGCCCATCGGAAAAGGCCGCGGCAGATGGGCAAAAAGGTGTAGGGATTAAGGCGTCCACATTGCAAGCTATAAAATAGTCACAGGGATGTAAAGTACAGCACAGGGAAGACAGCCACTTATGTGACAAATGCGTGCGGTGCCAGTGGGCCTGGCCTTACTGGGAGCACCACTTTGTAAAGCAGATGACACCTAATGAGTATGTCGCACACCTGAAACTAATATGATACGGCATACCAACTATAATCGAGAAACAAGTTTTAAAATAATAATTTAGCCCTGGCTGGTGCGGCCCAGTGGATTGAGCACCGGCCTGAGAACCAAAGGTCACCAGTTCGATTCCCAGTCAGGGCACACGCCTAGGCTGCAGGCCAGGTCCCCAGTCAGAGGTGTGTGGGAGGCAACTGATCAATGTTTCTCTCCCTCTCTTTCTCCCTCCCTTCCCCTCTCTCTAAAAGTAAATAAATAAATCTTTTAAGAAGTAAAATAAAATAAAAGAATAATTTAAAAATTGTTTTATGCTACAAAAAAAAAAAGCCGTACCCAAAGTGCCCACAGCTGGAAAGGCCCAACCCAGGGACTTCAGGGGGAGACCCAGGTGCGGTGGGAGGAGTGCCCAGACCCCACCTGCCCCGGCCCGCCCGCGCCCCACCGAGCCAGCTGCGCCAGGCTCATGCCCGCTGTGCGCCTGGGCTCCAGCTGCTCCTCCTGCCACGCCCGGCCTCTCCCTGCTCTCCTCTGCTTGCGCTAACCTGCTCCCCCTTTGCGGCCCGTGCCAGGTCCCCTCCAGCCACCCCCTCCACTGATCTCCCAGCACCCTGACGAGGCTGAGAGACAAACAGGGCCCGCTTCGGAGAGTAAAAGGTGTGTAACAAATTGTCACCCAGGAGGAGCGCAAGAGAGGGTCACCCAGGCAGCGCAGGCTCCAGGGTCCCGTGGACGGGAGCTCCTGGCCTCGCCCCGGCCCCACTGACCTGGTGGGACCTGCCTAACTGCCCTGAGCCTTCTCAGCCCCAGGGGTTGGGGTGGAGATGGGGCGGGGAGCAGTGGGGCCCAGCAGGGCTCTTCCCCATGGTGGGCAGCCAGGGACCTGAAACGCCAGGCCAGGCACACTTGGTCCCACCACATGAAAGACGTGTTTGGAAGCTTCCCTTCTGCCAAGGCTGGTAGTCCAGCACAGAGACAGACAGAGACGTGGGCCTGAGGGCCCAGGCAGGGCTCCAGCACCCCGTGGTCAGGCCTGGGGCGTGTTCCCCGCTCCCAGTCCCTCTGAGGGCAGCTCCTCCTGGTCCCCGGCTCTGCCCAGCGCCTCCTCCCCTCTGAGACACTCGGTGCCCGGCTGTGCTCTTGCCCACAGCTCTGCCTGAGCGAGTGAGGTTGGCCCTTCAGGAAACACACGCAGACTCCAAGACGCACCCGCCTGGCCACAGAGAAGGGGAAGCCCGTCTTTGAAGTCAGGAAACAACAAAGGACCATGGCCACGGCCTCTGGCAGACAGGGAAGCAGGAAGGAGGAAGGGGAACACCCTCCCTCCTCGCCCGCTGGGCCTCCCCATCTGTGAGACTGAGCCGACGCTCTGCAGCTCTGGGTAAACTCTCTGCAGGGTGAGCCCAGGGAGCTTACAGGAAAATCCGTAAAACCCCTCGTCTTGCCGCCCTGCCCCCCAGAGAGCTGGAGACTGGCTCTGGACCAGGCTTCATCACTGGGGGGACCCGGCGTCAGAGCTGCCCCAAACCCTCTGCCCAGCCCACCTGCCCCCTCTGACCTGCAGAGGCGGGGGACAGTGGCCATCTGTGACAATGACAGGCTCTGGGTGCTTGTTAGGAGGGGAACCATTCCCGACTTTTCACCATTGAGGGACTGTCATGTCCCTTAGCAGACAAGCATGTTCCTCTGTGGCTGAGGTTTTGGGCAGCCCCCCGGAGCCCCCTCATCACGCTCCAGGGAGATGAGAACTACCCACATCCCAGCTGTGAAGTCTCAGAGTGGTCCCTGCATGGACCCCAGGTGGCAGGTGTGGGCAAACTGGCTGTGGCGATGACATTTCTGTCAGCAGAAGAGTGAGGCTGCAGAAAGCGCATCACCTACAGTGCTGGCCCACCTGAGCCTGGCAGCTAAGGGCTGTCAGACCTCAGAGGTCAGAGGTCATGTGGAGGCAGACAGGGGCTGGGCTTCAGAGCAGACTTGCCAGGTCTTCGAGCCTGCAGAGGTTCTCTCTCATGGCCACTGTCACTGCTACAGCCACCAGAGAGGCCCCTGGTGTCCCCTGCCCAGCCTACACCAGGACACACACCAGATGAGTGCCCCTGAGCCACCGCTCCCTGAGCCAGGCTCCACAAATCAGTGTGCGGGGCACTCAGGAGCCACCCAATTAACCGCCTGCTACTGTCTCCCTCCCTGCTTGAAGGGCAAATTCTCCCAGCAACACGGCCCGCCCTCCTGCCCCCCACCATGGGACCGAGTAGTCTCTGCTTGCAGAACTAGTCTCTATCCCCTCGCACTGCGTTCAGCAATGCCCTTTCCCAGGTGTCCAAGCCGGCGCTTGCACACCGCCCCTGACGGGCAGCTCCCCACCTCCTCAGGCAACATGGTCTGCCAGGTCCACACTTGTCTATGGGTGCTGCCATCTGAACCACTGGAACGCGGCCTGTGCCCGTGGGGTGCACACAGCGCTCACGTCCTGGGGCCGGCAGCACCACCCCCCACACCCTGGCAGCAGCTCCCGGGCCCCGAGGCTTTCTTTCCTTCTCCTGGCTCAGCATTCCAGTTCTTTCTGCTCATGTGACAAGGCTCCCAGTGCCCGAAACAAGCTGCAAGAGCACCTCCCTCCCCAGCCCTGGCCCTGGGCCCCTGTGGTTCGGCCCCTGGCAGACCTCCGGCTGCCTGGCCCTGCCGGAGTGCCCTCGCCCTGCCCTCCCTCCAAACAGGGGCTCATGTGGCTCTGACACTCAGTGGGCACAGGAGTCCCAAGCTCACCCTGGAAGGCAAGTCTGCAGGGGTCCAGGTGGCAGTGGAGGTCACTGAACCTCCCCCTTGAGGCCCAGCTCTAGCACCAGGGTATTATCCTCAGGACACAGAAGAGGAAGCTGGGGATTAGAAGTTCGGGGAGCTGCCATGCTCACGCAGCAGGGGCAAGGCCAGAACTCCCCCCCACCCCCCTCTCTCTGACCCAGAGCCGGAGCCAGAGCACTGACCAGCGGGCGGCACTGCCCCTCAGCAGCCCCAGTGCTGAGTGTTGCGGCCACACGGGGGAGGGTCAGCATGTTGGGAGACGGCTACACTTCCAGGTTTGCACACCTCGCTCCGCTCCATCTCCCCTCACCCCCGAGGCCACCGAACAGCTTCCCACTTTGCAGATGAGAAAGCAGAGGCCCACGGAGGTGCCAGAACTGGCCTGTGGTCCCCGGCTCCCGATGTTCTGTGCCAACGAGTGTGGCGTGGAAAGTCCCCGGGGAAACACAGATCATGAGCCACAGAGGGTTTCCTTGCCAGCCGTGCTGCTCCAGGGCCAGCATTAGACCATGACTGTCCTGCAGGCTCAGAGGCCAGGTCACAGGTGACGGGCCTGGTGGGGCCCCCGGCCAAGGGAAGCCACCCCGGCGGAGTCCAGTGAGAGAATGAAAGCCCCTGTGAGGAGGGCCCCGGCGTACCCCCTGGAGCACTCGCCACACCCGCCTTCTCAGTCTCACCTGTGCAGGCTCAAGGGAGGAGACCAGGATAAGGCTCGGGTAACACTGCTGCAGAAGGGGTGTCCCACCCCAGGGGCTCCCTGCCCACCGGCTCTGTGCCCACCGACAGGTCCTGGGCCCGGCCAAGGACCAAGCTCCAGGGAGGCCTTCCATTGCAGGCAGGCCTCCCGTGGGGGCCCCTCAAGCCCCTCCAGCCCCACCCAGCTGGACTGTCCCAGCCCAGAGGGCAGCAGCCACCGGGCAGGTAGCTAACTCTAGCACAGGAGACCCAAGACCGATCCCAGACCCCACCAGCAGCAGACCAGCGGGACCCAGATCAAGGCACGGCACCCTCCCCAAGCCTCCATTTGCCCATCTGTGACATGGGACCATACGGGCGCTCTGAACAGAACGGAGCTGGGGATGGGATGCTCTCTGTGGTGAGCTGTGACATGTTGGCCACACACTGGCCCTCCCCTGGGTTACCTGCCCGTGAGTCCTCTTGTGCAAGGCCAGCACCCCAAGACTGTTGATGGATGTCAGGATCAGGTTGGGGAGGGAGTGAAAAGGCTTATCTAACCAGCCCATTGTCGTCACTGACCTTTGCTCCCGGGCCACACTGGGTTTAGGAAATGCCTCCGCATTAGCCAGTCCTGCCCAGGAGGCCCTGAGCTGGGTGGCCCAACGTGAAAACCTATTCAGGGCCAGCACGATCTATCTTGTTGAAGGCCGAGACCACCCCCGCTCCACCCTCCCTTTAAGCCAACAAAAAACACAAGCCAGAGAACAAACCCATCTTATTTTGAGCAGCTCAAATTTTTAATCCAAACTTTTAAAAGTAAACAGGGCCTTACAAAGGCTTGCTGGAGGTCCTGGTGTCCCTAAGTTAGCTAAAGGGGAGTGTCCCCAGTGGTGGGGGAAGGGAACAGGGTTGACTTGCACAGGGACGAGCTGGGGGGTGGGGGTAGGGCGGTTCGGGTAGGTGGGGCATGAAGGATGGGGGAAGGGCAAGCGGGAACTGCTGGAGATGCTTTTGTTTGAAAACTGCCTCTATTCAAGGGGGCAAACCTGGCTTTCTGGTGTTTGGGGTTCACCTGCCTCAGTCTGCCCCACTGGGTCACCGTGAAGAGCGCTGTAGTCCAGATTTTAATTGGCCCGCAGTCAAAACCGAGTGGGGGGAGGGCTATTTGCACTCCAATTCTGAGCCCTGCCAAGGACCGCGCCGCATACAGATGGGCCGCCTCCCGCCACAGCCTCCTGGGCCTCCCAGGGCACCCAGCCAGCGGCAGGTACCCCGCGGTCCCAAGGGAGGGCCACAGGGTCCCCGTCCCCAGGCTCATTGGCAGGTGCAGCCAGCCATGGGCCCAGACATTCAGATGAGCTGGCTGTCTAAACAGCAAACAGTTGTAAAGAACACTGAAGTCTGCTTGGCAAGCCCCCAAAAGGGTCCCTTACTGGTTTTTCACGAGAAGCCTTGGAAGAAATATTCATGACCAGGACTCTGACAACTGCTGAGACCTACTGTGTGCAGATCCTGGCCTCCCTGGTCCCCAAGGATAAAGAGGGCACTCTGGGCTTTCCCGCATAGAAGAGCTGAGAGGCTCAGTCAAGTCAAGTAACTTGCAGAGACAAGAAGAGGAGCGGGGATTGGTTCAAATCCAAGATGGCCTGACCCCTCTGGGGAAAAGGGTTATCAACCATCTGCTCAATGGTCACCGATAAGGAAGTGACACTTCCCAGGATGGGAGAAGGAGGGCAAGCCCGGATAAGGAACCAAGAATAGGGAATCACCCTTGTCTGCTGATTAATAGGATCAGCCAACAAGACTAGAGGCCAGAGATGCAAGCCAGCCCACCACCAGGGCAGGGGAAAACCCGAGTGGTCCCATCCCCGGTCCCGCACGGACCCCTGTGCCTCCATTTGCTTGTCTGTAAAGTGGGGATGATGCTACCTCTCCCAGGGCTCCTGTGAGGACGAGCTGCGACCAGGTCCACAAGGCACCAGCCCTGTGTCCGACTCCATTTTCCCCACCACCGGGCCGGGGCTTATTGGTCCCATCTCCAGCCTTGCTCTCCACGCAGCTTAAACTGCAGGTCTGAGGACAGACAAGGCCATTTGTAAGAAAAGGGCCTTGTCCCAGTTTCTGGGCATCCTATCCTTGTTGGGAGAACATCTCAGGTCTAGCCCAGTCCTCCGCTCCTGCATCCCTGGCAACTACAAGAGAACTTCCCTGCAGATATGCTGAGACACTCAAGCCCTCCCATGTCCTGCAGAGAACTACTCTCGCCAACTGTCCTCAATGATGCAGCTGAAAACTAGCAACATTTCATTTCCCTGCCACAGGGCTGCAGCAGTCCCCTCCTTCATGCTGCAGTTGGGGAAATTGAAGCCCAGAAATCTGACCCTCCCAAGCCGGCCCCCCCTCAAGAAGGCTAGGCCAGAAAGACTGGGACTGGGGCTCTTCACTCCCCAAACCCTGAAACCCCAACAAATGAAACCACCTAACTCCCCGCTACTGCCATTGGCCTTAAGGAGCCTGGGGTGGGAGGTGGGGTTGGATACAGAGTTACCAAAAGTAACCCGAGTTGTAGACGTAGATTGCTAATCAGTAACAAAATATCCCTCTCAACCCAGTCCTGCCCTGAACTCGCAGGCTGGGAAGGTAAATAAAGGAAAAACTGGGCTACCCTAACTTGCACCCCACCTCCTGGGTCCAGTGCGCACCCCAGCCCCCACCCCAAGCACCTGCAGAGGCCACTTGGCCATCAAAGCAAAGACAGAGCGCCCTTCCCCTGCTCAGGCTGTCACTCTGGGGAAGAACAGTCACTCAAGGCCTAATGCATGTTCTCTGAACCAGGAGAGCCTTTAGCAGAACCAGAAAGAGCTGTTTAATCCCCACCTTCAGGCAAATTGTTCAGGTAGTAGCAATTGCCACCAGAACTGGGAGCCGAGCCACCAAAACTGTGGAAAAACAGGGAGGCAGCGCCGCGGTTCAGCTCTCCAGACCAAGCTGGGGGCTCCCTGCCCCGGGCGCGGAAGACGGGATCTGAGCTTCCCTGAGCTCAAAGGTCCTGCCACCCACGCCCTGGCCACCCACCACTGTGGCACTTCCTGTACGGCGACCAACAGTTTATAAATCCTTTCAGAAGCTTCCTCTCCACCTCAAATCCCCAAGGCAGGGCTCATCAGGTCCATTCTACAGATAAGGAAACTGAGGCACAAGGGGAACACAAAACCAGACCCATGCATCCCTCTGGAAAGTCTTAGAACCTCCGATGAGAAAGGTCTCTCCTCCCTGAGAAGAGCAGAGCTAGTAAGAATCCAGGAAGGCTCTGAGCCTGGTCCTCTGGCCGGCTGCCTCCGGGTCTCAGCCTGGCTGCTGCGGGTGCTTCTTCCCAGCCCACAGGCAGCACCAGGAGGCCCAGGCATATCCCCAGCCCCAGCTCACACGTGGGTGCAGCTCTGGTGTGGGCAGCCTGTTGCTCCCAATAAGAGGGAAAATTCACTTGCTGCTAAGGAGACCATTCATTCTTTTAACACAAGCTTCCTGCTGGCGGACAAGGATTTCCAGGCAGAGAGGAGGCGCCCCCAAGCCAGCAGCGTATGCAGCGCCAGACACTGACACTGATAGCCCCGCAGGAGAGAAACTTTCATGGGGTCTGGTGGTCCGGCCCGGCTGCCGAGAAGAACCTGGGCAGGGACCCGCCCCGATCACTTGGCCAGAAAAACACCACCCAAAGCCCTATTGCGGGAGGGCGAGAGATCTCCCAGCCCTGGGTCTGTATGCCAGCTGGAGGAGAGGTCTGGAGTGGGGGAAGGGGCTGTGACCCGCGCTGTCCCGCCGGTGTTGTCCTTACCGTGCAGGCCATTAGGGATGCTTCGATGGTGCGGTGGCGCCGACAGGTCGTCCAGGGACCTGCGCGTGGCTACGCCTTTGCCGTCGGGGACCTTGTGCGGCCCTGGGGGCAGCAGCGGGGGCGGGACGTGGTGGTGGTGGTCCGGGCTGCCGCCGCTGCCCGCGCTCGACGTGCTGCTGCCGTCGCCCACGTCGCGGGCCCCCGTGCCCGCCGCGCCGCCCGCCAGCGGCCCGCTCAGGCTGGCCTGGCTGTCGATGGAGCTGCGGGAACCCGCGCCGCCGCCTCCGCCCGCGCCGCCCGCGCCCCGCGCCAGCGCCGCGCGCTCCTCGTCCAGCAGCAACACCAGCTCCTTGAGCTCCAGGTTCTCGCGCAGCAGGGCCTCCTGGCGCGCCTCGAGCTCGCGCAGCTTCTGCTGCGAGCGGGCCACCTCGTGCCACACGGCGCCGGCCGCGTGGCGCCCGAAGCGCTGCCACTCGCGCGCCAGCTTGCGCCCCTTCTGCCGGTCGTCGTCGAGGAAGCAGCAGAGCTCACGCAGCTCCTGGTTGTCGTCCTGCAGTCGCTGGTTCACGTCCTTGAGGCCGCGGATCTCCAGCAGGTGCTGCTGCAGCCGCCGGTTCACGTCGCGCATCAGGCCGCCGTGCTCCAGCATGAGGCCCACCTTCTCGCCCTCGGCGCGCCGCAGCCGCCGCGCCAGCTCCTCCTTGCTCCAGCGCAGAAGCTCCTCGTCCGGCACCTGGCTCAGCTCCTCCGACGCCGCCGCCGCCGCCGCAGGGGGCTTCGCCATGGCTGGGCCGTCACCGCGGCATCGCCCGCGCCCTCGCCCGGCCGGCGCTCCCCGCGCCGGGGCTGCGCTGGGCCGGTCCGCGCGCGGGCGGGGGGCAGGCGGGGGCGCGTGCGGCCCGCCCCACGCCGCCTCGCGAGTCCTCACGCAGCGCCCGCCCGGGCCCTCGGGACCCCGCGCGTCTCGGGTATCAGCGAGCGAGGATCGCTGCTGTGTCGGCGGCCGCCGTGCCGGGTGCTCTCCGGGCTCGAGCGAAGCAGACGGAGGCCCGCCCCCGGCCCAGCTCCGGGAGCCCCGGCCGCCCCGCCCACTCCGGGCGGGGAGGAGGCGGGGCACCGCGGCCCGGCCCCGCCTCCGAGGGAGCGAGGGGACGGGCAGAGGCGCGGCCGAGCCCCGAGGTCCCCCACCGCTGTGCGCTCGCCCGCCCGGCGCCCTGACAGAGGCGCGATGGAGCCGTGGTCCCGCCCCCCCTCCCGTTCGATTGGGTCTCTCCGGGGGTGTGTGGGAGGGGCGGGGCTCACGAGGGGGACGCTGCGGAAATGGTACAGTCCACCCACTGGGCTTTTAACACTCCCTCCTCCCTCTGGCGGTTCAAGTTTCTGCGCCGGAGGACGCGGCCTGGGCCAATCCCGGGGCTACAGGGCGCTTTTAAAATGCAGGTACAGTGCGGGGAGGGCGACGGTGGGAAAGGTAGGGCCGGGCTTCCCTTAAAGGAGACGCGCTGAAATGTGCTCCGAACCCCATCTCCCGCCAGCGTACCCCTCCCGCCCTCCCTTGCCCCAAATAAACAAACACCCTCCACCCGGGGGATAGGTCCCCTTTCCCTCCCGGGGCACCAGAGTCCAGCGTAGTCTGAGCTCCAACGAACAATAGGACTCTGACACAGGGGTCGCTCTCCCGGCGGCAGGGCGGCTCTTTGTCCCCTACCCTGCCCCGGGCTCCGCCACCCCCATCACCACCCTGTCCCCTGCTAGAGCGCGCAGAGGGGATGTGTCTCCACTCTACCCGGAGACTGTGGCTCCGGCGTCGGCGCACCCAGAGGACCGTGGCCTCACCAGCCGAGTCCCAGAGCATCGTCCGTACCCCCTTCCCTGCTCCGAGGGGGTCGAGGGAGCCGGGAATGTGCCCCCCGCCCCGAGCGACGCTCAGAGCACCTCTCTCCGCCCACTCGTCCGCGGATCCCAGGGACTCTGGGGAGAATCTTTGATGTGCGAGGTGGAGACCACTGGGGCCTTCGGGCTGGGGTCGCAAGGCGCCGAGCCAGCCGCAGAAACCCCTCCCCACCGGCGGCCTCGCCCCTTCCCACCGCCTGTGAGTCTGCCTCGTTATCTTCGTGTCCCCGGAGCGCATTTACGGCGCGTCTGCTGGGAGCCAAGTGGAGGGGGGCGTGCGTCCCCTGGGACCCGCAACAGATAAAACCCGCGCACTCGACCCGGAGCGCGCGCCGCAGCAGCAGCTGGTGCCCCATTTCCATCCCAGAAGCAGCAGCCAGCCCTGCTCCAGCCAGGCCGGTTCTAGACCCCCGGGGTCTGCGGAGGACGACCGCAGAAGCCATGCTCTCTGCGGGAACCCGTCACTCGGGCAGGCAAGAAGGAGAGAAGATAAATTAGATAACTATGAGGCTGTCCTAAGTACTGCGCACAGGACTGACCAGCTGCTGTCACAGAAAGTGATCATCGGTTACTTTAGGTCCTGCGGTCAGGAGGACCTCTGAGGAGATGCATCTAATCTGAGATCTGAGTGAAGAGGACATAGATAAGGGGGAAGGGTGCTCTACGTGCAGGGAAGAGCTAGTGCAGAGCCCTTAGGGGTGGCTGGTTAGTGGTCACTTCAAGGAAAGCCAGAGAGGCTGGGAGAGGGCTGGGGAAGGGGGGAGAGATGCGCCCCAGGGGGCTGCTCCTGCAGGGTTCTAAGGCTGCTGGGAAAGCAGTGGGGGGTTAGCAGGAAACAATGCCACCCCGTTTACCTTGAAGGGGCTCACTCCAGACAGAATGTGGAGAGGGGAGGGGGGTGCCCAGGGAGGTCCATGCAGATTCAGGACCTCCTTGCCCACCTATCAGCCTGTCTCTGCAGGCAAACGTTCAGGAGGAGGCAGGATGGGAGAGGATGAGCCGGAGGGGCGTGGCTTTGAGTGTGAAGCCCCAGGGAAGTGGAGGGTCCTGCAGGCAAGGCCCCCTGAGCTGACTCCTAGATCCCAGGTGGAGTGAGCAGAGAAAAAGGGTTTCGGGTCTTAAGTGGGGAGGCTGTGGGTCTTTCCCACACCAGGAAGCCAGAGTGAACAGCCGCCTTAAGCACACAGGCGCGCGCGCGCACACACACACACACACACACACACACACACACACACGCACACGCCCAGAAGGAAGCCTGCGCATAAAGCTGCTCCTGGGAGAGAGAGGGGTGAGCGTAGGACGCGAAACTCACCAGGGAAGTCACGGAGGGGCTCGCCACTGCACTTGTAGGGGCCTCTGCCCAATGCGTGTGGCTCCTGGTGGTTCTGGTGGCCTGCCTCTCAGTCCCCTGATCCTCCCTGGCTAGCAGCTTTAGCTGAACTTCCTGAGAGAAAAACGAAGCCTCTCTCTAGAAGGGGTTTGCGTGCATCACCTGCAGGCTGTGGAACAAAGGGTGCCCTGGCCAAGACCTCCCGGAGCGTCTCTAACAGCCCCCTGGGGCAGCAAAGACAAAGTGCAGAGATGAGGCTGCTGGGTGGCTGGAGAGAATGTCTCTGCTCCCAGCACTGTGGCTGGACAGGCTTGGGCAGGACAGGGTAGGACTGCAGGAGGTCGAGAGGGCCCCAAGCTGAGATGGGCTCCTGAAGCAAAGCCAGAGCCACCCCCCAAAGGACCCACAACCCCCAGGACAAATATCCCAAATATCTAGGGGGTGCCAAGCCCCCTAGAATACCCATGGTCCAACAGACCCCGTACCCTGAGCTGGGATCTAGGAGTTATCAAGCATCTTGGCCCTTTAAGCCCTTGGTCATGAGAAGCCCCACCTTGTCGTGAAAACTGTGAGACCAGACCATGGACCTCTAACACAGTACCGCTCTAGGGCCCAGTACAAGCAGTTGTGGGTCTCTGCAAGCATAAAGGGGCTCCACCACACCCCCATCTTCCCTCAGACTCTCCCAGGCTGTGTGTCCATTTCAAGCCTCACAGATGTATTTGAGAGCCAGCAGGGGGGAGAGCTGGTGCAGAGTTGATAAAATATCCCAAAACACAGGGTTCTGTGCACTGGGGAAATGAGAAGAGCACACATTGGAGGTAAGTGATGGTCTCCCCACCTCGGGGAGGCAGGAGCAGGGGAGGGGCCCTGGTCTCCTGCCCAGCTGGGGCTCAAAGCCCAGACCCCAGTTCAGGCTCCTCTGCTATTTGCTGAGTGAATGTGTGTCCCTCCGGGGCATCACCAATCAAGGGTGAGGCCCTTGTTTGGAAGGGGAGGATACAGCCCCAGAAGGTCACTTTCATTTGTTAGTTTACTGAACACAAAAACATTAGCTCTGGCCAGGTGTCTCAGTCAGTTAGAGGGTCCAGATACACCACAGTTGCGGGTTCGATCCCTGGTCAGGACACATAGAAGAATCAACCAATGATTGTATCAATAAGTGGAACAACAAATCGATGTTCCCCCCTCCCTTCTTCTTTTTTTCTAAAACCAATAAATAAAAATTTTAAATAAATAAAATTAGAAAGCATTATAGAAGTCTCTATCCATAAAGGCATGTACGTGCACGATCTTATATACTTTGTACATAGTACTGCAAAAGAGATGCACAGGAGGCATCCACCTGAGAGCATCCTAAGGCTCGGGGGGCTTCCTGGAGGAGGTGGCACTGGAGTCAATCTAGAAGAACAGGCAGGAGTTCGTCAGACCGTTGGGAGGGAGCGGGCCCCAGCCCAGGCCCAGAGGGGAGCCACAGGGAGGCGGGTGTGCAGGTGCCACAGAGTCTTGTTGCTGGCGGGTGCGTGGGCAGTGCTGGGAGGCACAGGGCTCTGGGAGCCAGGGGAGGAAGGGTGGCCCTCTCCCCGGGGCCCTGCTAGTCAACAACGACCACCACCGCCACCTCCTTCCATTTACCTGCACTCGGCACGTGACAGGGTTTCTAATCCAGCCCTCGAGTGGTGGGCGTGTCATCAGCCCTCTAGGGCTGAGCGTGGATTCCTGTAGGCCTGGGTGTTTGTCTGCACCAAGCTCACATCACCGAGTGAGAACATACGGGCGGTGTTCGGAGGCCTGTGGATGTGCAAGGACTCCAGCGTGGCTCCGAGGGCTGGGCATCATGCTGCAAAGCAGAAGCTCACGGGTTCGATTCCTGGTCAGCGCTGTTCCTGGGTTGCAGATTCAGTCCCCGGTCGGGGCACGTTAAGAGGAGCAACAATCAGTGTTTCTCACTCACATCGATGTTTCCCTCCCTCTCTTTCTCCCTCCCCCCCCTCTAAAAATAAATAAAAATTGTAAATCGTTTTAAAAGAGAAGAAATTAGGGACCATGGGAAAGTGACCATAGTCAAGGGCAGTGCCGACTGAGCACTTCCACGGTGTGTACCCGCCCGTGCAAGGGCTTCACGGAGGCTGTCTCGCTGAGTCCTCACGGCGGCCCTCCGAGGCAGCAGCTCCCATTTTGAGGCTCACACAGGTTCCGTCACTTGTCCAAAACACAGCCAGCAAGTGAATGGGCTTAGATCTGAACTCGGGCCCTTTTGAGCTCCAGAGTGTTCCTACCCCCACAGATCACTGCCTGCTGCACCCCAATCACTCCTTGTCAAAGGGAGAACTGGGCCTTCTGCTGCGGCTCTGGTTCTGCCGGGCCCCCAGCTTCCTCCTGCTTCAGCACTTCCGTGTTTCAACCAGGGCAGTGAGAGGCCAGAGCCTCTGGCCAGGGTTGGAGTTTCCCAGCTACCCCTGCAAGCAGATCACTGAGAGCTGCTGGCTTGGTCTCCCAGCTCCTTAGTCCCTGATGTGCTGGGTGAGCTCAGGCCAATGCCTAGCCCTCTCTGAGCCACGACGTCCTCACCCAAGCCCTCCCCACAGCGCCAGTGTGGAGCGCAGAGCTCTTGCGAGGCTCCGAAGAGCAGAGCCACACCTCCTACCCTGCTCTCCCGTCCTCTGAGCCAGGACAGTGTCCCTTCATGAACATTTGCACCCATGCCCCAGAGGCAAACACTAGGGTACGTGAAACAAGGGCCTGCCCCGCAAAACCGGTGCTTGTGGCAAAATAGGCTCCAAAGGGTGCCAGGTATGGCCCTGGGCTGTCACCCACCTCCTTTTGGGATGGAGCAGCAGGGAACACCAAGAATATAGTTTGGTGATCAAGTGTCCCAACCCCCACTGACCCTGGGGCCACCGGCAGCAGAGTTTGCCTGGACATTGCCCCCTTTAGGGGGCAGCAGTGGGAGGTCTGGGGGGAGGGTGGGCTCCTACACTCCCCCCACTACCCCATGTGACAGGCCCCATTCTGGGGGTCCCAGATCCAGCAACGCACAGGACGGTTGCCCAGAACCAGGGATGTCACAGGCAAAGGCCTCAGGTTAACCTGAGGTCAGTGGGAGCCCCAGAAGAGCACGGAGCAGAAAAAGGCCTGGCCAGACTCCTTCAATAGGGAGCACGTGACAAGAGGTGTGAGGGGAGGGACACGCCAAAGGGGCAGCTGAGGCCTCGTGACAGTCAGGAGGCTGCAAAGCAGGCTGGCCACAGGCCAGGGAGAGCTGTCCCCATAGGGACCACTGCGAGGGGCACATCAGTGTTGTCAACCTCTCTTCGCCCCTCTGTTTCCACGTGGGGCCGCGACATCCCCGCACACCGTTGCCCTGAGAAGCAAGGCCGGGAGGGAGGCTCCGCCCCTGGGGAAACTGAGTCAGCGGAGCTCTTCACAGGACCAGCTCTCACCTCAGGGCACTTAAAAACATGATTCTCATTAGGACCCATTTCATGTGTTACGACTAACTTCTGCGCAGCCGGGGCCTGGGAGCCTGCCACTGGTCACGTGGCCCAGCCCACCCGACCCCGACCCTCGGGAACGGACTCCGAATGGCACGTTGGCTGTTCCGGTGCTTTCAGGGTGCTCAATCCCCCCTTATAACACGCTGCTGAGTTTGCAGGCATTTGGATGCCATCACCTGCTCTCGCACGCCACGTGCTCTGCGGCGCGCCCATCACTTGCCACGCTGACGTTGGCGACTGCGTCTCATTCATGCGCGCGGCTGGACCCCAAGGCCTCTCGGCCTCAGCGTGGCCTACGTTTGGGTCGGAATTAGTCTGTGCTGTGCGGGAGCCGGGGCGGGGGGAGGGGCTGTCCCGGGCGCTCCGCGGTATTCACCAGCACCCCTGCCCTCTATCCATCGGAGGGAAGTAGCACCCCCGCCCCCCGCTGTGAAAGCCAAAAATATCTCCAGACCTCGTCAAAGGACCCTTGGGGTCAAGCCTCCCCAGCAGAGAAGCCCTGCTCTCCTAATACGCACTGTACGAATATGCGACCTTTATTTTTCTCCTGGAGAAAGAGGTTTCTTTCTATTTTATTTTATTTTATTTTATTTTTGCTATAACCGGCGGTGCTGCCGTGCACATTCCTGGACACAGGTCCTGACGCGATGAGCGTGAACCGGGTTCCGGCTTACGCCGAGAGGCGGGACCGCTGGGTCGTACCGCGCACAAGGCGTGGGGCCTGGACGGCGCCCAGCCGCGCGCCGAAGAGACGGTGCTACCTTGCACTCCCGCCAGCGCGGTGTAGGGTGCCCTGTCCGTCCTGCCAATGGCCGTTGTTGTCACTCCGGTGGGTGACGCTGTGCGCAGTTTCCACAGCCCACTTCGTCTCCCTCGGGGCCCTCGGGGCACAAGAGAAGACCAGGCCAGATTTCATACACGAGGTGCCCAGTGAACAAGCAGAAATGGTGCAGCAGGCTTGCCCGCCGTGACTTATGTGAAATGTTTATATTTACCAATTTGATGCTTTCACACACGCACAGATGCAATGCAACGTGATTTGTGCTCCTCGTAGGATAATTACAGGGTTTGCTGCAGGTGACAAGCTCCAGGTCCCAGACTTGAGGCCTTGCAGCCCGGCTGCGTGTCTTGGTGACCGCTGGCACCACTGGGCCAGGAGGGGTGAGCCCGGGCGGGCAGGGCGGCCCCACGTGTGATGGGCACTTCGCCTCCGCCTCCCCCAGCTGTGCTCCTTGAAGACAAGGGTTCGCTCTTCCCTGGGACCCTCGGGGCTGGGCCCGGGGGGTGTTCTACGAGGGTCTGCAGCTGCACCACCTGCCTCGGACACCTGAGGGCCACCCCGGTGCCGCCCTGCAGCTCCTGGTGCCCTGGGCCCAAGGTCTCCCACCAGCAAGGCAGAGATCCGAGACCGATCTCTCCTCGGCTGCCTGAATATTTCATGTGCTGAGTGTGGAACGAGAGTCGGCGGGGACCTTAATTGTTAATGTGCTCCTGCCGCAGCGGCCCGGCTCCCCCAGCCCCCTCCTGCCCCCCCCCACGTCTGCTGTCTGCTACAGCATTCATTCCTCCGGAGGCCTGCTCTGGGCGAGGCTGGGCTGAAGTGACACTGTCCCCCCGGTGCCCAGATGGGCCGCAGCTGGGCAGGGAGAAGTTGTGACCTAAGCAGCTGAAACCACCTGACTATTAGGCCCCGTTTTGCTCACCGCTGCTCCCTGGTGCCCTCTGGGCACAGAGCCTGAGGATTCGGGGAGTGTTTGTTGAATGAATGAATGAATGAATGAATGATAAAGGAGTCGGCTGGGCTAAGTAGAAACGTCCTGGGCTCAGAGTCTGTGTGTCTGGTCTGACACCTGCCAGCAGGGCGGCCCTGGTCGAGACTCACCCCCCATCCCCAGCACCTGTCTCTCTGAGCCTGTCTTTGCTCTGATGGAGCCGGTGAGTCCTGGGTTGCCCCAGAGCCCAGACACAACGGGTCTCCTGGGATCCTTACTGTCTAACTGCTGAGCTGAGGCTTCTCTCCAGAACAGGCTCAGGCCCTGACCAGTGGGACTCAGTGGGTTGGATGTCCTCCTGCTAAGTGAAAGGTTGCTGGTTCGATTCCCAGTCAGGGCACATGCCTGGGTTGTGGAATCAGTCAGGTCTGTCCCCAGTCAGGACACGTACAAGAGGCAACCAATCATGTTTCTCTCTCACATCAATGTTTCTGTCCCTCTTTTTCTCTCTCTCTCTACCCTTCTCTCTAAAACTAAAAAAAAAATTAAATCTTAAAAAAACAAAAAAGAACTGGCCCAACCCAGCCCCAGTTCCACACCAGGACTGCATCGGCGGTCAAAAGGGCCCGCTGCAGCACCCCGCACCCCCCGAGTCTCCGGGAGCTGGTCCGGGTCCTCAGGAGGCAGTCGGTCGGGCTCTCCACACAAGGTCAACCCGTGGTTCCCAGCCCTGGGCACCTGGCAGAATCACCTAAAGCTGGGAAAGTTGGCTCAGCACCTCTCCACCCCACGCCCCGACCCATTTAATCACAATATCTGCAGAAGGTAGGTCTTGCAGGCAGGACTGAGAAGCATTGGGTTGGATGAGGTGTCAGCCTGAGCTAGAAGGAGTTACCCCCATTTCTCGGGGGTACGCTCCTCCCCACATGTCTGGATGTACAGACCCTTTTCTAAGATTATCCAAAGCTCCCGAATAACCCTCAACTGTGTGGCCTAGGATAAGAAAGGGGGTTAGAGATTCTGGAGTTCACTGTGGTATTCACATTAACAACCCTATTTCTTTCCTGCATCTAAAGGGATAAAATGAAAGGGAAAAAAAGTGTTAAAGATGTAACAAAAAAAGTTGTCTAGGACTCCATGGAGACTGGACGAAAAAGGCTGCGGCTCCATGAAAAGTAACCTCCCAGGGTGATCTGATCAGAAACCCCTCGGGGGGCAGGTCAGGCGGGCGGTCAGCCCCCAGGCACCTAAATTCTTTAGGGAAAGGTTTCCAGACAGCCCTGGCCGAGGGATGTTCTCGAGCATCTGGGCCGACACCTCGGAGGGGCCAGAAGCAATGCTCACGTGAGCACACAATCCTGTTCACGCTCCCGTAACCTGCCTCTGCCTGCCTCTTTCCCACCTCCAGGTACAGCCCTTCGTTAACTTTAAACGCATCAAAGGAACGGAGCATTTGAGATCTTGCTCCCCAGAATATGTCATCTGCCTGGCTAAAATAAAGTCTTATAGTTAAAATTCTCACACTGACAACACAAAGTGAAACCAGAACAGCCGGCATTCGGGCTGCCTGTCACTACCAGACCCAGTAAGCAGAGATGGGGACTGAATCTCTATGGGTGCTGTATTTAGATGGACAGCGATCTGAGAAGATGGTGTGTTTGGCCCCTAACAGACCATCTTAAGTTTCATTATAAGGAGAAGAAAAGTGTAGGTGAGGGGATTGGAATTCGGGAAAAAGTTAATTGGATTAAAAAACCACAGCATTCTCGCCCTGGGCGGTGGTCTCCTCTGTGTCTTAGGCGGTGGGCTTCTCTCCCTGGAGCACCAGGGCTCAGATACCGTCTTCAATGCCTGCAGCCCTCCCGGGGCACAAAGGGGGAGCTGCCTGTGGTCTCCTGGGGTCAGGGTGGGTCCCCCCTTCAGTTCCTGAAACAACAGACTTTTACATACACCAGTCACTAAGCTTACTAGCGATAGCCTGAAACTAAAATTTGTCCAACATCTGAGCCCCCCCTTCAAAAGTATAGCAGTGAAGAAGAAAGAAGACCACAGCAGCGCTACCGTAGGTGATTAACTAGTTATTAATAAGAAAGAGAGCAAAGGGAATTAGATGTGGAACTCAGTAAACTGGGGGGCAAAAGCCTGCTGGCTTCGCAGGGAAGGTCCAGCTTTGAACCCCAGGCTGCGGATGGGATTAACTCTCATCCCTTCCCCCCCCAGCACCAGATTGTTGGGGGGTCCAGGGGTCAGTGCCTCACCATAGAGCCCTGTCAGGAAGTTCCTGGATGTGATCCCAGGGGAACGAAGAAGTCAGAAAACCTCTCTCTGTCTTTCTCTCTCTTGGCAACCTGCACTCACTCCCTGCATTTGTGCTCTGTCACCTAGGAGCATTCGACCACGTGGGTCTAGCATCCACGGGGCCGCAGCAGGTGGCGTGAGCTCCCAAGGATGGAGCGCGAACCGCACACAGGATCTCTGGACATGGACTCCATTGCTAGCCCTGATTTTCCATGGTGGAACGGACAGAGATGGGACACTGGAGGGGCACTCTTTTGATTTTGCTTAGCGAATAAATGTCACCGCCAGACCTCATCCCCTTTTGTGGGTGCCTGAAAATGCTTCTTCTCACGATGCCACAAGAGCCCCGCTTCCACCGGCAACACTAGGCCCCTCAGAACACCAGAACCAAGCAGATCCTAAAAACATCCACAGAGAGAGAGGGGCCACATGCAAAGCACCAGGAGTGGGAGCGACATTGACCCTCAGCAGCCCTCCAGGAGCTGCGGAACGTGGAGCAAAGCCTTCAGCTTTCTGGCGGAAATTATTTCAGTACCTCATCAGTCAAGTGCAGGGGTAGAGTAAGACATTTTCAAAGAAAAATGATCTCCCAGACATCCTTTCTCTAAAATTAGAAATGAACCGAGAAACAAGAAGATATGAAATGCAGGGAACAGGGAGCCTGAGGTAATGGTGTAAGAGACCCCCAGGGGGAGGGCGGGGCCAGAAGCAATTAATGTTGATGGGATGATAGGATCGGGGAGGGAGGGTCTGGGAGGAGCTGGTCAAGAAAGAGAACAAGACTCAAGGGTCCCTGCGGGCTCGGTTGTCTTGGGAGAAATATCAGAGCTCTGTCCGAGAGTTGGGAGGTGAATGAGTGTTTAACTCAAGCAAGTCAAACAAAGAGGCAATTATTAATCCCGGGGAAACCCAGAAGTCGCCGGACATATGGCGGCTCAGTTGGCTGAAGTATTTATACAGCAGAATATGTCAACAATACTGATTTAACCCCAAACTGTGGTGTAGCCCTCCCAGGAGGCTGGGGGGGCGGACAGCGTGGGGCAGGGTGTTGGCAGACCGACCTCTCTGGGTCTGGGGGGAAAGGCAGCAGTGAGAGCTGGGTGTGGGCTGGAGACAGGAGATAAGGCGGGAGCGTGGGAAGTGGCTGCCTCTGGGAAGCAGAGGCCCAGGGCAGGAGACTGGCTTTTCTGTTAGTTTTACTAAGCCTTATCATTTTACTTGATTTTTGAAGCTGTGTGCATGTATTTTTATTTTTTACTGATTTTAGAGAGAGGGGAAGGGGAAGAGAGAGAGAAATATCAATTTGTTGGTCCACTTACGATTTCATTGGTCGATTTTTGTATGTGCCCTGACTGGGGATTGAACATGCCATCTGGGCATACTGAGCTACCCAGCTAGGGTATGTACTTTTAAATTAATGCACGTGTTGGAAGCCTGGCATTGGACTTCCCATTAGAAACAGTGGAAACTGGAAGATGACTAAGCCATCCGTTGCCTTAAAATCTGAGGGGAAAAGATTTCCTCCCCACGGAGAGACATAGGCAAGGATGAGACTGGACTATAAACATTTTCAGAAATGCAAGATCACAACAGAAATGAACTGTCGTGGGCCCTGGCTGGTGTGGCTCAGTGGACTGGGCGCCGGCCTGCAAACCAAAGTGTCGCTGGTTCAATCGCCAGTCAGGGCACACGCCTGGGTTGCGGGCCAGGTCCCCAGTGGAGGGTGTGTGAGTGGCAACCACACATTGATGTTTCTCTCCCTCTCTTTCTCCTCCCCTTCCCCTCCGCCTAAAAATAAATAAATATTTTTTTAAAAAAAGAAATGACTGCTGTGTACCTTCTAGAGGCTTTTGGAGCACATTCTCCTAGGAGCCGAGAGCAGACCCAGAAGGCAGGACCCTTCAAGGCACACAGGGACAGACCCCAGGGGGCTGGTGTTGTGCGGGAAGCTATCTGAGGCCTAGCTCAGCCTGGAAGGCTGGGCGGAAAGGGGGTAGATCAGATCACCAAACGCCTGAGGGTCTGACAATACTGTCCCAGGTTTACAGTAGATCAGATGGGAAAATTAAGAAGACATATAGATAGTGCCCCAGGGCACAAACAAACAAAACTCTACAAGGAAAGGAACCCTAGGCGTCATCCACCATTGGGGACTTTCGGAGGAGCGTGTGCATTGGCCGGGGAACTGAGGACTGCATCAAGTCCTCTAATGGACGCTGGCGGTGGGCAGGTTCCCAAGTGGGCGGGTTTAGGAGAGCTGAAACCTCATCTGTCACAACAGAAAGGCCAGAGACATATCCAGAATTGAGAAATCTAGAAATAGCAATGTGGACGTCTTATTGCGGAACGTGGAGGCCCAAACCAGAAGGAGCAACTCGCCGTGGAAACCAGTCGCTCTGGGGAGTGGGGGAGGGAGGAAGAAAAGGAGCCATTTCGTTCCTTCCCAACAGTTTAGTGGTATTTAATCTTTTCTTTAACTTAAGTGCTTGCATTATTTTGTTCACAATGCAAACATAACGTGTGCAAGTAACAACAAAAGCTGGCCTGTAAGCGAGGAGGAGGGGGAGCAGGAGTGGTTCCGTGGAAGCACCCCCACCCGCCTCAGCAATACAGTGGGCCCCAGGGCCGCCTGCTGGGCCGCCGCATTCTCAGCCATTTCCAGTGCGCAGCTTCCTCCTCCCATCCTCCGGCAGGCCTGAGAGGAGGAGGGGGCATTCTTATGCCCATCTGATCCCCAGAAGTCGAGCTTCATCTGTGTGTTTTGGGGGTTCACCTCCCATTGCAGGTGCAGCCCGCTACGAAGGCAGGTGACAGACCCGTGCGGGAGCCAGGGAGCGGCAGCCCCACGGAACCTCAGGGCCGAGACCCCTCCTGTCCAAGGGCCCTCTGCAGGGGAAGTGCAGGAAAGACCCTGCAGAAAGGGGTGCCAGCCTGTCCGCAGCTCCCAGGCCTCGGGATGTCCGCTGTGGCCCAGGAGGAG
>CM052538.1:191315918-191333780 GCA_028533065.1 Trachops cirrhosus | reverse complement strand
CCCCAGGTCCCGCCCCAGGTTGCTGCCGCCACCGCCCATTGGCCCGTGGCTGAACGCATGGGCGCGGTCCCGCCCCACCGCCCCCCTACCGTTTCGCTCAGGTTTCTCCCTACCCATTGGGCCTACCGGCTCCCAGGACCTAAACGGCCGGCTCGGCCCCTGTCAGCTCCGAAGCCACAATTGGTGGAACTGCGGCACGCCCGGGCGCTGATTGGAAGAAACCTCCCCGGGGCCCGCCTCTCGCGTCCAAGTTCCGTTAGCAGGTTCGGTTGCTTCGGAGTTGCCTTTGCCCCAGGAACGGCGGGCGGGCCCTCCGACCGGCTCCTCCTCCTGCGAGGAGGGCCGGAAGAAACTGGCTGTTCTTTCCGCCTTTGAGAGCTCTGCTATTTTCTGATTGGTTGACAGGCTTCCCGTCGCATGTTTTCCGTCGCCGACGCCAGGAGATGACGCATACCCCGACCTCCCACGTCCAAGATGGCCGCTGCGGGCAAGGAGAGACGTCGCTAAGGGGCTTCCTTCAGGCTACGAGTGAGTGACCGACGGACCGCGGGCAGCACCACCCACCTCCCGCGTCCCTAAAAGTCGAGTAGAGTAAGGTCTACGCCTCCATCCGCTGGTGGAGTCTCTTCCCGGATTCCACCTCCCTCCACTTCCCCCAGTGCAGCGCGAAGTTAGCGGCAGGTGGCGGGGCTGCGGGATGTGCTTCGGGAGAGGGTTTTGAGGTGCGGGTACGGAGGAAAGAGGCCCGCGCGAACCCTAGAATAGGTAGCGGCCCTCCCCGGGAGGAGCGGGTAGGGTTTGGGGACTTTCTAGCAGGTGGGGAGAAGGGGCAGGGATCTTAACACGGGCGCGCACTCTTGGTCTCACAACCTCAGACTGCCCACGTCTTTACATTGCTTCGCAGAAGCTCGGTCCCAACCTCGGTTAGGTCTGAAACTTTGGTGTCGTTCCGCGCCTGGATACACCGACTGTGGAGTCTGGAAAGGAATAAGGAAAGGTCACTTCTGCGATCAGATCCTTTTCTCTTGCACCTGATTGACTCTTGTGTCGTTCAGTACAAAACATGCTCGACAGCCTTGTAGCGTGTAGGTGTAGTGGACGACACCGTCTAGGTTCGGGTACATGCCCCTGTGATGTTCGCCCAGTGATGATATTCTCTCATGAAACATGGCTCAGAACGTGTTCCCATCCTTATTAAGCAACGCATGAGTAGTTCATTTCAAGAGTTTGTTTGAAAGCAGTGAGTTCACTGAGTGTCTAAGACGAAGAAAAATGTTTTTTGTCTGCTTTCTCCAAAACTGAATAGGGTCAAACAAAATTAAGAGGAGTTAGGTGCATGATAATTGAGGAAATTGTAAAGAAGACCTAATTGGGTTAAATCTCATTTGTTTATTTAGGCTCCGATAAAATTCTCTGCCAGAGAGCTTGCAGATATGACTGTAAAATCATTGGAATCCTAGCAATGCAGTTCATGATAGAAATCTGGAGTCGGATAAAGGCCTCAGTTTTTGCAGACTAAGTAGATGGCTCTCGGATGCTTGACCTTGTTAGTAATCTATTTTAGAATCCTGTTGAAAGAGCAAAAAGGGAATGGAGAGCTGGTTCCCTCAAACCAGCAGAGTTTCAGTTTTCAATAAAGTTGGGTGACACAGAGGGTAATCCTTTTTTTAAGTTTATTAGGTTGGTGCTGGATAGAGGGGGTGAGTCTGTTTAGGTTTCCTTAGGACTCTGAACATAGTATCTTTCTGTCCTAGTCAACACAGGTGTACAGTGGATGAGGTCTAATTTGGGTGGATTTATATTCATTCATTTTACCAAGCCTCGGGTGTTGATTAATGAATTGATGTCAGCTTGAATGGTGAGAGGTCTTTAGACATAGGCTACAGGTCTCTGGTCTTGTTCTTACTTTGATTAGCACTTTGTTTTTTAAACCCTGGCCCGAGGATATGTTTTTTGGCTTTAGGGAGAGAGGAGGGGGGAGACAGAGATCGATGTGACATTCCATTGCCTCTGGTAGGCACCCAGACCGGAGCTTGAACCCGCTACCTTTTGGTATGCTAGGTGATGCTCTGACCAAGTGAGCCACCCAAGCAAGGCTGATGATTAGCACTTTTTATTACCAACTTCAGATGTGTAAGAGGTATGCTTCTCAAATTAATAAATGCACTCAAAACTTGGAGTTAGCTAGCATGTGAGATGACTGTCAGGGTTCAGAGAGGTCTAACAGGCTGAAGTAATAGGCCCAGGCTAACAAGACGCAGATTCGCCGGCAAAGATTAAATTGACAGAAACCCAGTTGTCCCGGTAGGCAATGAGGAAGGCCAACTGGACAGAAATGGACGTACTGTTGCCATTACGGAAGCAGAGTCGTGTGCACGTTGAGGAAAGGCAGTATCTAAGTCTGATGACGAACTGTGGCTCTGCCGTTGTTCGCGGTGTGCAGGGGCAAGTTGCTTCCTGTCTCATCGGCTGCATTTTCTCAGTGGCGGGTTGTGAGGATAAACAAGCAACTTGCAGGCATGCAGCAACTCGGTGGCCTCTCGCTGGACCTGTTGTGCACTATTATTGTAGTCACCTGCCACCCCCCATGTACTACACCAACCGTATAGAGTATTGTTTTTCATTTTGCTAATGTTTAGGGGCGATCTTGAAACACTTAAAACCAAATCTAGTAAATGGGATGTTTGCCCTGAAGAAGAGAATGGAATGTAAAAACGGTCTTAATGAATTCGGAAGGCAATCAGTAGATAAGGGAAAGGTGTTTTCCAGGAGTTAAGTGGGAGCTACAGAGCGTTGTTGAAAGGTAGATTGCATTCACTCATTACTCTGTGCCACTCGTGTACTGGAGCTCGGGCATGACCAGAACAGATCAGAATCGCTATATAATTAACACAAGAATTACTGGTAATGCGAACACCAGTTGTTGATACTCAGCGATGCCACGGGCTGCTTTGTGATCTGCTAAGGTCCCATTAATGAAAGTGGCCAAATGCAGGTTAGTGAGTGACCAAATGCTACCGTTTAGAGGGCGATGCTGTACTGTGAGAATAAGTTGAGTAGTGACTTTTACTATTGTTTCCAACTTGTAAGTGTCTGTAATTCTGAATGTTAACAATGAATTTAATCTTTCGTCACATAAAGTGAAATATCTAAGGCACATTCTTGGAAGATGTCGCTAGAATGCCTTGACGTGCTGCTCATTCGTGAGCGGTTTTTCCTTCGCGGACCTCATAAACCTCTCAGTCTTCCAAGGCAACCATGAACTGCTAATGAGAACATTTACGACTTTAGGGTGAAAAGTAATCGAAGAGTAATAGGGAACAGAGTCATAGAACGAGGCAAGAACTTTTTCAGGCGGGGTTTGATTCAGAGGACTGCTTCTATCTTATTTATGTGCATTTATTTTCTCTGCATCTCACGTATTGTTCAGTCTGCCCTGGACTCCAAAGGCACCTACACTAGATTATTAGCATGGGGTTTGGTCAAGGACAGCAAGGCAAAACCGGCTTGAAAGTATTGGTGGTTTGTCTCCCTGTGGGCCGGGATTCTCTTCCATCCCTAGATGGAAAATCGCCATCAGAACACCCTCGTAATGCAGCCACGCTCCAGAGATAAATGCTAAAACTGATGGGTGAAACTTGAAAGACAAACAGGGATTTGGGGTAGTATTTTGCATTGCAAAATAGTTGCCCCCAAATGATTGCTAATTGCTGTGGGGGTTTTAACATTTGTCCACACATTCTTTCTACCCCTCCTTCCAGGAGGTGGAGTTTCATTCCCTTACCCTTGAGCGTGGGCTGCTTTCACGACTCACTTCTCAGGAATAGAAAAAAGGAACACAGTAACTTACGCTGAGAAACCTGGCAGATCTCCTCTTGCCCAAATGCTCACGGTTAAGGCCAGCGGTAGGACGTCGCCCTGGTGCAGTGGGAGGGGCAGGGCGCTGCGCCTCTGGCGTTCTTCCTCAGAGCTCCAGCTCTGTCCTTGGGAAGACCCCAGACAGACCTCAGTCGGGGGCAAGGAAAGACTGAGAGACGGTTACATGCCAGCAGGTGCTTAGAGAACGGCAGCACCTAAATGCCACGTGGTGTCCTCGTTAAGATCCTGGGACAGAAAGGGGGTTTTTGGAAAAACTTAAATGTGAGTCAAGGCTGTAGTTTATTTAATGATGTACCAAAATTAATTTCTTTATTTTGATCAGTGTACCGTGTGGTTACATAAGATGTTGCCATTAAGGGAAGCTGGGTGAAGCGTATGTAAGAAGTCTCTGTACTGTCTTTACAATTTTCCTGTAAATCTACAATCATTTTAAAATACGGTGTTCTTAAAGTTAGAACTGTGGAAGGAGATACGTGCTCAGAGGAGTTTGTTCCCAGTGTTCCCGTCTCGTTCTCCCCAAACCCTGTCTGCAGCCATTATTTTTATGAGTCTAGGAAAAGGGAAACGTCTGTTCTCGTTTCGTCCCCTTTCTTGCCTAGACAGTAACACACTGTGCACGCTGCCCTGCCTTTGGCGGGTCCCGGAACGCCTCCACACCGGCACGCAGAGCGCTCTCTCCCTGCCCTTACAGCACGTGGTATGTGCTTTGTTCAGCCAGTGCCCTGCTGATGGGCGTTTGGGCTGCGTACAGCCCCTCCGTTACACGTGACACTCTGGTGAATGATCGTGTGCACACGTTGTTTCACGTTTGGGGTGGCGTTTTCAGAGTCGACTCCCGGAAGCGGGCTGCGAAAGCGGAGAGCTGAGGGGTGTGTCGTTTGTTAGGTGCTGCCAGATCCCCAGTGAGAGTTGTCCCCGGTAGCGCTCCCACCAGCTGTCTGCGAGACCGCCTGCCTCTCCTTGGCCTTGCCAACAGGGGGTATGGGAAACTTGGAGCGTGTGTGCTGACCTGGTAGGTGAGAGACGGTATCGTAAGCCACCTAACTCTGAACTCCTCATACTTACTGAGGCCTTAGTTACCAGGCCTGCCCTGAGTCAGTCACACACGCTAGTGTAGCTCACTTCACGGGACTGCTTTCCCTCGGGTTCTTAGTTCCCGCCTCCTGTTGGGGGAACACCAGGTTCTCGAGCCCCCAGGTGCGCGCAGGAGGACGGCTCCCAGCTGCCGAGTCAGCTTCCCCAGAGTCAGGCTTCCAGACCAGCCTGAGGCCCTGCCCAGAGCCTGGCCGCCACACCGCCGTCTCCTTACCAGTCAGACTTGACGTGGGCCCGGCACCTCTGGCAGAGCCCTTTTCCTGCCCTTTTTGAAAATTTCTATTCTCTGATCCAACTCACTGACTCTTATTACTGTGACCTCAAATGAGAGTCCTCGTGTTTTGTTTTCTTTTCTCAACAGGGAGCCTTTAGAGAATCTCTTCATTCTGAATAAAAGAGAAGCAGATGAGAAAGCAAGAAAAATTTAGAGCAACTTCTTCCATTTACCTCCCTCCACCTCCTTCCCCCCAAGTCACTGCACCCACACCTGATAATATACTGCTCAGCTCAGTGACTTGTGCGGATGTGAATTCATCCAATCTCGTGGCTTTTTAAAGTGGAAGTACCCGAGTGAAAACTAAAAAGGAAAATCTAACTGGATGCTGGATGGGAGAGAGGGCCAATTTTGGGGCATAAGTCCTCTCAGTGTTAGGACAGGCCCGGGTTTTAGTGAAGAACGGACTCCAGACCAGCATGAGGGAGCTGGGCCTAGTGAAGGAAGGTGCGGTGGGAACTTGCTTCCTGTTAAACAGGCGAACATTGGGGTTTGTCGTGCTGGGGGTCACATGTAGCACAGGCATTCCTCAGGATCCGCGTGGGGTTGGTTCCAGGACCCCCCTGGGTACCAGAATCCACGGGCGCTCGAGTCCCTTACGTGAAGTGGTGTAGAGCAGTGCGTGTGGATGCATTCAGTAGGCTTTTTGGAGGTGAGCTGGGCCTCTACCAGCCCATCAGTAGTGTTGTTTCCGTGGGGGATTCCAGTTCAAAATCAGATGCAGTCTGTGACTATAGAGTGTCCACAGTGACTGGGATGGCTCCACGTGGGGCATCCCTTCCCAGCCCTGCTCTGCTTCTCTCTCCCCCTCAGGATCCGAACGCTCTCAGAGAACCTTTTGGAAAGAGCAGGTCCACTTCAATAAATGAAGGAGAATAAAGAAAACGCAAGCCCTTCGGTGACCTCGGCGAACCTGGACCACACAAAGCCATGCTGGTACTGGGATAAGAAAGACTTGGCTCACACGCCCTCGCAACTGGAAGGGCTCGACCCGGCCACCGAGGCCCGCTACCGCCGGGAGGGCGCTCGCTTCATCTTCGATGTGGGCACGCGTCTGGGGCTGTATCCTTGCCTCGGGGTGTCTGTTGTAGACAGGCTCCCCCTCCACCACCGAGAAGTAGACCGGACTCTGTAGGCCAAATGTGTAACAGTGTCCTGTTCTAGGATGCTGCTGAATGTCTTGTCGAGCTGTTATTTCTGACCGGTGCGGCTCCTCCGGGGCTTTCTGTCTCCTGCTTTTCGTGTAAATGTGCAGGCTTAGCCACGGGGCAGGCGGCCACCGGGGACCTGTTCTCTTCTCAGGTGAGGAGAACAGCTCCCAGGGACCGCAGTCGGGCGTTCCTGGGGGCGCCCGAGCCCGGCCTCGTCGGTAGGGCGGGCGGACCCTGCGGAGTCCTGTGCCAGAACCCTGGTGCCAGGGCTCCCCTCCGCCTGCTCTGCCGCTGACGGTGTTCGCTTTGCCACTGTTGTGTTACTGCTGTTTGTCCAGTTTTTCCACGTTTAACTAAGAACATGACCTGTAGAAATTTTTGGCTAAAGTACTTAACCAGAATGACAGGCACTATGATACCCTGGCCACTGGAATAATTTATTTTCATCGCTTCTATATGTTTCATTCCTTCAAGCAGTTCCCGAGATACGTAAGTATTTGAATTTCATTGTAGTGGTCTATCACGTGTAATTATTTCCACACAGGTCAGTGAGCTGATTGTAACCTCTTTTTGTATTTCCAGAAAGTACTTATTTCTACATAGTGTATACTATGTATAAACAAAATCAAGTTTGAACTTTGTTTTGTTGATAATTGACCATATTCAGATCTTTTATTTAGACCAGTGTGGACCACAGTCATACTGCATTTTGTGTGATTACCTTTGCCAAGATAAATGTGGGCTTATAATTGAGACCCAACAAAGGCCAAGAAGAAATAGAAATTTTTTAGGCCATATCGCTCATTCTATAGTTACTCGTGAAACAGGCACTAGGTCCCCTGCTCTGTGGGCGATTCAGAGGGAACTTGCCTCCGTAGCTTTGAGTCCAGAATAGATGGTGTGCCGTGTGCAAAGCACGTGGTCGAGAGCGAGGCTGTGGGAGAGGTGCAGGGGAAGGCTGCGGCATTCAGGGGAGAGATTAGTCATGCCCGGGAGGGGGAGGGGGAGCCTTGGGGGTGAGTAGGCCCTGGGCGTGCCGGCAGGGAGCAAGCAGTCGTCCTACAGAAGCCAGCATGACGGACGGGAGGGAGTGCAGCACGCGTCAGCCTGGGCGGGCGGTCCGTTTGCAGGGATGGGATAGGCCCCGCGTGGGAAGGCGGACTGAGTTCCCGATGAGGGCACTTGGCTTCAGGGGGCGAGCCGAAGTGGCCGAAGGGCTCCGTGAAGAAGACGATAGACTCAGACTGAACAGGAAGCCCGTTTTGGGGGGGGGGTTCTTCCTTGTGCTGAGGTTTTACTGAGTTCCATGCACAAGGAAGGCGATCGGGTGAGAACCGGCGTCAGACCCCTGCACGGGCTCCGACACCTGACGGTCGGACTTCGTGGAGGGAGGGAGGTGCAGGAACCGTGAGGGCGGGCGGGGAAAAGCCGAAGGCAGAGCAGTGAGGCCCCTCAGTGGTGTGAGACTGGACCAGGGTCCAGACGCCTGGAGGGAGCGGCGGGGAACGAGACGAGCCGGAGCCCACGGGGCCGCATGCAGACTGCTCGCTGTTCGGGGAGTCTGTCTTTCAGGTCGCCTCGTGCAAAGGAGATTTGTGTCTGTGGTTCTTTCCCCTCTGGCATCTACTTTGTTTACGTAACGTGATCTTCACAAAATTAAATTTAAAATAATTTATGGAGCCAAGTCAGGGCAGGGTGTGAAACCTCCTTTGCACTTCTAGGGTGTCTGAGTTCTTGTGAATGAGAAAGGGGGCGTGGGAGCGTGAGGGAGCCAGTTTGCCGGGAAGGTTGGACGTCCTCGCTCGTGTTTCTGTATGGCTTCTGGTGACAGCTTCTCAGGAACTTGTCTTTCTTTTAGGTCACAGGAGCTTGTTGTCTCTTTCTGGCTGGGAAGGTAGAAGAAACACCCAAAAAATGTAAAGATATCATCAAAACAGCTCGTAGTTTATTAAATGACGTGCAGTTCGGCCAGTTTGGAGACGACCCAAAGGTAAGGACCAGCACCTCTGCCTTCAAACCGCACCCCCCGCACAGGGTTAAAGGCCCTTGCTGCCGGCGGCTGGGCCCCGTGCCTGCCGGTCCCGAGTCCCCACGGGGCTCGGGCACAGGTGCTTCTCGCCTCTGTCGGGGCGGCGGGAGCGCCGTGCAGCCCGCACTTCGGCAGCGCTTGCCGGTGCGCCGAGTCACGTTCCGAGCGCTGCCGGGCCGGGAGTCCGTCTACTGGAGATGAGCAGCCGTGGCCGGGCGGCCGGGAGGCCCCGATGCTGCGTGTGCGTGCGTGCGTGTCTGCTGTGCGCTGTCTTCTGCCCCCCAGAGTGGCGGGAGGCGTTGGCACTGGCAGCTGTTTGCAGACGCTCAGAGATTCACGGAGGTTTTACCGCCCTCCCTGTCCTTTCCCCACAGCTCCTGCTTGTGTCCGGAAACGGTGTTAAAGTAACACCCGTGCCGTTGTTACGCTCCAGAAAGACCACTGTCAGAGACCAGTGGCAACTTTCTGCTACCCCCATTCTTGTCCGGTCCCCATTGTAACCCTTAGTGTTGAATATCCTTCATAACATCTATCACTGCTTATTATTAGGTCTTAAGTAATCACGACAAACTCCCCTCCTCTCAACTGTGAGGTCTGTGAGAGCAAAGACCGTGTGTGCTGCCCCGCACAGTGGCTGGACAGCGCAGGCGTGCCGTAGGCGCTCGCCAGATAAGAGGCAGACCGATGGTGTGGGGAGAAACTCAGAACCGGTCAGAGCACAGCTGACTGGGACGCCGACATGCAGCGCCGTTCACGGGCCTGTTTCCTGACTAGCCGGTGTCACCTCCCTCGGTAGCTACCCTCCCCCTGCCAAGCAGTATCTGTGTGCGTGTACATAAGGAGTGTGTGTGTGTGTCCCCCTTGCTTTGAAGAGTTAGCAGAGGCCCAGAACACTTTTGCAGACACTGTGGTTGTGATCGATACTAATACTTCGTTAGTATTGTCGGTGTGGGTAACTCTGTGCCTTGAGCTTACTTAGGAATTCATTCTCCTGTTCGTACAAATGTGAGCCTATTAGGAACTCATACTAACAATGATCAGAAATGCACTTTTAGATGAGAAATGTAGCCATAAGATCGTGTTTCCAATGTCCGCACATATTTGACCTCTGCAGAGTAGGAACGTGTTGCCAGCAGAGCCACCGGCACGTGGAAGTAGCTGGT
This sequence comes from Trachops cirrhosus, assembly GCA_028533065.1. Taxonomy (NCBI): domain Eukaryota; kingdom Metazoa; phylum Chordata; class Mammalia; order Chiroptera; family Phyllostomidae; genus Trachops; species Trachops cirrhosus. Next base: position 191,324,189 of record CM052538.1, on the reverse strand, counting down.
GGGTGCTGCTCAAGGGCCTTTGGAGACGTCCCGTCGTACCTTCTGCCTTTACCCGCCACGCCCCCGAGCCGGCAGACCGAGACCTGGGGCGGGAGCAGCGAGGTTGGCGCCGTGCAGCCCCTGTGCCCCAGGAGACAGGGAGAGGGAGCAGCCCTGCCGGTTAGAGTGCTAGCCCAGGGCCCGGCCTGACCCACGCGGGCAGTGGGGCTCAGCAACCTGCTCCTCCATCTACACAGGCTTCCGGACGGGACCGGGGTTGGGGCCATGGCAAGGGCCTGGGTCTGGAGCAGTGAAGACACAGGGAGGACATTTTCTTTGACAGAAGGGGACAGTCGTTCGGGGGAGGCATTTGAAGCTATTGAGAAAAGTAAGATTGCGAATCATGCAGAACTTTTTTGCCTTGATTAGCTTTGCTTTAACTGTGTGGTTCCCCCTCCTCCTCTTATATTTTTTCACGTGTTCAGCAAATATTTGCTCCAGCCTCTGTGTTAGATACTAGACAGTAACCGCGGGCAAGACAGACGTGGACTTGGCTCTCCCGGGTTGCACAGTGGAGCGGTGGGAGAGGTTTCGATGAAGTGTTCACAGAGCTGTCGGAGGGTGAGCTGTGATGAATGCCCGCGGTTGAAGGTGCGATGGGGCGCGGCCCCGGGAGTGTGGGCATGGCCCCGGAAGGCGAGGTTGGGCAAGGCGAGGTTTCCGAGGAATGGTGTCTGTGCACCGACTTGTCAAGCATCTGAACACAGAGGGAGGCCAGGTGTTGTGGTGCTTTGAGCTGCAGCCTGGACGGTGACTGGCTCACTTGGTAAAGATTCTGTTGAAGCTTCTGGAAAACAGGAGCTGACAAAAACGGGAAGACCTCTCTGATTTCAAAAAGCCTCCCCAAGAGAATGCACGGGAGACGGGACAGAACCCCTCAGCCCTGCCGTGCCGTTCGGGGCCATGAGGCACGGCGGACCGGTGCACGCTCCACTCTGTCTGGGTGCCGGGCGGTCGGGTGCGCAGAATTCCCGAGGTCGGATTCCAGAAACACTTGTTTGCGGGCACCGACTAGTTAGTTAGAAGGTGCGGTAAGAGTGGAGAGTTCATGTACAGTGCTGCAGTACAGTAAAATATTCAGGAGTAAACTTTATTTAAAAACTTGTGGGTGGCGGGTCTTTAAAACTACTGAAGGACTGAAAAGGTTTTAATATACATTTTTGATGGAGAGATTCGATGTAGTTAAATGTCCATTTTCCTAAATTGTTCTATGAATCCAGATAATTCCCAATCAGAACATCGACAGCTTTCCTGTTTTTCTAGAGAGATAATAAATAAAATGGTACTGAGATTTGGAGAGAAACGAGCAAAAACGAGTAACTTTTTTGGAAAAGAGGAGCAGTCCTGGAGCTGTCCCTCTGGTGCCGGTACAGAAGTGGCCACGTCGGGGACAGAAAAGCTGCTGCGTGGGGGCGTGCGTAGGCAGTTTAGGGTGTGGTTTAATCACTGGTGTATTCAGTAAATGACCTGGGGACAGCTTACTAGATGAATGAAAGGTTTAGACACAGAAATGAAAGAAGAGTGTTTGAGCAGGGATGATGGGCCCCCAAACACGTCTTCAACCGGCACCACTCACTGCCCGCGTCTGCGGGACGCCGCCGGCCTCAGTAGGTGGCGGGGGCGCAGCCCTGAGGGACACAGTGCAGCCCCGCCGTCTGCAGCTGGAGGCCTGCTCTGTGGACGGGGCTCCTGTGCCCTGGAAGCCTAGCGCTTCTTAGGGTGTTTGGTTTCCAGTATTTTTTAAAAATTAGCTGTTTCCTCATCTCCTAGTTCTTTTCAGAATTTATCATTGTGCCTGAGTGGGGGAGGGGAGAAAAGGAACAAAAAATAGTGTTATAACTTGAAAATAAACAGGAAAGCTCACTTTTTAAATGTCGTTTTAGATTTCTGAAGAAAACTACCATTCCAGCATTTGCTTTATTTTCAGGAAGAAGTAATGGTTCTGGAGAGAATCTTACTGCAGACCATAAAGTTCGACTTACAGGTAGAACATCCATACCAGTTCCTGCTCAAATATGCAAAACAGCTCAAAGGTAAGAAGTTATTAAAAGAACTTCTTTATTCTGAAACCAAGCCTTTGTGATTGCTTGATGTCACTGAGATTATGCTTCTCAGAAAAGGAAGGCAGAGAATTCGGTGTGGAAAGTGCCCGGGCCATGGCTTGCCTGGATGGTTCAGTGCCGAGGCTCTTGATAAGGTTGCCTTTTATGTATAAACAGATTCTGTCATCCAGTTGCCAAATGCTCTGAAACAGGAAAATGAGTCAGGATTTTTAAAATAGCCTAATACCGTCAGGCTTGGGGCCAGCTTTCCCGCGCACGGCGGCTCTCGGTGCAGGTCACGTGGGGAGCAGAGGCGGGCTCGGGCGCTCGCCTGTCCTCGTCTCCCGGGTGCAAGCCCTCTGCTGCCCGTGTCGGGGCGGTGCCGGGGTGCACCAGGCTCTACGTCAGTGCTCGCTGCTGCTCGTGCTCCTGCTTCTCTTCTTCTCTCCTAATTTATCTTTTCCCCCATTTCTAGGTGACAAAAACAAAATCCAAAAGTTGGTTCAAATGGCATGGACATTTGTAAATGACAGGTACGTTTGTTTAAATGTTGGTTTAGTTGTGATGTTTTTAACAAACTATAGAAATGATTCCTGAAAGAATAGTCTACAATTATAGTGTTTTTAAATGTGCAAGGGCTTTCTATGTCTTTTTCTCCAAACCCCTCGCTTTGGATGGAACTGACGGGAGCCAGCTTGAAGAGCCAGTCAGTGGCAGAGCGGGGGCTGGAGTCCAGACCAGCGGCCCCCAGCAGAGGGGCCGCCCCAGTGTCGTGGTGGTGGACGTGGTGGTCCTGGAGGAAGCTAAACTCACACCACCAGCTGGAAACATGAGTCCAGAACAGGGCACTGGAGCATTTTGACAACTATCACTTAAAACCCATTTGGTTCTTTGGCGGGGGGCGGGGGGTGGGGGGTGCCATTTGGGGTACTGGTTTAGAGCCTTGACGTCCCGAGCCCCATGGGGAGCTGTGAGGAGCTGTGAGAGAGGGCGGCGGCCAGGGCTCCAGCAGCTCGGGGACCAGAAACTGTTGTCCTTTGTGTGCGCCGTGGAAGTTCCTGAAGGTGCTGGCATTCCTCTGGCTCTCTAAGGAGTAAATCAGTAACCATGGGTAGTTACTCATTCGGGTGCTCTAGGAAGACGAGGAACTTGCTGCTTCTGTGTATGTACGATGCCTTATTTGACGTGTTTAGAGAAGAACACGCAAGTAGACAGGTATAGCACCTCGTTGCCGTGCCTTGAGTTGATCACTGGTGCTTGCTCATCCAACTCAAGTCCCCTCTCTCTCGTTGAACCAGTCTCTGCACGACCTTGTCACTGCAGTGGGAACCAGAGATCATAGCAGTGGCGGTGATGTATCTTGCGGGACGTTTGTGCAAATTTGAAATACAAGAATGGACCTCCAAGCCCATGTATCGGAGGTGGTGGGAGCAGTTCGTCCAAGATGTCCCTGTGGATGTTCTGGAAGGTACTGGGCACGCCAAGCATTCTGTGAGGGTGTTTCGTCCACATACAGACGGTGCTGCCGGGAACGGGAGCTCCGGCAGGGTTTTCCCGCGCAGGCCAGTGTCAGCTGCCCTGCAGAAGGTTCCTGGGTGAGGTCCTCGGGCGTACGTTAGCTCACCCTGTCCGAGCACACGGGTTTGGTGACGTGCAGAGACCCACCAGGTCTGTGCAGGGCGGAGGCCGGCGAACCACAGAGGCGAGCCCCGCCTGCGGGTCTTTGTAGAGGAGTCGGAGGCTCAGAGGGAAGTGGCTGATTTTTTTCTAGGTAAAATTTTACTTAAAATACCAATTTGTAGTAAACGCAATTGTCATCTATCATTTAGACATCTGCCACCAAATCCTGGATCTTTACTCACAAGGAAAACAACAGATGCCTCATCACACGCCTCATCAGCTGCCACAGCCCCCTTCGCTCCCGTCTACACCGCAAGTGCCACCAGTGCCACCCTCCCAGTCGGCTCAAGGCTCCGAACCGCCGCAGCCCCCACAGAAGGACCCGCAGCCGTCAGCCCAGCCGCCGCCGCCGCCACAGCAAGCCCAGCAGCCCAAGAAACCGTCCCCGCAGCCAAGTCCGCCCCGCCAGGCGAAACGAGCCACGGTGAGTGGCTGCCGGGGCAACACCCGGCCCGAGCACGTGCCTGTTTCTGAGGGGCCGCGCAGAGCACCAAAAGCGGGGCAATGCCCTTGACCTCACTGGCAGAGTCCGTGGGGAGCCTGATAACCGAGGTGGTCAGAGGGGAGACTCCGCCCCGCTCCTCCAGCTGCCGCTGCCTGTGTCAGCTCCGACGGGGCCCTGACCCTGCCGGGGCATCGCTGCTCGTCTGCAGCCTGCTGGGACAGCCGTTCCCAGTTCCTCTGGCCCTGGGGTGTTCAGTTCTTCATGGCAGTGTTTGTGGAAGTCCCCCCGAGAGTGGGGGGGCAGCCTGGCCAGCAGGGAGGGAGTTTGCTGTCACACGATCCCCGGAGGAAGCCGTGCAGGGTACACATGCGTCAGCACACAGCGCTCATCACACTTAGGGCGAGCACTGGAGGGCCTGGAGCTCAGGGCGCTCGGAGCTGAGGAAGGGGGGGCCTCTCTCTGACCGGGGGGAGGCGAGCGGGAGGAAGGAACAGCACTCCCAGGGGGCCGTGCGCCCGTCTGGTGACGTTCTGTCAGAGGCCACGCCCCGTCACTGTGATGCCGTGCCTGCGTCATCTGTTTTCTCACTGTTCCCGGGGTCTTGGTTAATGGTTTTGTTTTCTTTTGTAACAGGTTGTTTCTCCCAAAGAAGAGAACAAAGCAGCAGGTAATTTCCTGTTCTGTTCTTTTGTTTTATATTTCTGCTTATCAAAACTTAAATTGCTAGTCGACACTGTTTCCATTCAGATTAGCTTGGCCTTAAAGTTTACCCTAGGCCCTGGCAGGTATACCTCAGTGGATTGAGAGTTGGCCTGCGAAGCAAAGGGTCGCAGGTTCGATTCCCAGTCAGGGCACAGGCCCGGGTTGTGGTCCAGGTCCCCAGTGGGGGCGCGTGTGAGGTAACCACACATTGATGTTTCTCTTTCTCTCTTCCTCTCTCCCTAAAAATAAATAAATAAAATCGTTTTTAAAAAAGTTAACGTCAGAGCCCATCACGAACTTGGCCCTGCCTGCCAGAAGAAGTGCGTTGTCTTCTCTGCTTATCCCCGCTCCCTGTGTTTAGGTCACAACCCACTGAGTCACGTGTGTGAGACGCCATTGTGAGCGTAGGAGAGCAGCTGAGCAGCGTTTATTGTTAGAGATCGTGAGGTGGGCCACAGCGCAGAGCACACAGGGCCCCGGAGCGCCCGCCCTGCACAGCGAGCAGCGGGACGGTGTGGAGAAAGGGCCGCGTGGCGGGCGGGGAGCTCACGCCCCCCTTACATATGTGTGTTTGGCGGGGCCCCGGCTGGTCGCCTCGTCTCCAAGTCGGAGGCGGAGAACAAGGGGGGCATCAGCTGGGCGATGGCGGAAGAGAAAGGGAGCGGCGTGGCCTGCGTGCGTCCTCAGCCCTGGCCTGCGGGCTCTGGGAAGGCGCTGGCCTGTCCGCCCGTGTCCAGGTCCGTGCTGCCGGGTCCCCGCGGAGGGTGCGGTGCACCATTTGCTGAGCTGTTGTTGAGAGCGTCTGGTTACAGTGAGCTGCTGCTTCTCAGGGTCTTCGGGGGAACGACGAGTTCAGTACGAGCAAGTGTTTGAGCTCTGAGTGAGCAGACAGTGTGGGACGCCAGAGCGGAGGGACAGCTGGGGCCTGGGCGCTGGGGGCGGGCGGGGGCGCTTTGCAGCAGGAGCATGGCGCCCTCCGGGTCCTCGTGGGCTCGTGCGGAGCTCCGTGGCAGCGGCCCCAGCACAGGTGGTTGGGAGTGGGGCCTGGTGAGGGCAGACGTGGTGAGGGGCGGGCCCAGCCTGCAGGTGGGTCCCGGCTGAGCCGTGCGGCACGTGCCAGGTGCCGGGAGCTGCAGGGGCGCGGGGAGCACGGCAGAGCGGCCGACGCACGTGGCCCTGTGACCCCGGCCCAGAGCCCACCCCAGACCGCTGCGAGTTAGGAAGAAGAACGTGGAAAATTTTGTCAGTGAGGTTTTGTTGATTATACGTTGAAATGATCAAATTTTTAATGTCAGGTTAAATACTAATTTTGCCTCTTCTGAATGTGGCTACTAGAAAGTGTAAAGTTACACGTGCGGCTCTCCTTACGTTTCTGCGGGCCAGCCTCAGGTGGGCCGGCTGCCGGGCACGGGCGGGACGCCAGGTATGGGGGGCGGTGGGGGGCCTGCCCGTGAGGGCTGGCTGCTGAGTGGGCTCAAAAGTCAGCTCCAGTTCTGGAGGAGAGGGAGAGCTAGAGACACAGATTCGTCCGCCTTGGAGAGGGGGCATTTGGTCTCCGAGGAGGATGGTAAAGAGAGAGACCTTGAATCTGGTCGAATTTGGCCTGTGTGTGAGACAGGAAACCGAGAAAGTGTTTGGCGGCGCCAGAGCAAATCGGGTCAGCGGTGTGCAAGCTCCAGCAAAGTGGGGTCAGGAAGAAAGGCCCAAAGCGTGCAAACGGAACAGCTGATTCCTTTTTCGGTAGTGTGCACGCTCGGCAACAGCTACTGGATCCATGTGGCCTGTCTGGGTGCCTTAGCGCCATCACTGTGGATGCTGATCACAGACAGCTGCTCAGCCCTGAAGGGTGGCCTGTCACCTCTGCCCCGAGTGGTCCCAGCCTCCTGGCTGCAAGGGCGCGCCCCTCCAGGTCCCCACTGGCGCCAGTTCACACGCTGCTTCTGACCCGCTGCCAAGCGGGAGCAAGCGCCTGTGAGGAAACGGACCGCAGCTGGACGGGAGCGGAAAGGGGGCGGCCTCCCGGGAGCGCGGGGCTCCCTTTGTGCCCGCGGCGGGGACTCCCCGCAGGGGTGGTCTGTGGCCTCAGGTGGCAAAGGGCTCGGCTTGTGGGAAAGGGCGGGGGGCCGCTCTTCCTCGTGAAGGGGGTGGGGCAGCCGAGGGCACCCGCTGTGCCCTGTGTGAGAGGGTTAGTGCGGGGTGGTGGCCGAGACCCTCCTCCAGTTCCCCTAAGGCTTTGCTCTCACCTGTTCTTCTTCCCCAGAGAAAGTCCCGAACAGTTTGTTTTACTTTTGCTGTGACGTGTTTATTCACATGAAGAGGTATGAGTGCTTTTTAATGTGATTTTTCTTCATAGATCCACCACCGCCTAAAATCCCCAAAATCGAGACCACTCACCCTCCGTTGCCTCCGGCCCACCCACCACCAGGTCAGTGTCTGCTGAGAGTCCGCTTTCTCCCACCTCTTCGAAGGGCAGGCTTGGGTGTCCCGGGGACAGTTCGTAGAAGGGAGACTTTGTAGCCACAGTGTTAGAGACATGAGTGACCAAGGGTCTTTTGAGAGCCATTTTCACAAACCAGGTATGTTGAGGATATTGTAACTCCGAGCACATTTGAACGTTCGCGTCCGGAAATGTGGAGCTCCCCGGGAGAAGGGCGTTCAGAGTCAGCGGTAGGAAAGCAGGCCTGCCGGTGTGGGACCGTCCGCCCACCTCCGGGCAGACTGCCGAGGGTCGTAGACTCCAGTGCTGGGGGGTGGGGGGCACCGTGTGGGGCACTGACTGGTCTCTCCGCTGCAGACCGGAAGCCTCCCCTCTCGGCTGCCTTAGGCGAGGCCGAGCCGCCAGGCCCTGTGGATGCCGGTGACCTCCCCAAAGTCCAGATTCCTCCTCCGGCCCACCCGGCCCCTGTGCACCAGCCGCCACCACTGCCACACCGGCCGCCGCCGCCGCCGCCCTCCAGCTACATTACCGGGATGTCCACCAGCAGCTCCTACATGTCCGGAGAGGGCTACCAGAGCCTGCAGTCCATGATGAAGACTGAGGGCCCCTCTTACGGCACCCTGCCCCCGGCCTACGGCCCCCCGGCTCACCTGCCCTACCACCCTCACGTCTACCCCCCCAACCCACCCCCACCACCAGTGCCCCCTCCCCCAACCTCCTTCCCCCCGCCCGCCATCCCTCCCCCCACTCCCGGCTACCCTCCACCCCCACCCACCTACAACCCCAACTTCCCACCTCCGCCCCCACGCCTGCCCCCCACACATGCTGTCCCACCTCATCCTCCTCCAGGCCTGGGCCTACCCCCGGCCAGCTACCCACCTCCATCTGTCCCCCCTGGAGGACAGCCACCCGTGCCCCCACCCATC
>CM052538.1:191290750-191315418 GCA_028533065.1 Trachops cirrhosus | reverse complement strand
CCTCCTCCAGGCCTGGGCCTACCCCCGGCCAGCTACCCACCTCCATCTGTCCCCCCTGGAGGACAGCCACCCGTGCCCCCACCCATCCCCCCACCTGGCATGCCCCCAGTTGGGGGGCTGGGGCGTGCAGCCTGGATGAGATAACCTGACGCCTTCCCCCACCTTTTTTTTAAAACAAGTTTTGTAAGCAACTTGAAGGGTAGTTGGAGTGAGTAAGCAGCAGGGTACCTTGTATAATGCTAGGCAGGGGCAGTAGAGGGAGACGTGGTGGTCCTCCCCACCTGGGGAGTGGGGACAGTGGCTGCCAGTGTAGCCCAGGCAGCGCCGAGAGCCACCAGCTGCGTGCTGGTGCCCACTGAGGGCGGAGTCCTGCACTGGGTGACTTTACACTAGTGAAAATGTAACCAGCCATATTGGCTCAAGAAATAGCATCCATAAGAAGTGAACTTCCTTCTAGCAATCAGTGCCTAATTCTCCTGGACACTCAGTGTTAAATAGTCCCGTTCCATCTGAAGTCGAGCTGTCGTCATCGCTGTCATTCTGTGTTGTTCTCTCCCATGACGCTCGGTCGGTCGGACCGCTTTTTTGATTTAGAGATACTTACATCCTTTGTATTAAAGTTATTTTGAGGGGGTTGCCTGGTTGGATGGCTTTTTTCTTTGTCCTCCAGGAAGGTGAGGAAAGTACTTGGAAAGCAATGTATGTTTACATCAACCCGCAATTCCTGTACATAGAGATATATTTTTTAAGTGTGAATGTAACAACATATCTGAATTCCATCTTGGTTACAAACGAGACTCCTTCAGCCAGTGACCCAAATAAAAGCAGTTCTGAAACCTTGGCCTGTTTACTGGCGGGAGGTGGGGCTCCGGCCTGCCGCAGCCCGTGGGCAGGGTCCCCCTCGGGACCGAGGCCGGGCTGCCTCTCCCGGGAGTCTCCCAGGCGGTGCCGCCCCAGCCTGAGCCCGCCTCAGCTCTGGGGGACCCTGGGGTTCTGACCCAGCTCGGAGCTGGGTTCCTGATTTGGACGAGGGTCTGAGTTCAAAGTCCTGTGTCTGGCCTGTGGCCACACGGGGGCCCGGAAGTAGCAGTTAGGGGTCCGGGCCGCCCACGCCAAGGGCACAGCCGCGCGCCCCGCCGCCCCCCCAGTTGCAGCCCTCTGCCCAGCCGCCCCCCACCGTGAGACAAACAGGCGCTGCACACCCACCGCGGAGGCTGGCTTGCAAAGAGCCTTTATTTATCTAGCGCAAAGTATACACTGTCACACTCTTCTGTTACCTTGTACTAAAATAGCTCAGTGTTTTTACCGCACTATCAAAAAGTTCTATTTCGCTCTTCCCCCAGATCAAAGGGGTTCGATGGAAGGTAGAAACGGGCTGGAGCCGGGAGGGGCTGGCCCCGGTTCTCGGGGGTCACATCCTACAGAAAACACAGCGTGGCTGCGGCGGGGACAGGAACCGGGCGTTGCAGCCAGTTCCAGAAAGCAGCAGACCCTTCCCACGTGAAAAATATACACCTCTACCGCTCTGCAGTCATGCGTTGTTTAAAAAAAAAAAATCAGTAGTATTGTTTCCTCTCAAGTTTTCAAGAAAAAAAAAAGTGAAAGGTCACTTTTTAAACACTGATGTGTAGAGCTGACCACTTCCGGATAAACACAGGCCACCCCAGAGGACGTGCTGGGCGCCTGGGGGTGAGGCTGGAAGGATGGCCTCTGTCACAGTGGGAACTGGGGCCCTGGGGCAGGTGGCCCCGTGGCTTCAGGATCTAGAAGCAGGGGGTTTGGAAAGGAAAGGGACCTTTACGAAAGGACACCAAGCTCACCGACACCCCCACCCACCATGAGCTTTTAGAGCTAAGGCTCCCGAGGAGAGGAGGGTCACCCAGTGACACCCCATGAGCTCCCCTGGCCGCCCCTGTGCTGAGCCCCTTGGAGCTCCCCAGCCTGTGGGCTCCCCACCCCGACCCCACCCCGCAGCTGCTAATGGACCCAGTGTGGGGTCAGGCAGAGCTGCTGCTGCTGCGGCTTTTCCACAGCTAACGACATTAGCGAGGTGACCGTCACAGTCAGTCCTGCCCTAGAAAGCCGCCCCACGCCGTGCTGGCACGGGGACATGGGCAGAGGGGCATGGGAGGGTCTCTGCACCAGCTCGTCCTGCCTACGCGGCAGGCAGGAGGGCTCTGGTAGGAAGGCGGCCCTGAGCCCTGGGCACCACCACGGCCCAGGGCAGGGTCGCTTCCCTCCAGAGGGGAAGGGTCCCTGCGAGGCTGCCCCCCCCCGGGGTCAGCTGCAGGGTCTGCAGGTACCAGCGGACCTTCCTTATTGCTTATTGTCAGTTGTGGCAAAGCCAGCCTGATGCGAACATGGCGAAGGGGCTCCCGGACACGGCTCCCACCGAAAGGGACCCAGGGCCCTCAGCTGCTGTGGCTCTTTGGGCTCCAGGACCAGATCGGGGCCTCTGTCCCCCAGCCCACTGCCCACCTGGGCAGTGATCCCGCGGCGCCATGACCAAGGCTGCCCACCCTGCTCCAAGTGCATGCTCCCCGTGACAGGGAGCTCACTACCTGACCTGATGGCCAGTTCCTTCCAGAAAGAGCCCAGGGCAGGAGGGACATGCCTGCGGCCATCAGCAGGGCCCCCTCAGCTCCCTGGGAACAAGGAGGGCGCCTTTCCCCTGAGAGTGTCGCCCCAATGGCAAATGGACAGTGGGAACAGCTGGGTCCTGGCCCCCGTCCCTCACACGGGCCTGGACGAGGCTGCCTGATGCAAAGACAAGCCCCCGGGGCCTCGGGAGGCTGCCTCAGCCCTCAGTGCTGCCGGAACAGGGAAGTCCAAGGATGGGCAAGAAGCAAGTGGACGCCAGGGCCTCCCAACAGCATCGATGGGCCCTGCCTGCCCCCAGGTCCTGGGGTCTCACGGGCAGGGAGCCACAGACCTCCTACCCCTCTGGGCCTCCTTTTCCTCAAACACAAACTTGGAAACACGTACAGCGCTTTACAGTGTATACTCGGCCATTTACACTGACGGTCTCGTCCAACCCTCAGAGCCCACAAGGAGCTCCTCGTGCCCCCGCCCTACCTCAACGGGCTCGAGCAGGGCAAGGCAGGGGGGCGGTCCACAGGATGAGGCAGCAGAACGCAGCACGGGCCCAGCCCCCCGGACCCCTGCCGGTGACGCCATCGGCTGCAGTGCTGAGAGCACAGGCGGGCGGCAGCCGATGGCGTCCACCACACGCGTGGCCGAGGGCACCGCTGAGACCACACTTTGCACCGGGGGCAGAGAGGGGCTGAGTGGAGGCCACGCAGCACATTCCGGCCACAGCCAGCTCAGGCTCCTTCCCAGGAGGGCAGAGCTCGTCACTGGCCATGCAGCTGTCCACAGTGAGCGAGGATGGGCCGAGGCTCCAGGGGACACCACGGCAGACTGGAGGCCAAGGAATGGCCCCGTGCCACCCCTCCGGAGACAGGGGCATGTGTGGCTCAGCCCAGGGACTCTGCTCGGCCTCCCTGTGTTCCTGGCCCATCATGAGAACCATGAAAATGGAGAGGCCTGGGCAGGGAGCCACCAAAGAGAGAGGGCACCCCTGGCACAGGGCAGGGTGACACTGGGGGTGGGGGAGTGTGAACCCTAAAGCCAAGTGGCAGCCAGCAGCAGGGGGCAGGGCACAGGCGAGGGGAGGGGCCTTGGGAGCACCCTGTCCTGGACTCAGAGGACCCAGTGCTTGGGGAGCCAGCGTCCAGGTGACAGCAGTGGATGAAAAGTGCTGCCCGCACCAGGTCCAGCTGCCAGTAGCCTCGGCCCAGTGCAGTGGCAGCTGGGGGACGCAGGAAGCAAGAGCTTGAGGAGGTGCGGGCCCAGCCCGCACGGTCCCCAGGCCTGGCATCTGAGAGCCGCCTTCCGTTCTCGCCCAGGGAGCTTGACACCGGGACCTGGAGTGGAAGCGGCTGCCCAGGCTGCCGGGCTGCAGGGAACCGTGGGCAGGCGGGTTCTGGGCCGCCCAGTTTGCTGGTGTGAGAGATGTGGGTGATGGGGGGCCCGGCCAGCAGCGGGTGGGACCCACGCAGGTGGCCTCCTATGTACAATTCATCACAGAAGACGACAGTGGCTCAGCCGGAGGGCCCACCACTTCCCCTGGGGACGCCGGGCAGGAACAGTCTGCGTTCACGGAGGAGAGGCCCTACAAAGGCCCCTTGAACTGGTTCCCAGACAGGTGCTGCCGGATGGAGGGCTTGGAGCTGGCGGCATCGCCCAGTTTTCTCCAGACCACCTGTGCGGAGAGGCCAGCTGTGAGTGCAGGGCCCACCCTGAGTCTGCCCACACGTCCCCGGAGCCATGGGGCCGGGAGGGGAAACGGAGGCCCAGTCTTCGCACATCCATCCTCGTGGCCACCTGAGCAGGTCACCACTGGGGTGCAGGCTCGGCCTCGCGGCTGTACGGGGCCCCATGGACTCAGAAGGCAGTGCTGGAGGGGGGTGTGGGACGCTCCACCCCCAGGAGGCCCTGGTTCAGCCCCTGCAAACCACCCCGTCCTGCTGGCTCCCACCAGGGCCCCAAGAGAACCGCATCAGGGAGGCAGGTCAGGGGGTGAGCCTGTCCCCGCCAGGCAGCCCCAGCCCTGCAGGTCCCAGAGTTGGGGGCCACCTTCGGTCTGAGCGCCACCTGTGTGGCCAGCAGTCACCAGCGGCCCCACCCAGCGGGGAGGCCAGCAGCCAGTCGCCTGGGGCTGGGACTGAGGTCGGGACACACAGGTAAACAAGACCCTTCCTGGGGGCAGGGGCCTGTTCCCAGGACAGACCAACCCACCAAGCTCAGGGACCTCCATTCTCGAGGGGGTGGGGGAGGTGAAGACAGACCTCGGTGACAGCTGCGACCACACCCCCCATGGCAGGCCTGGACGCCCGTCTGGGGGCACTCACGTTGCACATCTCGCGAACAATGGCCTTCTCCTTCTCGCTCAGGTCCTCCTCACAGCTGTCCTGGAGCTGCCGGTCCAGGTTCTCATGCACCTCCAGGACCTGCAGGGAACAGGGCCCGGGGGCCAGGGTGAGGAGAGGCCTGAGTCCTGTCCCCTCAGCCCAGGGACACTGCGGACACCACACAAGGGAAGCAGCACCCCCATGTCGGGCGGCTGAGGGCGGGCCACTCGCACAGGTGGCCTCACTCCAGCCCAGGGCCCGGTGTGTGGCTAGTGAGCAGAAGGGCTGAGGACAGCACCTGTTCCTACACGTGGTGGGGGAAGGGCTTGGGGAGTGCGTGGCAGCTCAGAGGGTGGGGAGAGGCGTGGGCGCGGCAGGAGGAGGAGACGTGCCCGGAGACAGGGGCACTTCTTGGGGACCCACAGACACCTGTGGGGGAGGCAGCCGCACCAGCAGAGAGAAGCAGCTGGGCCCAGGAGACCTGGGCTCCAGTCCTGCCCATGACTCTAACCGGGAGTCAGTGCCTGCCCTCTCCCTACACCGCTGGGCCTCAGTTTCCCCAGGTGCAGGGAGAACAGACAGGTAACCTACTAGCTACGGGCACCCGGCCCCCCAGAGTGCCCCCGACAGTGTTCCAGGCACTCCCAGCCACCCGGTCCCGACTCAGAGAACCCCGAGGGACACAGGGCCCGCAGGGCACCAGCAATCAGGCTCCTGAGGGGGCAGGGCCCGGCCCTCACCTTCATTGCGTGCACCACGGCCTCGGGCTTCTGTCCCGCGGGGCTGTAGACGGCCGAGGGGGGCGAGGACAGCTCGGGCACGGGGCAGCCCGGGCCCTGTGGGAAGGAATCACGTGGCTTAGCTCGCCCTCAAGAGGCCCAGGTGGTGGCCACAGGTGTGACCAGCACTGAGCGAGGCCCCTGATTCCGTGGGGCCCGGGGCCAGGTGGGAGGCAGCAGGGGTGGCTGATGGGGAGGGGAGGCAGGTGTGCAGCGCGGGCCAGGGCTGAGGGGTGGCACCTGGAGCCCACCACGCCCCACGGGCTTCTCCATGAGGAGCACGAGCAAGGTCTACTAAGGTGCAAAGGCAGCGCGCAGGGCCCGAGGGCAGCAGAGACACTGAGATCCCCCCAGACCCCAGGTGTCCTGACTCCTGAGCCACCTCCCCTCCCCCACTGCCCATTGGCTACTTCACCCTGACTCCACCCCCCACGCCCCAGGGTTGTAAGTCCCTTCCAGCCCTGAGCCCTGCCTCCTGGCCGGCCTGGCCCCCTGATTCAGCACACAGTCTAATTGGCAGGTGGGGAGCAAACTCCCATACCAGACTAGGGGACCGGGATGAGCCAGTGGAGGAGGGGGACCAGCCTCTAGTACCCTGCCCGCCTGTGGCAGAGGTCGACTGTCTGCCCAGGGCCTTCCAGCCTCTCCCCACAAGGGTCCCTGGCCCAGGTAGCCAGGGAGCGGAGTACTGGGCTTTAGCCTTGGGCTATGAGGAGGGCCCTGGATTCCTCAGGGATGAAGCTCCCCGGGCCCACTGGAGCCAGGTGTTCGGAAGACCTGGGGGTGGGCCTGAGGGGATCCAGACAGAAAACACCAAACACCGAGGGAGCTCCTGGCCAGCCTGTGGGCCTGGGGGCAGGGAGGAGGCCTCTAAGCTGGGTTCCCCAGGCCCCGCCCTCCTTCGAGTCTCGGTTTCCTTCCCTTTGGGGGCCAATGGCTCCTCCAGGGCCCCCGCAGAATGGGTGAGCCTGGCTGAGGGTCACCGCCCTGGGGTCCTGCCCATCCAGCCATGCTGTGCGGAGACCCTCAGGGCCCAGAACCTTCTGCCCGGCAGCCAACGCCCCCTCCCCTCTCCCCGCCGGCCTGCCCCCAGGGCCTCGAAGGCTCACCCTGCAGCCAGCAGCAGGGAGGCAGGGACCCCCAGCCTTGTGTCCGAAAAAGCTGGGCTTGGGTGAGGTTCTGCTGGCTGTGGCTTGAGGCAGGGCCTGACCCACTCTGCCTCAGTTTCCTCATCCGGACAATGAAAAGGTTCCCCGGGTCCCAGGGTGTGTGCAGAGCCCTGGGACGCTGCCTGACTCCTGGCCTCTGGTGCCCAGGCCAGGTCTGTCATGTGAGGGGGCCAAAAAGATCTGGAAGCTCTGGGGGTCTGGGGCAGGTGGAAGGCAGAACACACACAGGTGAGCAACCTGAGGCACAAAGCTGCACTGCCCCCATCGGCCAGAAGGGGGCGACAACCGCACATGTACGGGCAGGCACCCAGCTCTTGGCACCTCCGGCCTCCTGTCCAGTCTGTACCTGGGGCTCCCTGAACAACCTGCTCTTTAAGGGGGCTGATTCCTGCAGCAAAGGCAGGAGGGAAGCCAGGAGCAGCCTGGGAAGGCTGTGCAGTGCAGCCCTCTCCTGGCCCAGCATCCCCGGCCAGAGCGTGGCCTTGGGAGCCGGTAAATGAAGCCACCACTGGACAAACAATATACGTCAATAACACACAGCTGCAGCTGTTTCCCCGGCACAGGACTCCCCGAGCACAGCTCCCCCGGAAGGCTCCCACGGCCTCCGCCCCCTCAGCTCTTACTCCAGCCCTCCGGGCAGCCACCAGCGTCTCACAGCCCCATCGTCCAGCTGAGGACAGCGAGGCTGCATGGCTTGTCAAGGCCACACGGCTAGCAAACAAGGGGGCTGGGCCTCGAACCCGGGTCTGTGGGACTCCAGAGCTGGGGCCCCAGGAGGGGAGACCAGTGTCTACCCAAGAGAACTGACAACCTCCGTCCCCACAGACACCCAGCCGGGAATGCTCACAGTGCCACTAGTCACACAGGCAGAAGGAATGGAAAGCGCACAAATACGCAGCCATCGGCAAACACGTCCACAAAATGGATGCCCACACAGTGCACTGCCCTTCAACAAAAAAAAGGGGTTCGGAATGGATACGCGCTGCAGCGTGGATGGCCCCCAACACGGGGTGCTCGGTGAGAGACGCCAGTCAGAGTCGACCGTGTGTCCTGGGACCCCACTTCCATGCAGGGTCTGGAACAGGCAAATCTATAGGGGCAGTCCATGAGTGGTGCCCAGGGATGGGGGGGACAGTGATAAAAATGTTCCCTTGTAATGATGATGCAAATCTGTGAACATACCAAAAACCACTGAATTGTATGCTTAAAAATAAAGTCCACTGACAAAAACACATGGGGAGAGGTTGATGGGTACAAACCACCCACCTCTGAGGACAGCTCCTTCCAAGAGGCCTGAGTAACCAACCCCCTGCAGCCTGAGGCAGAAGCCCTCAACCCTGCCCCATGGGCCAGTGACCCCCGTGGTGGAGAAGCTGGGGAGGCCCTGGGCAGGGGGTAGGACAGGGGACGGGCAACCCACCTCACCCCCGTGGGCCCGGCTCCGTCTGCTCACACCTGCAGGCCTGCCCAGCACAGCAGCCCAGCTGGCCAGGCCGCAGAGCACTGGACAATTCGCAGATGGCCGAGAGGGCATCAGGACACAGCACTCCACCGTTGCCCGCCATCAGGATGGACGGAGGGGGCAGGGAGATGGGGTGGAGGGGGCGGGGAGATGGGGTGGAGGAGCCACCCACCTGGGTGTCAGGGGCTCTTCCGGGGCCCTTACTCAGGAGGCGACTGGACCCTCACTCAGCCACGGGCTCCTGCCTAACCATCTGGAGTATCCGCTGCTGGCGGCCTTGCTGTCTGCACGGTATGGGCAGCTATGTGCCTGGACGAGGGCCTCCGGGAGAAACGGCCAGCTCCGTCGGCGGTCACACGTGTCCACCAGCACCGAGGCCAGCTCAGCTCTGCAGGGGCGTCCTGATGGTCCCCGCTGGCCCGGGTGGAGGGGAGAAGTGGGGCCAGGACACACAGAGTGACGCCGGGCTGGCCCAGACAGGCCGGGTCCCTGCCTCGCTGCGGCTTATGTGTGAGGTGAGCCCCCTGCGCGCTGTGGCACGCACATAGCAGACACTTGCTAAACGCTGGTGGTTCTTGTTCCGATTCTCTGCCGAGCTCGGGAGGGTAAGTGCTTCTTGGGCAGTGGTTTTTAGCACATTCACAGATGGGTGCAATCACAAGAGAAAATTTCCATCGCCCCAAAAAGCAACCCCTCCCCAGTTCAGCCACCTCCCAGCCCCTGGCCACCGCACATGGACTCTCTGCCCCTAGAGATCCGGGTACACTATTCCCACGCAGGAGGTCACACAGGCCTGGCAGACACATCTACCCCCCCAGGGCTGCCGTCTGCATCCCAGAGAGTGGGCCCCTTGCCACCCCTCCCTGTCCTGTCAGGGCTGGCCACACCCCGGGATAACCCTGGAGGCCCCTGTGGATAACTGCAGCGCGCCATCCCCACACCCACCCTTGTCACCGAGCCTGGGGTAGCGACCCCCATATACACACCCAGCCCCACCCCAAGCACCAGCGCCAGCCCGCCTCCTCTCCCCACCAGGTCCAAGGGCTGACACAGGCCACGGAGCTGCACGGTGGGATGGTAGCTGGGCAGCTGCTCTCGTGGCCTCTGGACACTGCCTGGTGCCGCCACACCATCGCCCCGAGCCGGGCCTCCACCTCTCACTGCCACACGGGGCCCTTACAAAGCTCTGAAGGTGGGAGAGTGAGGAAGGCCAGGCCTTGACCCGCTACCCTCCCTGACCCAGCTCGGCCACAGACGGCCCTCAGGCCCCAGCAGGTCACGGACAGGTCTGAGCCCCACCCCTCCACTGGCACGGGGACCGAGGGTTCCAGAGGTGCCAGGTCCTCAGGGAAACAGCGGGATTCTTGGGGGAGGGGCACTCACATTCTGCAGGGCATCCTGGTAGGAGGGGGGCAGGCTGGCGAGCTGGGACTCCGAGTGGTACGGGGAGAAGCCTTTCCGCAGCGTCCGGAACTCTCCAGGGCCTGCCTGCTACACAGGAGAGAGGGGTGGGAGAGGTTAGATGGGGGGTCGGGCAGAGGCGGCTGAGGACTGTGCCCCACCGGTACTAGCCGGGCCCTTGGAGCGGCTCCTCCTCACGGCCGTGGTCCGCTCTGGACTCCTGCCGGGAGGCCCTGCCCACCCCCTCGACTCCCACCCCCTGCTGCAGCCCCTCACGCCCCATCCAGGCAGCGCTTCCTCCTGCTCCCCCTCACCCCCGCCGTGCTGCACACACGTGGGTAGCGGGTGAGTGAACAGGGCATGGTCTCCCACCCCTTGACCTTTGTTCCCTGGCTCCAGCATCCCACAGTGGGGCTCCCCGCACCCTCCGGAAACCCCTCTTGCACAGGAAGTCCTCCTGCCTCCCATGGGTGCTGGGGCTCGCTGCAGGGTGAGCCCTTCACAGGGCTATCTGCTCAGGGCACCCCTTAGCCTCAGACAGGAGTGCCCAAACGCAGGCCCTGGGCCTCACCCCTCTGTACCCAGTGGGCTCCTAACTGATGCCCAGTGTGAGCTTAGGAGGGAGGGAGGGGTGAATGAGTGTGTGAGTAATGAGCAAATGAACAAATGAAGGGACGAACACACCTATTTGGCCTTATATAGTTTCCTTCATGGCAAAGCCGGCCCTTCCCCCACCCCTCCCCGAGGAAGCTGGCCCTGGGAGCTGGGACCCGGGCAGGTCAGGGAGAGCACCAGGCAGCGGCCATGCTCAATCCCACCCGGCCCTGGGTCCAGCTGAGCAGAAGCCAGAACTCTGGGCCTTTCCTGGCATTTCTGGCCCAAGCGCCCTTTCCCACTTCAAAGGCACTGAGGGAAGGCTGCCAGGCAGACAACGTGCAGGGAAAGTCCCATCAGTCAGCAGGCTGCTGAGTTCCCCAAACAAACCCTGGAGGGGAGGAGGCGGGCCAGGGCAGGGGCCCCACCCCTCCTCCCGCTCATCGCCCCTTCACGGTGGCCCCCAAAGTGCGGTACAGTCTCACCAGGGAGACTGGAGCGCAACCATCGATATTAGATAAAATGGGACAGCCGTGCGCCTGACTGTGGCCCCCTCCGGTCAGCCCAAGACGCTGGAGCCTGCTGGGTCCTTCCTCACACTCGCTCTAGATTCTGCTCTGGGCCGAGCCCCACCTCCTCCCGGCCTCTGGCCGGGGACCAAACGGTTCTGAGGCAGCCCACGCGTTGTTACTCAAAACAACGGGCTGTGTCTCCTCCCTCCCCCAGATAGTTTCCTTGGAGGAGGTGTGGGCATGGGGGGGAGTTTTTAATTAGCAGCGTGCAATTCCCACCCCTGCCTTCAGTGACCATCTATAAATATTTGCACGTCCGTGTTTTGCACATCAGAACTTTATTAGCAAGCCTCAAAGCTGGTGGGAAAATGCACAATCTCTCATTAGGGGCAACGTGACTAATGACGCATCGAAATGAGGAACCATAATTGCACTTAAATCCAAATTAAAATCCTGGCATTTGCCTGTTAGTGCCCTGGAAGGGAGCAATCCCTAGGTTCTCCTGGCTGAGGGGAAGGGAGCGGAAATGGTCTTGGGTAGGGGGCTGGTCCTGTACCCCAGGTGGTGGAGGCATGGCCGCTCCCCGGGGCAGACTGCCTGCCTGCCAGGCCTGCAGTCCCCCGACATGGAGGGGCGGCAGGGGGCGGCTCCTGCACACACAGCAGGCGCGGAACAGGACTTCCCAAACCCTTAAAAGGGAAGGAAACCGTCCAGGGCCAAAAACACAGCACTGTCCTCCCAGCCCGTCTAGTGCCCCCCAAGGGCAGCAGGAGCCCTCTGGACCGGGAGAGGCCCAGGAGGCTGCAGGGCCTCCGAGGGCGCACTTACGGACACCCGGGCTCTGTCCAGGGCTGTCACTACGAGGCTGCCACTGTGCGGGCTCAGGCCACCAAAGCCTCCCTGGCCCTCGGCCACCAGCTTCCCTCCAGGGCTTCTGCTGGCAAAGCTGCAGGGACTCCCTTGACCTCGCCCCCTCAACACCTGGGAGCGTGATCGGAGGGGTGCTGGACAGAAGGGGCCACGGCGGGGCAGCCCCCGCCTCCCCGGCCATGTGGGGCTCCTTGTTCGGGGAGCTGGCCGCTGTGGGCAGGCCACCTTTCAGGGTTTGCTCACTTGACCCCTCCTTCCCGCCCCAGAGGGCTCTGGCCCTGGAGTGGGACCCCTCTGCTGCAGCAGTTTTGTGTTCAGGAAGCTCCTACTATGTGCTCCCCAGCAGGTGCTACCGCCCAACTGTGGGCAGGGGCTCCAGGGTGAGCATGGGCACCGGATTGGGGGAGTCTGTCCCCACCCAGCAGCCTGCTCACAGGGGACCGCTAGGAGCACCAGACCCCTGGGGAGGAGGGTGAGGAGGAAGCCCAGCACTGAGCCCCAGGGACCTTTCACAGGGACAGCTGGGAGCCACCACTAACTCATGCGGCCTTGGCCAACCCCTCCTCCAACCTTGCACCTCGGGGCTGCCCCTGCAGGGTAGGGGAGACACTGACAGATGGACGGGCGGGCCCTCTGACAGTGGGTGAGAAGGGCCCCCATGCAGCAGCTCCTGGAGGGGACCCAAGTGAGGGGACCCAGAGCAGACAGGGCACCACACAGCACTCAAAACAGCCCCACCCCCACCCCGAACACTGGGCACCCAAGGTCCGCCAGGCAGCTCTACCTGAAGCCAGCTCCTCGGCAGGACGTGGGGGCAGGGCCGCTGGAAGGGAAGAGGGGTGGTGTCAGCCAGCACCCCCAGCCACCTCCCTCACCTCGGCACCCTGCCCCAGAGACCCACCAGCCCAAAGCCACCAGGACCTCAGCTTGGCCGGGGCAGGAGTAAGGGGTCCCCCAGGCACCTCACAGGAGCCCCGAGTATTTAAAGCTCCAGATGAACGAGGACTGGCAGCGCCTGCCACCCACTGGCACCAGGACGCCCCACCCACCTTACAGCCCTCCCCGAGGCTCCCCTGTGAGAGGCTGGGCGGGGTGCACCCCAGGTTCCAGCCCGCTAAAGGAGGCCGGGTGGGGACGCACCCCCCACTCTTCCTCAGGCCCCTCACAGGAGCTGACGGGTCCTACCAACCTGATTTACGTTATTCTTTTTTTCTTTACTTTCAGGAGAACTCATTAGCAGGCCACTAAGAACGTGGCGGGGGCCCAGCGGGCCCCTCCCAACAAGGTGTTCCTGCGTGTGGCTGCTGCGGCACTCTCCGCTGGCCCTGCTCCGTGCGCCCCGCAGGCCCCGAAATGTCGGGGTGCGCACTGCCAGGACCACCGGGTCTGCCACAGACAGGAGCAAGCGGACGTCCGCCACCATGCCCAGCCCTCACAGGGCCCCTGGGCAGGCTGCAGGGCCTCCGAGGAAGAGGGTGGCCTCTTGAGGGGCGGGGCAGACTCCCAACCCCCATCGTGTTGGGTTGGACCTGAGCAAACTACCAACTTGCAGGGTCTCTGCTTCCACCTGAATTGGGGTCCGGAAGGACACTCAGAGACCCACAGCCCTCCATGTTTCCCGAGATCTGCCCTTTATCCTGGGGCAGGCACCTCAAGTGGCCCCATTTTGCAGATGAGAAAACAGAGGCACAGAGAGGCCAAGCCACTGGCCCAAAGCCACCCAGCTGGTAGGCGGCCCTTTGCAGGTAGGAGCCCGACTCTGGCTTCCAGTTCTGGGCTCGGCCTCTTACCCTGCTGACTCTCTCCTTGTCCGTGGCTCACAGTGGACACCGGTTCCGCCTCGGGCAAGGGGACAGAGGTGAAATTCCTGCTGTCTTCCTGCCCCTGTTGCTAGACAGACCATCTGCTCAGAGGCTGGAAAGGGGCCTTCCTCCCCGGCTGAGGGAGAAGCTGGGCCGGTTCTGAGGTTCACTAATGAGGCATTTAAAGAGACCACATGCCCACAACGAAGGGGGTACGGGTGTGACAGGCCATCCCAAACACCAAACGGGTGAGGGAGCAGGAACGGCCCAGAGACCGCTGTCACAGGAGACCCCAGCGAGCAGAGCTGCCACTGCAAAATCCCCACGGGGCCACGTCTCCAGAGGCCTTGGGCAAGCGGGCCACCGATCAGACGGCCAGTCCTCAGGGGCTCAAGAAATGGGCTTGGACAGTGGCAGACCTGTCCCCTCCCCACCAGCCTGGAGGGTTCAAAACTCAGACAAGGGACAGAGAGGCGGTTCACTCAGAGACAGGCAGGCCCAAGCCACAGGCCAGGTGGCTCAAGTCTGCCAGACCTTGGAGGACCCCAGGACCTGGGGTCAGGGGACGGCGAGAAAAGAGCCACTGCCCAAGGTGTCCCCGGGGGCTGGCTTCTGGTCAGTGCCACCGGCGCCGCAGTGGCCTCGCCATCATCTGTCTTACAGGGGAGGAGACCAAGACACCAGGACACACAGAATTCCGCCTGAGCCCCACACCAGCTGAGAGCTGGCTCAGGGATTCTTCCAGGACCCAAAGCCACCTCCTCACACTTCAGGCCGACACAGCAAGGCCACAGGCTGAACGGGGGCCTCCCCGTTCCCGTGTCAACGTCCTAACCCCCCCAGGACCTCAGGACGGGCCGCTTTGGAGATGGGCCCTCACAGCGGTGATCAGGTTAAAATGAGGTCATCAGGGCGGGCCCTAACCCAAAGTGACCGGTGTCCGCCTATAAAGCAGAAATTGGAACACAGACACCCGCAGAGTGGGCCTCTGTCTCACGCCAATGACAGAGGCCTGGGTCAGATCCTCCTGTCCC
This sequence comes from Trachops cirrhosus, assembly GCA_028533065.1. Lineage (NCBI taxonomy): Eukaryota > Metazoa > Chordata > Mammalia > Chiroptera > Phyllostomidae > Trachops > Trachops cirrhosus. The sequence goes on along the minus strand of CM052538.1, from coordinate 191,300,882 downwards.
TGCCTGGACCTTGGACTTCCAGCCTGCAGAACTGAGACAACACACTTCGCTGGCTGAAACCGCCCGGTGTGGAGTGCGGTCACGGCAGCCCTGCAGACTGACGCAGTCACCCACACCAGGCGACCTGCCCCAGCCAGGCCTCGGTTCCCCCGCCTCCTGTGCTCGGTGTGAATGCTGGGGTCACTTCCGCCCTGGGGGCCTGGCAGGGTGGGGGTGCTGCGGTAAGGAGGGGCGCAGGCAGGCTCAGGGCGGCTCGGCCACGGGCCTGGACCACCGCCAGCACACCCCCAGGCGCGGCCCGCTGGCCCGGCGTGGGGTGGCACCTCGGCCTCCTCGCACTTCCGTCGCGCTGGCCGCTGGGTCCACGTTTGTTGGCCCGGCGGGGCCCTGACTGAGGGTCTGCAAAGCCTGGGCCTCCACACTGACCCCAGCGCCCACGCCCCGGCGCGGCCGGGCCCAGAGAGCCCGCAGGAGAACCAGCGGCTGTGGTGATGAGACTTTAAAGCTGACAGGAGAAAGAAAATACAAACTGCAATACAGTGATTCAGCCTGTGAACGCTCTGGCACACTTTTAATTAAAGCTATTTTGGAGTTAAATAGAGGCCACGGCGGGGGGGCAGTGGGAGGCGGGAATCCACAGCGGCTCCCTGCCCTCCCACCCAAACCCCGAGCCACATCCCCTTAAGAGAATTCAAAGAACACCGCCGCTCTCCCAGCTCTCTGCCGGCCGGCGGATTCCTCGCCACGCAGACCTGGAGTCTGCCGTGCAACCATTTCGGTGGCGCGCTTCAGCGCCAGGGTCATGAAGCCTCACAAGCCAGAGCTCACGTGGCCGAGGCCAGCAGCAGTATCTCCAAGGTTCCCAAATATAGTCATCCATCCGTCACTTGATTACTTCCAAAGATGATATGCTCACTACCTTTTAAAGCAGTTCTCCCTTGGTTAAGCAGATATTCCCTATTCTGGGCAAGAACCACACTCCCTCTTGGCCTAGGACTCTGAGTGGGGGGCAGCCAGGGGCTCCCCAAGATACAACCACTCAGTCCAGCTGTGCTGGGCACTGGAGACACAGAGACGAGGGATGGGACCTGACCGGCCACCCCCCACGACATACACAAGCCCACACAGCTGCCATGAGAGCAGCTCAGCTTCACAAGGCTTCGTTCAGGAAGAAAAAGTCCCACAGAAATAAGACACGTGACACACCCATTCCACACTGGGTGGTCTCTGAGTCCCCAGCACCCCTCCAGTTCCAGCAGCGAGCAGGCAAAAGCACATGCGTGCCCCCAAACCCCAGTCTAACGGCCTGCAGCCAGCAGGCATGGGTGTGGGCCGAGGGTCCGCGGCCCCTCTTCTGACGACGTCTGGCCGGGTGTGGGAACAGATGGGGGCCGAACCCCACGGCGCCGCCTCCAGGCCACGGCCCCCAAGCTGGCCCCCGGGAAAGGGCAGAGTTGGCTTGGGAGGGGGAGCGGCCGCCATCCCCCCGATGTCCCAGACACAGGGCCCCTGCCCACCTCTGCACCCCTGGGCATGGGGCCAGGGGACACAGACGTGGGGCTCCCTTGTGAAACCACGGGGTGCCCGCAGGGAGGAAAATGAAGGGCTGCCCCTTGGCGACCCGAGTGTGTGTGCATTTCCCACGGGTTCACGGCCAGGTCCGACGCCTGGGGCTGGGGCGTGTTTCCAGCGGGCAGTGTGGCCTAAAACAGCAGGGGCCGGGGGTCAGGGACCCCCCTCCTTGTAGAAACAGGACCCGCTGAGTCCCTGCAATGCTTCAGCTGGACTGCGAGACAACGCCCCAAATCCGGAGCTCGAGCTCTCCCCCGGCTTCTACAGGGGCCAGTGGGACAGGGAACGGGCGGACTGGGGCAGACTCGAACGCCACCAGACGTAGTCTTGGCCTTCATCCCGCGGCACAGCTGCTGGGGCAGCTCCCTCCCTCTGCGCTGGCCAGGCGGCTGCTCCCAGGTAGAGGCCCTGAGCCTGTGTCCCTGGAGTCCCCTCCGTCACTTCTGCCGCAGTGCCCGCAGCCCACCCCACACCCCTCCTCAGCAGGCACGGCCAGCCCAGGTCAAGTCCACGTGGAACATCAGGTCAGAGGAGCCCTGGCCCACAGCCAGGAAAGACCCCAGCCCCTCCCTGGCCTCGCCAGCCCCGGGAGCTGACATAGTGCAGAACCCTGAACTACCACATACAGTTACAAAACCAGCCTTGCAGTTCAATACCTTGCGGGGGGGTGTGAGAGGGGCCCTAACCCGAATGTGTACTCCGCCAAATCCTGCTGGGCTTCGGGACACATCCACGAGACCAGTGCAGGGTGAGGTCTGGGGACTGTGCGCCATGCTTGGTCCCTGAGTCCCCAGCCGCCCAGCCACCAGAGAGGGTGCCAAGGGCTTCCTGAGTGGGGCAGTGGCACCATGCCCGCTGGTCACCTAGCAACAGGACCAGGCAGCTGAGCCCCTCACCCCGCCCCCAGCCCGGGCTGGTTCCCAGAGAAACACTCCGGGCATCCCAGCCGGCTGCCACTATGGATTAGGGGTGCTGCCGCAGGGAGGGGGTTAGGCTGAGTCAGAGATGAGTACAAGGGACAGAGAGGCTAGGGGGGTGGGCCAAGCTAGCTGGGCCCCAGGCCCTCAGCTGGGGCTGACCACAGCACCCAAAGGACAGGCCCCTTGTGCCGACAGGCAGGCCCGCCGTGGTCCAGCCACACCGCACTGCTCTGCCCTCATCGCCGAGTCTCTGACCCGCCGCCCCCGTGCTGGACTGTGCTGAGCCGTGCTGGGGATGAGATGCGACTGGACCTGTCCGTGGGCACCGCCAGACCCAGGAGAGAGAAGGATGGACCCCAGCCCCGAAAGCACTGGGGATGGGGAAGCAGGGAGGCTTCCATGTGGGTCTGAGCCGGGCATGCCAGCCCAGCTCTGGGGCCTTGGTTCACTCGTCTGCCACGGGCCAAAGCAGCCCATTTCCTCAGCAACTGTGAGTCCACACGATCTCTGGGACAGGCCCGGCGTGGCGCCCAGGGAGTCTGAAGACCACTGGGGAACAGACAGTAAAAGGACGTGACGGAGGGACCCCAGGGACCATGGAGCAAGGGTTGGGTGCCAGCGTCCCAGGAGGTGGCCTGGAACAGGAGAGGCAGGCCAGGCGGAGGCTGCAGGCATGACGGGGGAAGGGGACCCAGGTAAGAGGGGGCGCAGGGGTGCGGCGGCAGGCAGCTCACGCTGCTCCTGGGGTGCAGCGGGCTCGGCCCTGCCATCCACCCGCAGCCGGCCTACCTGTGCCAGGAGCTTGTCACCCTCCAGCAGTTTCACCTTGGTCTCCAGCTGTCTGACGTAGGTGGACGAGGGATCTGCAACAATACAAGGGCACGTGAGCCATCAGCCTCGGTCACCAGGAGGAGAGCCGCCCTCCCCCCACCCCTCACGGAAAAGGTGAGGCCAAAGGAGAGGGCGGGCAGGCCAGGGCTCCAACCGCCTCTGTAGGGGCAGGTGCGGGTGCAGAGGGGAAGGTAGGGGCGGTCAGCGGCCACCTGCTAAGGGACGGTCTGCGCACCTTCTGTCCTCGTGAGCACCCGACAGAGCTCACTCTCCGTGCCAGCCTGGACCCTGTGCACCCCCGGGCCAGTCACTGCTCCCCAACAAGACACAGGGTCTTCCCAGGGGACACGCTGATGATTTATCTCAGAAACAAAGCCAGCTCTGTAATCCCCCACACCGCTGCCTCGGGGACACAGGGAACAGACCCACTGGGCTTTTAACATTCCTGGAGGGGCCCGGGGGCTGGGTGCTGCCGGAGGACAAGCTGGACCCTCACACACTGTGGGAGTAAAGAAGTGCGTGGCTGGCTCCTTGGTGTCCTCACGGATGACACGAATGTCCCCCACTGGCACCCTGCAGGACTGGGGTAGCAACAGCCCTCTCCCCAGAGCCCCGTAACCTTCCTGAACCAGGGCTTGGCCCAGCCCCAAGAATCCCTGCCCACCCCACAGGCAAGGCCACCCCCAGGCACGAGAGGCACTGCCTGCAGAGGTGCCTGTTTGCCTTGGACCCACCCCACTCCGCTCCCTAAGCCCAAGGAAGGACCCTCGGGAGCCCCACCTGGCCAGCCCTGGGATAGGCAAGTTTTTAAGCACTGGGCCCAGCCCTGGGCAGGAATGGAGGGAGCCATCCCCACCCACTCACTTCTGGGGATCAGAGCCGACTCCTTCCACCCAGTCACCTCTCAGGAATTCGGAGCCTCCTAGAGACAGAAAAGGGAGGCTCCCTGCCAGGCCGGCCCACACAGCTCCAGGGATGACACTGGGTGACCACAAGCAGCTCTGCCGGGGAGGCCTGTGGGAGCCGGATGCTCCCCACACTCGCTCCCCCTCACCCCCTGGATAGCTTCCCCTGACCGCAGGGGATCCAGGTTCAGACAGGTAAAGAGGCCCGTGCACAGCACAACACAGGGCAGCGCAGAGGCGGGGCCGGACCCCGGGCCGTGACCCCAAAGGCCGCCCCACCGGGACGCTGTGCCCCAGGCCCCTCTGCTCCCCTGCCAGTCAGTGCGGATACCGTGTTCCTCGTGGTCTCATCTGGAAAGTGGGGACAATGCCTGCTTGGCCTTGCCCGATGCAGGGGCTGCTGTGTGTCGCCTGGGGTGGGGGGGTGGAGGAGTGGGTCCTCCCCTCCCCTCCCCCACCCCTCCCCCACCAACCCCTCCCTCACCAGCCCCTCCCCCACCAACGCCTCCTAGAGGGAGATGGCACTGGGCCTCCGGTGTTAACCCGTGCTGCGGATGAGAGAGCCAGGAGCACCTCTGCAGTGTGTCTGTGCGCAGACCCAGCTCCTGCAGATCCCTCCCTCCCGGGCGGCAGGCCTGGCCAGCCCGGGTGGCTGCAGCTGTGACAAGGCCTTGCTCTCAGCCTTCTTTGTCCCAGGGCCACCACAGTCCGTGCCCTGTGCCTGTCCCCAGCCTCAGTTCACTCATCGGTCACCCAAAATTGACAAGCCGTCCCCATGTCCCTTCCCACAACCCACCGACGCAAACAGGCCTGATGGGAAAGGCCCCAGTGTTCAGGGCGTGCTGGGCACAGGGAGGGAACTGGGGTACAGCCCGGGCTCCCCAAACCTGTGTGCGCCCGGCATGCTGGCAGCAGGAGGGTTCCCTGGAACACCAGCTGGGGAACAAGGGACAAGACAAACTGCAGGGGTGCTCCCGGCTCTCTCACCCGCATGGGTTAAGACAAGGAGGCCCGGTGCGGTCTCCCTCTAGGAGGGGTTGGTGGGGGAGGGGAGGAGCCACCCCCCACCCCCTACTCCCCACCCCAGGCTACACACAGCAGCCCCTGCATCGGGCAAGGCCAAGCAGGCATCGTCCCCACTTTCCAGATGAGGCCACGAGGAACACGGTGTCCACGCTGGCTGGCAGGGGAGCAGAGGGGCCCGGGGCCCAGGCCCGCCCCCGAAGGTCGGTGCTCCAGAGGCCAAGCCTGGCCGCGCAGAACAGCACAGATGGAAGCTGGCGGACACTCCCAGAAAGGAGGCGTGGTTCCTGGTCAAGCCTCCTCCCGGATGCTCCATCACTGCCCAGGCTTCAGGGGTGGCCCCAAGCCAGCTCCCTGAAGCCCCCGCCAGCCGGCACAGCCCGAACTCTGAAGAGGGGCCACCAACCCTTATCAGGTCACTAAGTCGCACACAGCCCTGCACAGCCACAGAGCCTTTCGGATGACGGCTGTGCTGCCCACCCACAGTCTCGGGGCTACAGGGACGGTTTTGCCTCTTTCTGCCATTTTGGGAGCAGGGGAGGGGGGGTGGAGGCAGTCAGGAGCGGCCAGCAGTTCCCTTCTCCCCAGATGCAGTCGGAGTCACGGCCCGGCGCAGAGTCAGCAGACCTGCCCTCAAGCCTCAGCGTCCCCGCCGGGCAGCGGGCAGACGGGCGGGCAGGTGGGTAGATCACGCCACCGCTCCCATCTGAGCTGGCCAGCTCCTCAGCCACAGCCCATAGCCAGCCCCACACCCAGCTCCCAGGACAGCAGGGAGGAGAAAAGTGTGGGGACAGGAGAGGGACACAGGCCAAATGACCTGACAACACCCACCCCCCCCACCCCGCTGCATACCGCCAGCACCAGACCACAGGGTCCCCAGGCCACAGCTGCAGACCAGCTGTCCTCACTGACCGCCACATGTGGGCACTGGCCACGGCCACCATCTGTGTGGCTTTGCCCCCAACCCCAAGCGGCTACAGAGAACAAAGCACACTTCAGACCACCGGGGTGTGGGGGTTTCGTTTGAATTTCAAGAGAATGATAAGAGAGTCTCAAACTCTTCTGAATCATCCGGTAATTCCAGTGGCATTCATCCTAAAGAATGAGCGCTAATTGGGGAGAATGCAGACGGTGTCCAGGGCAGACAACTAACTGCGTGCCCAGCAGAGCGGGCCACACCCTGCCATCACTCGAGGGCGTCCGGCAAGAGCTTCTCTCCTGCACAACGTGGGAGACGCTCCACCGCCCACGGAACGAACCGGACACAGAATCAACTGCACGTGTGAGCACGTGACACGTCTGAGCAGAGGACAGAGCAGGCGGGGAGGGGAGCACCTGGAAGGGCCGCCGGGGCGGCTGCCTCCTCGGAGGAACGAGCGAGCGTGCATTTATTCACACTATTTCCTGTTCATTTTCAAGTAATCTACTTCAAGAAGAGGGAGGAATCTTTTTTTTTTTACGGAAAGGAGAATCAGTTAAATTATGGCACCTTCACACGACCCGGCCAGCCGTTGAGGTCACTTACATTTTTAATCCCAGGGAGGCAGAAGGGGAGATGAGAAGGACAGCGGGCCGGACCGGCCACCCTCTGCCCACTGCTCCCAGATCGGGGCTGGGGGCCCTTCCCAAGGCCCAGCCCCAAGCCTGCCCGTTCCCGTGGAGTTTCACAGGATCCCAGGCTGCCTCTCGCAAGTTCCGGACTGGCCTCCCCCTCCCCTGCCACACTGGACCCTGTCCCCACACTCAGCTGCACGTGGCCAGGAGCCAGGGAGCAGGGCACCTGGTCGCCCAAAGCAGGTGCCCTGTAATGAGGAAGAATGAGAGTGAGGTGGAACCTGCAGGGGCGGGGGGAGGGGAGGACCAGGAGCACAGGGACCCCGGGAAGGGCCTGGCACTGGGGGGGGGGGGGGGGCAGGGACAAGCCTTCCCAGCAGCCTCCGGCAACTCGTGATCCCACCGGGCGCCTCTGAGGCCCAGCCTCTCTGAGACGAGTGAGCGTGTAATTAAATTAATCCCAGGGTTTGCATTAATGAGGAGAGGAGCCTCGGGGGAGGGAAGCGTCACTTCCCGGCCTTGCTACTTGCAGGGAAAATGGGGGAGGTGGCTACAGAAGGGACTCCAGGCTGGGCTGGCCACAGTGTCCCCTCACACCTTCCCCTGGCCCAACCTGGGCCCACTGGGCCAATTCGGGGGGTTCGAGGTGCAGCTCCCATCTGGGCGGAAGCCGCCTGCAACATTCTCACTTTCAGGAGCTGGAGCATCAGCCCTTGCTCCGCCCTCCTCGCAGACCCTCTGTGCAGCCCCTGGCGGGCAGGAGCCCCCTGTCTGCAGGGTCTGTGAGTCCCTCCCCTAGAGAGCTGAGTCCTGGCGCTGACCATCAGGACACCCTGCCTCCTGGGGCGTGAGGCTGGGGCCAGGTCCCTTCTCCCTTCCTGGCCTGGTTCCCTCCCTGGCGAGGTAGTGTCCCCTCCACCCATCTCCCCTTTACTCCAGATGGTAAGAATCTGGAGGCCCGAGGCCACATCTGACCACACTATAGCCTCTTCCTCCCCTAGCTCAGCTCCCAGCACACAGTAGGCCCTCAGAAAAAGACTGAGCACCTAGCAGGAATTCACCCTGCCAGGTGGATCAGGTCCTCCCACCAGAAGCAGCTAAGGGAGGAAGGCGCAGCCTGAGATGGTGCCTGGGGTCCTCGGACCACCCTCCCCGGCTCTGCACACTGTGTCTCGGCCGACCCCGCCAGGAGCTCACGTCTTCGTCTGGGTGAGACAGGACTCAAGGGCAAGCAGGAGGGAGCCCCAGGAGCCGGGGTCGGGGTGGGGAAGTGGGACGGAGTGGGGGGGCGAGGATGAAAGGGGATCTCACAGTTACTTGAGGGGGCTCACTGGCAGAGGCAGCTCCTGACGGGAGGGGGTGGTGATGCCGCAGCCCCGCCCGCCCGGAGAGTGGGGAGGGAGAGCCCCGGGGCAGAGCCGTGGGCACCGGCAGGTGGAGTCAGTGACGGGCACAGAAGCGGTCAGTGCCTCTGACGTGTGGGCAGGGTGCCAGCAGTGTCTGGGCGCTGTCACGGCGACACACAGTGACACATGGGGCCTGACTAGCTGCTGCCCCGCCAGCCCCGCCTCCCTTCCAGCCCCTTCCCACGGAGCAGAGGCCCCTCGAGGTCCCAGGTCCTGGGGACAGGAGGGCTCTGTGGCAGGTCATTAGCAAGGGAGCCGGCCACAGCTCGCCTCGGGCATCCTCTGCGGGGGCCCTGCGGGAGACGGCTGCTGCCTGTCCGTGATGACGCCTGACTGATCACCTCCCTTCTCTTTCCACTTCCTGGAGAGGGGCGAGTGGCAGCGGCCTGGCCAACGGCTCCAGCTCCATTGGGGCTGAGGGGCCTCATCAAACAGAAGCACCACGTCCTCCCAAGGCCCTGCCCTCTCTGCCCCAGGGGATGAAACTTGCTCTGAGAGCATCTGCCTTCTTGGCTTCTCCGCCCGCTCCCTCCACCCAGGACTCACCCACAAGGTGCAGGCCAGCAGCCCCTGCGGGTCAGGAGAGCGAAATCCAGTTGGGCAGAGGCGCCCCCACTCTGTCCTGCCTCCCCGTGGTGGGGCTGTCATTCCCACCACAAGCAAGCCGCTCTTCCCACGGGCAAGCTCAGACCTTCCCCCACCTCAGGGAGGCACTGCCATCCCGCCACCAGCACAGAAACGAGGGGCAGTGCAGCGATGCCCCAAGTCCCGCAGGCTGGGCCGCCTGGAGGACCAACCACAGGGAGCTCTGGCCAGCCCCAGGGACACTGCCGTGGTCAGAATTCTGTGCCCCGCCCCAAATCCGTGTGTTGAAACCTAATGGCCTCTGTGATGGTGTTAGGAGATGAGGCCTTTGAGAGATTAGGTCCCGAAGGCCGAGCCCCCATGAGTGAGATTGGTGCTGTATAAGAGACCCCAGGGAGCTCCTGTCCCTTCCACCAAGGGGCGACCCAGAGGGGAGCACCAGGTCTGAACCAGGAATCAGACCTTTGCCAGACACTGAATCTGCCGGCGTGCTGATCTCAGGCGTCCAGCCTCTAGAACCGGAGAAATAAATGTCTGTCGTTTGGAAGCAGAGCAAATGGAGAGAGTCCACGGAACCACCAATAACCATGCACACTTAGCACCAACAGTGTGTCTCGCACACTTTCGTCCTCATCGTTTCTCACTGCGGCGGGCGATCAGCCCCCAGCTTCCAAATGAAGAAGTGGAGGCTCGAAGAGGCGAGGTGATGCCGCGGACCAGGCAGTGGTGCAGCCTCCTCCTCCTCCTCCCAGGCAGCCTTGCCCCTCCGGCTCGGTGCAGCCTGGACCAGAGACGGCAGGAAGGGCCACGCTCCTGCAGCGCCCTGTCCTGCTGGGAAGCGCCCGGTCCCTGGTTGGCGCTCAGCCCGAGTAGCCACTGCCCACGGCCAAGTTCGGCAGGTCTTGGAGCTGAATGTTCCCGTGACACAGGAGCATGTCCAGGTCTCCCCAGCAAGGCCCGGACACCAATCCGCAGAGCCTGCAAATGGTCCAAGACTCCTCTTTTTTTTTTAAATTCATGTTCAAGTACAGTTGTCTCCATTTTCCCCCCACCACTGGTCCTGTCTTCTTAACAGACTTCGAGGATGTTTGAAACCAAGGCCTACCAACTCCCAGGACCCTGGGCAGTCCTAAAAGGTCAGCACGGATTGAATTCTTACAGAGCAGAGCCCAAGACTAGACAAGAGAATTAATCAACTTCAGGACAGCAAAGGCTACCAGTGAGTGGGGTGTGAGCGCCCCATCACCAGGGGAAAGCAAGCAGAGGCTGAAAGGCTTCAGTGCTGGACGGAAGCTCCAGGAACACTGAGGGTTCCGGATGCCGCTGTGAGCTGCTC
>CM052538.1:191203180-191290250 GCA_028533065.1 Trachops cirrhosus | reverse complement strand
GTGTGTAGAGCGCTCACCCGCACTCCCTCCTCTGGGAGTCTCTGCCATCTTCTCTCCCCAGCCGTGTCTGTCACGCTTCTCTGTAAGAGGAACGTGTGCCATTTATTCCGTCTGGTGTGACGTTGTGCTCTGCCCACTGGATTCCCTGCGACCACCTGGTTACCTGCTGGTGAGCAGGCAGCCCGTCTGACTCCTGTCACCCTGCAGCGCCTTGCACAGAGCGGGCCCTCAGCGGTGCTGGAGGTGCAGTGTCGGGGGTGCGGGCGGCGGGGGCTCCCCGGGATGCACTGGAGATGCGGAAGTGGGCGGGCGCGTCAGCTCAGCTAGGATGAAACGGTACGCTTTTAGTACTGTCCAGGACATAATAGCTGCTTCGGCAGTCTTTCTCAGATTGACCGAAACCTTTTTAAAAGTTCCCTATTTTTTGCAGGTATATTTCACCTTGTAGTTTGCGGAGTACCGCAGGAAATACTACATTTATTGCGTTATGTCCTGTTTTCATATGGACATGCATTTTAAACTTGGGTAGGAGACTGGAAGATGTGATTATTTTAGCCACTCTTTAGTGAGTGCCTTACTCCCACTAAAAGTCGGTGGGCATTTTCTAGTCTTGATTTCTGTGTCTGTCCAAAGGTATGTTCTCCTGGTCAGCACGTGTGCCCGTGAAGTTGCTGAGTAATTTCAAGTACTTAGCTTTAGTTTTCAAACCAGAAGGTTGATTTGTGGAAGGTAGCGTGATGAAGGAGTGTGGCTGGGAGAGGGCCCAGGGCGCTCCTGGCCGCCCCCGCCTCGGGAGAACCGGCCGTTCCCCCAGGTCTGAACACCACTGGCTGCGGCCCCCGCCGGCCAGGCGGTAGGCACGAGGGCGGCGGGTTGGGCGTGTTGGTGTGCGACGGGGCGAGGGGCAGTCTGTGCGTGTGGAAGTGCGGGTGGCCTCTGCGCCCTCGGCCCGCAGGGCTGGGCGTGCGCACGAGAAGGCTGGCCCGTGCCCGGGACAGGGCCGGGAGCCGCCTGCCTGGCCTCGGAGCCACTGCTCCTCTTGTCGGAATTTAAGGGCGCTTCCACCGAGAAGCTGCCCCCTTTTAAGAAAGGGCTCATTTTTAAAAATCTCCATTTTGGTCAGGGACCACTACAAGATGGGCAGTCTCTTGCTTTTCCTCCAAACTGAGTTTGTGATTTATGGGCAAAACAGGAAGCAGGAACTGTCCTAGGTTTGACAGGGTCCCTAGGAGAGCCCCGGGCTCCCTCCCCAGGCCCCGCTCCTCTCCCTCTCCCGACCCCTCCGGCCACCTCTCCTCCCAGCGCGCCGGTGGTGGTGCATCTGGGAACCTCCGTCCCCCAGACGGGAAGCCACGGGAGGCAGAAGCCAGTGCTGTCTGGGTGGCTTGTTTCCCGTTTCCTGACCCAGCACTCACTCAGGAGTGGGCACTGCGTAAATGTTTGTTGAATGAGTGAGCGAGTGAATGAATGAGTGCCACAGAATGACCTGAGAGCAACTTAATATGGTTTACAGTCAAGTGCTAGGTAGTATTTTGCAGACTGTGTGTGTTAGAAATGTATGGGTCGTTGGAGGTCATATGAAGTTTTGAAGGAAGAGGGATTTTCAACTGTCTTAGGGTTTGGTGAAGTGAATCAGAGTAGGGGGGTTTAAATTATTCTAATTTGGAAAGCAATACCAAATGTTCATTGTGAAAATTGGGGGAAACCATTTTCCACATAAGGATTTTTTAGGGATAAATAAGATTACTTCCAGATTTTGCAACTTTTTTCTTTTTTTTTTTAGAAATTAAAGAATGAACAGAAAGAAAACAATGGTCATTTTGCTGAGCAGAGTCGTAATTGACGGAGCTAATGATCTAGAAAACCCTATGTTGGAAATGTCACTTCAGTCTATGTGTCTGGAAGTGCAGATGGGGAAACAGGTTTTTTCTTTTTGCAGTAACTTCATTAAGTGTTTGGGAAGAGTTCTCTTCTGCACCACCTTCCCAGCCCGAGGAGCTGGAGACGAATCCAGACCCGCTTGGCTCCTGTTCCTTGTGAAAGAGCCCGTCCTTGCCCTTCACTGACAGACCCGCGTCCTGCTCACCATCCCCTCCCTCCGTGTCTGCTCCCGGCCTGCGGGTGGCGGTCTTCTCCGCCTGGCCAGGGAGGTGCGTCGTCCTGTCCTCCTGACCCGCCTCGCCCCCCTGCTCCCCATCCCTTCTTCCCTGAGAAGACAGAGCAGGTGACAGGAACATTGTTCCTTGTCGTCGCCGTTGTGGTTTCTTTGTGCCCTCCCTCTGTTAGTCTCTCTGGGAAAGAGCCCTCTCCAGAAGCTCAGGGGGCCTGGCCGTGCCGGGCGCCCGTGACGTTGCTCTGTGCCCTGGCTCTTCGTTTCCTTTCCGTCTCAGACTTGCCTTCTGTCCTAGGTTTATCCCCTGGGTCGGCAGAACGACCCCGTGCCTTAGAGACAGCGTCCCGTCCACCTTCTGTCTCTAACCGTGGCTTCCGGGGAGAGCATCGCACCCTCAGCCGCGGCCCTCCCTGCAGGCGGCAAGCCCTCTCTCTGGTGGCGCTGGGGCCGCCCGCCGATCGCCGGGGCTCTCTCTGGGTCCTGTCTCTGTCCTCCCTGACAGCCAGGCACGCCCTTCCCGCTCATCCTTCCGGGCTCATCTCACAGTGCCATTCCGTCCCCTGAGGGTAAGTGTCCCCAAGTTTCAGGACTTCGGGTTAGGAGTCAGACCTGGTTTTCAAAGCCTAGTTCCGAAGTCTTTTCTCATCTGTGACTATCGTCAAAAGTCATCTTATATCAAAAGGGACTTAAGGCAATATGTTAGATTTCTCGCTTTCTGTTCCCATTGAGCAGCTTGAGAATGGTCTGGTTTGTAGGTAGTGCTGAAAAGATAGGCACTGATTAAACCGTTCCTTTGCCGCTAGTTTGTTTCCAGCTGTTGAGCGCTCCAACAAAGCGGTGGTGTAGCCTGAGCGGGGCGGTGGGGGGGGTGGTGGCGGTGGCGCTTCCTCGGATGGAAATGAGAGTGCAGCACGGCTCGTGACTCTGGATCAGAAAAGCCTCCGATTAGGAAGACAAGGCAGAGCACACTCTGTATGGAGGACGAGTAGTTGGCTTTGCAGGTCGACTCAGAGCACACTCTGTATGGAGGACCAGTAGTTGGCTTTGCCCGTCCGACTCCGGGCGTGGCCAGAGCCCCGTGCACCCTGCGCAGCCGGGCCTCGGCCTTCCTGCCTCTGCGTCCCCTTCACAGCCTTCCCGTTGCAGGGCGGGCTGACTCTGACGACACTCACAGAGGGGTTCTTCGGGGTTTCTTTGTTTTTCCTAAGAAATTTTAATACTAATGGGAAAATAAGTATTGATGACATCTTACTGTCTGCTTTTATTTATTTATTTAGCTTGGGGGCTATAATGGTGTTTAAAAGAGTTCTGATACCTATTTTAGGCTCCTAGTGAAATGAGAGACAGAATATTTTATGAGCTGAAAATGAATATAAAGTAATTTTGTTTAATGAAAAAAGCTCTCAGCTACTCTACTCAAAGGCAAGGGCATTTTATTTATTTTTTTAATGATATATATTTTTAATTTTATTTATTTTTAGAGAGAGGGAAGGGAAGGAGAAAGAGAGGAAGAGAAACATCATGTGTGGTTGCCTCTCACGTGGTCCCCGCTAGGGACCTGGCCTGCAACCCAGGCACATGCCCTGACTGGGAATCGAACTGGTGACCCTTTGGTTCACATCCTGAGCTCAATCCACTGAGCTACACCAGCCAGGGCGATTTTTTAAAATTATATTTTATTGATTATGCTATTACAGTTGTCCTGGTTTTTCCCCCTTTGCACCCCTCCGCCCAGCACCCCCCACTCCCTCAGGCAATACCCCCACAATTGTTCATGTCCATGGGTCATGCGTGTGAGTTACTTGGCTACTCCATTTCCTATACTGTACTGTATGTCCTCATGGCTATTCTGTAACTAACTATTTGTACTCCTTAATCTCCTCTTCACCCATTCCCCCATACTCCCTTCCATCCGGCAACCATCAAAATGCTCTCTGTGTCCGTGATTCTGTCTCTGTTCTTCTGGTTTGCTTAGTTTATTTTTTAGATTCAGTTGTTGGTAGGTATGTATTTACTGCCATTTTATTTGTTGTTTTGATCTTTTTCTTTTTCCTAAATAAGTCCCTTTAACATTCCATATAATAATGGTTTGGTGATGATGAATTCCTTTAGTTTTTTTTTTTCTCTTCTGGGAAGCTCTTTATCTGCCCTTTGATTCTAAATGATAGCTTTGCTGTGTAGAGCAGTTCTGTCTGTAGGTCCTTGATTTTCATGACAGAATATTTCTTGTCAGTCCCTTTGAGCCTGCAAAGTTTCTTTTGAGAAATTGGCAGTCGTATGGGAATTACCTATAGGTAACTAACTGCTTTTCCCTTGCTGCTTGTAAGAGTCTCTATCATTAACCGTTGGCATTTTAATTGTGATGTGTCTTGGAGTGGGCCTCTTCGCATCCTCCTTGTTTGGGACTCTCTGTGCTTCTGGGACTTGCATGTCTATTTCCTTCATCAAATTAGGAAAGTTTTCTTTCATTACTTTTTCAGATAGATTTCCACTTTCTTGCTCTTTCTCTTCTTCTTCTGGCACCCCTGTGATGTGAATGTTGGACTTCTTGATGTTGTCCAGAGGCTGCTTTCACTGTCCACATTTTTTTGTATTCTTTATTCTTCTTGTTGTCCTGATTTGTTGTTTTTTGCTTCCTTATGTTCCAAATCATTGATTTGATTCTCAGTTTCATCCACTCTACTGTTATTTCCCTGTAAATTGTTCTTTATTCCAGTTAGTGTATCCTTCTTTTCTGACTGGATCTTTTTTATGATGCTGAGGTCCTCACTGAGTTCCTCGAGCATCCTTATACCAGTGTTTTGAACTCTGCATCTGATAGATTGCTTACTCCATGTCGTTTAGCTCTTTCTCTGGAGTTTTGTTCTGCTCTTTCATTTGGGCCGTGTCTCTTTGGTCTCCTCGTTTTGCCTGCTTCCCTGTGTTTGTCTCTGTGTATGAGGTAGAGCTGCTTTGATCTGTGTCTTGGTAGTGTGGCCCAGTGTGTCCTGTAGGGTCCAGTGGCATGGCCTCCCCGTCACCCCAGCTGGGCACTCGAGGTGAAGCACGGACACTTTACGTTACATTTGGTTAGTCAGGTGCTGTCTTGACTTACTACAGTAACATCAGTGGCCTCTGCACTTCTCTTCCCCTCCACTGGAGCATTTGATATCTGCTCCACCCACAGTGACCCAGTAGCACTGGGGACTTCCTCTCTGATGGGCGTCTTTCGAGCACAGTGTAAGCATGGGAACTGGGGAGGAGGGAGGACTGCGACAAGTCCTGAGGTGGAGAAGGGACCTGTGCATTCACCACTGGCTGTGTCCTGAGACTCTGCCCACAGGCGGGCCTGCGGGGCTGTGGGGACGCCCTGAACCAGGAGCTGTGTTCTCAGACTCGGGCCCTCACCCGCCTCCCTGTGACCTGCAGCAGAAGCGGTGCCCGGGGACCTTTATGCTAGTTGTTACCATCATTGGGATTTCCTCTGGGCAGCTGGTGACAAAGTAGCACGTTGTGATGTGTGGGTGTTTCCATAATGTGCCTGAGACTTTGGATGCCCAGAGGCTCCCGCAGCTGTGGGCGTCCTCCTGAACCATCAGGGCAGACTTACGACAGCACTCGGCCCGCCGTTAGCCGAACCCCGAGTCTGACCTACGCGGGTTCCGTGACACACTGCAGCCACTCACACACTCACTCAGCTTCCTTCAGGCCTAAAGGCACACATGTGAGGAGCCAGGGTCCGTTTCCCAAACAACAGGACCACTGGGACAGTTGGAAGTAGCTGGCAAGATGTCAGAACTCGGAGGTAATGCTGCTTTTATGATTGAGAAAGCTGTGGGGTGTCTCCTGGGCTGTTCATGGAAATGATAGGAATTGCAGCTGATAGAATACTGAGGGTTGTTGGGACACCAGTGCGACGTCATTCTAGTGAAAAAAAGACCAGGAAGACGAAATATGACCTCTGTGCTTTAAAATGTATGAAGGACAGGCGTGCACACCTCTGCGTGGACTTGGTCCAGGGTGTTTTCTGGGAGTGGGGTTCTCCACGCCCAGAGCGAGGGGGGCTGGGCTGGAAGACCCCCCAGCGACACCCAGGCCTGCGGCCTTATGACTGAGGATGGGGACCTTGAACTCGTTGTGGTGTCCCTTTGGTGGTCGGGGAAGTAACAGATTCAATTCAGTCTTCGCTTTGCTGGTTTTGCCTGCCTCTAAGCTTTGTAATGTCTTTTCATATACATTTAGGCTGAATTTCAAATGCGAGCAGTGTTTAGCAGCCATTTATCTAGAATTTCACCAAGAAAAAAAATGCATTAACCATATCAGAATGTATGCTTTATTTATAAAAGCAGGAAACTAATAATCCTTTGTTTTAAACTTCAGAACTGTCGCCAAGGTAGTTATCCCAGTCCCATCATTTATTAACGGGGCAACCCTGGACATGCTCTTCCCTGCCCTGCCCTTCAGCCTCGTCATCCAGGGAGCGGGGCCGGAACGGTGCCCATTCTTAGGGATCAAGTTCTCGACGTTGCGGCCTTGCACAGAGTGCTTAGCAGATGGCTGTCGTTGCTGTCGCCTGCTTCCCTCCTCCCTGTCTGTCTGTCTCTCTCTCGCTCTCCCCCGGAGATCAGAGAGCTCTCCTGGGCACCAGGCTCTGGCCCTCCCTTCCCTGGGACGAGGGTTTCTGTGTGCGCTCCATGTGCCGGCCCCCTCCCAGTGGGGGTCACGCTGCTCGCCCCCACCGCCTGCTGACTCGGCTCACGCCAGCCTGAGTAGTCTACCCAGCGTCCGACGTCTCGGTCCCGATCACGGAACTCTGAACTGGCTAGAGTGAAAAATAAATAGTATGGAGCCAGTCATAAATAATTCTCGCTCGCTTTTTTGATACAAATACGTTCCTCTAGAACAGTAACTGCCTTTACCATTCTGTTTACTTCTAGTTTCTTTGGTAGGTTTGAGGGCTTGCGAGAACGTGTACCTTACAAATAAGCATTGATCGCCGGGCGGGATAGTCGGTCGTCTTTTTGGCAGACCAAGGAGAAGTTTGCTTGTGACTTCGTCCTTAAGTTTCTCCACAGGTTTAGATATTTGGGGCTGGGGAGTGTCAACGGCTAACAAACAAAGGGTTTAAGAGCTCAGAAGAAGATAGAGCTCGCTTGTCTGGCCCCTCTTCAGGCGAGGAAGCGGAGGCACAGGGGCTGGGCGGTGAGACGGCGGGGAGTGGCGGGCGAGCCTCCCCTGGTGAGGGCGGCAGTGGGGCCGCCTGGCTCAGTGGACGGTGGGCTTGGTCCGCTCTGCTCCTCGTTAGATTCTCAGTAGAGCAGAGCTTCCTCAAATACGTGTGTTGAAAGATAGGTTTGGGGTAGAGAGAGAGAGAGAGGGAAGGTTCTCTGACCCCTAGACGGTGGGGAAACACCCTGTCCGTATGAGATGCGGAGCGGAGAAAAGGGCCGTGGAAGCTGTTTGTCGGGAGGCCTGGGGGAGGCGCCTGTGCCTGGGGCACCCCCACGGGCGGAGCTCTCCGATGGGGCTGTGGGAGCCGGGTGCCCTTGGGTGTGGTCCCACGGCAGCGGCTGTTACCTGGGTCTGCCTGTCATCGCCTTTGGAGTCACGCTGGTTTGGGAAGCTGTCACTTTCTTTATTCTTTCCTGTCATTCAATTCAGGCCGCTGTGGATGTGGAGCGAGGACGTCGCAGCCCACCAGGTGGCAGCTCTCCCCCACTGTCGGGGAGCAGGGCAGAAGTGTTAGCTTCTTGCTTGGGTGGAGGGTTTCTTTGAAGGAGGAACTGTGTGAGGCATAAGGGATGCCCTTTGGTCGGAAAAGATGTGGCCCCTGCCTCGCTGAGCGCACCTGCTGGGGGAAGGGAACGTGGTGCGTACCTCCCGCCCCCACCCCACGAGGTGGTAGCAAGCTGAGGTCGGCCTGGGAGAGAAGGGAAAGACGGGTGCGGGGTGGGAGGACATGGAGCAGGCGGCCCTGAGAGGGGATCTGAGCTGTGACCGCACCTCGTCTTGTGTTGACGTCACTCACCTGACTGCGGCCGGGCAGAGCCCCCAGAGGGTGTGAACTCTGCTCCTTGCGCCCCTGTCACACAGCACCTAGCTGAGCGCCTTCCACTTCAGAGACAGTCAGTAAATAAAATATTTGTTGGATGAACGGATTTCTAGTCCTAACCTGTCTTCAGCTTTTTTCTGAGACGGTAAATATTTGTTGCATGAATAATAATTGATAGTCAAAATGTTGATTGATTTTGACTCAGCCTGGCTTATGGCTGATTGTCCGTCCTCAGTGTGTACAAATGGTAACCAGTCAAGTTTGGAAACTGCTTATCTTTTTCAGTGTTTCAACTAATTTCAATTTAATGTACACTGGATGTAGGTTATAGATTTCATTGTCTTCCAATGAAAACCAATTCTTGCATCTTAGAGTAATTATATAAATTTATTGAACCATGTTGATATTTCTCCACTAATCTCAGTTTCTTAATTAAAAACTTTTTATTATAAGGTAATACACAGTTGTTGTAGAGAAATTAAATATATATAAGTGAAAAGCAAACAATTCAAATTTAATGTGTATCGATGTGTTTATTTGATGGTATTGAGTGCATTCAAAGAACTTGATGGAATACTCCCTGTGGGATGTAATCTGTGTTTAAGAATACAAGTCTTAAAATTGATGTTTTTCCTCAAGCGCCAAGCCCGTGACCCCCGCTCTGACTGACCCGTGCTCGCCGCAGCTGAGTCCGGACCCCGCGTTCTCAGTCTGCCGTGAGGTCAGACTGCGCTGTGTCCACTGGGGGAGTGGGATTCGAGCAGCCGGGCCGCCTGGCCCAGAAACCCGCCGCCTCCCTTCCACGCCGCTCCTGGGGCCTGCCTTTGGGGGCCCTCGGGGTCTCAGGGCCCGTCCCCCTGCCCCCGCTATTCCTGCCTTGGCTCTGTCTGTCCTGCCTGCTCTCCTCGGCCCCGCTCGGCTTCCTTCCTTTTCTTTCCGCGCTCCCGCCTGTCCTCAGCCAGCCTCTTTCCCGGGAAGCCCCCTTGCTGCTCACCCGGGGCCCTGCCGTGTGCGGAGACACCGGGTCCGCACTGGGCTCGGGGAGGATGCCAGCGGGTTTGTCTCGGGGTGTTTCTCAGATGCTACTGAGAGCACCAAAGATGTCCTGGTTCTGGGAGGGGGGTCACAGTCCCAAAACTTACGTAACTGCACCCACCCACAGAGGTCCTGGTTCTGGGAGGTGGGTCACAGTCCCAAAACTTACGTAACTGCACCCACCCACAGAGGTCCTGGTTCTGGGAGGGGGGTCACAGTCCCAAAACTTACGTAACTGCACCCACCCACAGAGGTCCTGGTTCTGGGAGGTGGGGTCACAGTCCCAAAACTTACGTAACTGCACCCACCCACAGAGGCCACAGAGGTACCTGTAACTGAGGTACCCCTGCCGCCCTGAGAAGTGGAACCCTCACTAGGGTTCGGCGTTGTCTGTCCACAGCTAGGTGACCCGACTGCTGTTTGTCACATACGCTTAAGAAGTGCAGCCAGATACAGTCTCGGGCATCTTTGCGTTGGAACGTTGTAACTGCATGCCACTGTGTTTTCACCAGCACCGACGGGGCACAATTGCATCTCATCACTGCTGGCACTGCAGACCGTTACTGCGTCACTGAAGTGCTGTGTGTGTACTTGAAATTAACAGTTGATTACGTATTGTAGCAGGCTATGAAGTCTTGAACGTGCGGTCTTTAGCAGTGGTTTTTAGGAGCCGAGCCGCTTTTCTTTTAGTTAAGCATATTGAACGGCCTCGTGGAAGGCGATGGTTAAATGTCTTCAGCTTGGTCTCCCCGTGCGCGGCGGGCCAGGCGGGCGGAGTGTCGGCCTGGCGCTGAGCGGGCCTCCTTGTCCTCGAGGCCATCTGCGCGTCCCCACCCTTCTTTCCCCCAGACTGCCGATTCTCCCTGGAGGTTGCGTGTGTTTCTTCTGAGAACTGTTGTAGGAAATTCCTCTTCATACACATGAATGTGTTTGTCATGTAAAAAATGGTGTTTGTTAGGTGTTGGAAAAAACAACTTTAACTCGAACGTGTTTTGTTCCTTCACAGAACTGTTAATGTTTCAAAGCTCTTTTACATACTAGATGCTTCTGGATTCGGAGTTCACATAATAATGAATTCTGTTTATTTTGGTTTTCCACAAAGGTTTGTTGTCTGAGCTTAAAATAAGACTGCATCTGATTCGTGTAGCACGCATTAACTGTTTATTTAGTTTAAGTACATGTCTGTATCTCTCGTTGCTGATCAGCCTGAAAAATTTGCATGCTGTGGAGCGGCCATCTTCTTCTGTACTTTATTAAATATCTGTCAATTATAAATATCAAGGTTTTACATTAATGTCAAGACAGTACATCAAAAATTCATGGAATATGTGACTTTTTCCAAGGGTATTTAATACTTAATGCATTTGTGTCATTTTTCTTTCCAGAGATATTGACAGGTTTTATTAAGTGTTTGTTAGGGAGATTTCATTTTTATCAAGGGACTATAAAGAGAAGCTGCATGCTAAATCAATTTTTTAAAGCCAGAATATTGTTCATTTTTTTCATCTTCAAACTCTTGTAATCCATAGGCTTTATGTAAATTTCTTCTTGGTTTATTTTTGTTTCATGTGAATGATAGTTCAAGACAGAACTTTAATAAGGATCAAATATGCTGACTGTAGCGGTTTTTAATTTCCTTAAGCATAGCTACCAGACCCATGCTATATGGTAAATTCTTCAAAATGTCATACTTACATATTTAGCAATATTACTTCTTTTTATTGAAGCCAAACAAATAATTTTAGATATTAATCTTTTCCAAACACAGTGATTATTTTGTACGGGGTGCAATATTCCTGCGCCTCGTCTGGGGCCCCTGCTGGCGGGGGGCATGGGGGGCCCTCCCCGGGCTGCCGGGCTGGGCCTAGAAAACAAGGGCCCCGTTTAGAAGCAGGCCCTTCAGGGCCTCGGGCCTGATTGTGAGCTAGGGCAGCTCGTTTCTCCCACTGCAAACATGTATTATACTTGAGAAAATGAAAGTATCAATCACGTAACAAGTCCACACAAAATCTGGGGCTGGTTTCTCAGCCTCAACCGAAGCGGGTGGAAGGTGGGAAGGGTTTGTGCGCTGGCGGACCCCGTGACCGAGTCTCCTTCACTGTGGCCTCGCCGACGTGCCAGACCCTTCCGCCCGTCCCACGTGAGTCTGCAACGACCCAGCCAGCACTCTGGGCACACAGTGCGTTTCCTGGTTTCATGAACATTGTTGTTTTTGGAGTGTGGGTCAGTAATGTCTCCTGCTGGAGAAAGTCTGTCACGATAAGCAGAACCCTGGCCAGACTCTGCTCTGAAAGCACACACATTCAGTCACCTTTCCTGCAAAGGGCTTAAGGCTTTGCCTAAGAATGTTTCAGGGACTTTCAGGCAACTTCGGGTTAAGATTACATACAGTTTTATAAGACATTTTTAAACCTTAACTTGGTCTTCCATGGGGAAGAGCCTTGGTCTTGAAACAAAACAAAAATTATTCTGTCTGGTGTTGTAAAAAGATCACTCTGTCCAGAGCTTTAACAAAGAGTGTTTAGAATAGACATTTTTCTTATTCTCATTCATTTTTTCAGGATATGTGAAAATATTCCTTTTCAAAGCTAAATGTTTTTCAAAGGCAAATAATTTCCAATCTTTGAATGTTTCAAGATCCTTGTAAAACAGTTACATAGTAATTTTAAGAGGTAGGGGAGGTATTTTCAGAAACCAGATTTGCTGGAGTAAAGCTGAGGCAGAACCATTCTGGACAAACCTGGTTTGGTTTGGGAGAAAGTGCGAGGGAGGCCTTGCCCGGGTGTGCGTGCCTCCTGTCTGTGCCGCCACCAGTAGGTGGCGATAGTGTCACAGCGTTGAGCGCCCGGGAGACCTGGAAAGGATTTGCCTTGCTCCTGGCTGTCACCTTTTGCTTCAGCCTAAGGGTGGAGAGCGTGTGGCGGTGGTGGAGAGCGTTTTATACCCCACGTGCGGGCAGTGGGCACACCTTATTTTTTAAGCAGATAAGAACAACTGTTTCTCGCAGATTCTGCAAGTATTACATAACTCTACAGCCAAAATAATCTTAATTTGAAGAAAGCGTTTGCACATTTTCTTCTTCAGTTTTCTTTACAACTTCATTGGGACTGTGAGCATGAACTTATATTTTTGGTAAGAAATGTATATGAATAGTAGGAAGGGGAGCATTTTGGAGAGTGACTTCTTCATCTTTTTAGTCCTTGAGGAGGTCACTGTCACGTGAATTGTTTCTGTATCGTCCAAAGCTATTTAAAGAGCTTTGAGTGTTAGAAGATTTTTTTCAAATCGTTTTGACATCCAAGCATTCCAATTTTGAGAATTCTCATCTTTTCTACTATTCAATAACTCAAACTTTTTTTGGGGGGAGGATAGATCAAATTTTGAATACTTACGGGATTTAGCAGTGGAATTTACCGGCTTTCAAAATACGGTAGTGCATTCCACAGTTTAAATGAATTAAAATATTTTAAAGTGACAAAAGCAGCAGTGCCATCCCACCTGCCAGAGCTGGACAAGGGGCGGGATGTGCCGCGGAGGGGTGTGCAGCTTCACTTCACTGGAAGCAAACGGACCTTCCGGCCACGGCACTTCTGGGGGGCCTCTGTGGCCCTCGGTGTCATCAGCTTCGTCTTGGGTAGAGGCACGGTTCTCACCGAATGCGTTTGTGCTTTCCCGAGGGCGGAGCCCACCCCTGCTGTGGAGAGCGTGCCCGGGACTCTGGCGGCTGCGGGCGGCCTTGGGTTGCTGCAGAGAAGGGCAGGGCGGCGCCCAGGCTCCCCTGTGGTCGACCGTGGTGTCATTTTTTTAACCCCAGAGACAGGCTTTCCTGATGTTCCTGTAGCAGCTAGAAAATGCTCAGGGCGACATGTTATGTGTTGACTTAAAAATATCTTCTTTAATTTCATTTTTATTATCAAAACATTTAAAAGTTACGTGGTTTTATTTTTGAATGTTGACTCTTCTTCCAAAGGGTTAAAACTGGGCTAAGGATTAGAGGGCAGAAGCGGCACCTGGGAGCTAACACCCAATTGGCAGCCTTTTGTAATATATAATTTGCCTAAAATTGCGCGCTGAGCACAAGCTTTTGTTTTCTAATTGATTTACGGTTTGAGCCACTTTTACCTCATCCCCTGCTGTCCTGCCTACGGTGCCAGCGAGTACATTACAGTGAGCGATGATAAATGACCGTGCACTTGTGATGCTAATGCGTCAAGAGTAAAACCCGTCCTGCGCGGGCGCCGCGCGTTAACAGCGGTGAGACACACAGAGCGCCGAGTCGCACGCGCATCTCAGAAATCGCCATTTGTTCGTTTGATCGCTCACTGCAATCTGTCTATCAGACCATAATTGAAACTGGAGATTGAAACGATACTGTTACAGCTTTTAATTCCTTAATTGAGACAAAGTTTTTTCAGTGCTTGAAAGGTCTAAGGTGCTGGGGGGGGCGCGGGGGGAGAGTTGTGAAGAGAGAGCATGAAATACATAAAATCTTCTCGTAAGTGTGAAGTTTTGAATATTTTTACCAAATGTTCTTTTGTCCAGAAAAATAAGTAATAGAATTTAAGTCCGCCAGTCTTTATTTCGTGAAAAAATCTGTTCGTGAAACGTGCTCGGGGGGTCTCCAGAGCGGTCTCTTTCCGGGTTTCCTGCCCCGCAGCCCCACCTGCCTGTCGATGATTCACGTGCACGGAGCACGTTGGTTCCCGTCCAGATGATTTCAGTAGGAGATAGATGGAAGAACTTCCCGTTGATTAGAGTGCCTCTAATTGCCCCCTCTACTGCTGTGAGGGGGGCTCTGAAACCTGGGCCGGAGACACAAAGGAAGGGCGCCTGACTCGGGGGCCCCGGGTTCCTGTCGGGTGGGCGTGCCTACCTTTTGTGAAGTCAGTCCACCTTAAATTGCATTTCTGCGCCGTGCCCGTGAGTTCTGGTATCGAAAGACGAAGAAAGAGGAAGAAGCAGATTTATGGCGGCTGCTGGGCACAACAAATTAAGTTGACAGTGATGTATGAGAGCGTAATAGCATGATGATCCCTCAGCAGCGCGGCTGGACGCCTCCTGCTTCATTTGGCTCTTGTTAGGATCTGTTAGGCAGCTCGGTAATGAAATTCTGCTGACTGATTTCTGTTTTCCCTTTCTCTCCTCTCACCCCTGCTTTCGAAAACTTCTAATTCCCAGACCCACCCTCATGCCAACAAACTGCCCTTGAAGGATTCTTTCACTTATGAGGACTACAGGTTGGTGTGTTGGGGGGCGTCGTGTGTGTGCGTGTGTTGGGGGGGGTTTCTAAGTGAATTTGGGGTCTTGGAAGTGAGAAATGCTTCAGTGAGAAATGACCCACGTGACCATTTTTAAAACCTGAGACAGAGGTCGTCTGTCAGAAGTCGGTGGACAGCCGGGGTAGGGTGTGAGCATTGTAACAGCCACGTACCTGCAGTGGAGGGGACTGGTTGGGGCAGCCAAGTGGTGCTGGAGGTTAGCATCAGTGTGGGGTAGTCGTGAGGCTTTTTCTTCTTTTTAAAAGAATGCTTTAGTCTTTTTAAAGTGGGAGTTCATTTTAAACAAAAGATTTAATTCACTGTACAAAATAACAAAAAATAGCCCTCCACATTTTGTAGCGTTCTTCAAAGAATTTCTGATCAGAAAAGAGTCACATCGTTTTCACAGAGGCTTAAAATAGGTGCAGAGTCAGCATTGGGTAAAGAGGGTGGGCTGGCTTGGGGGAGGGGGCCTTGGTGCTAGCAAAGACCCAGGCAGGCTGGGAGAGCTCTGCTCACGGCCCTCCTTTCCCGGTCCCTCCGTCCAGGCCTCTGACTTCCCAGGAACATTCTTCTTCAGCTGCTCACTCCTGGGTTCCCTGGGGCTCCTTTTCCTTCTGCCTCCCCTCCCACCCCCCCACCTAGATTTAATGGTAAAAGGCAATGAGCCATCACATTAAGGAAAGGGTTTGAAGGTGCGGGAGCGGTCAGATCTGTGTTTCTGGTGGAGTTAGTCACCTCTTTTCTGGTTGTTGCAGGTGGGCAGTCTCTTCTGTGATGACACGACAAAACCAGATTCCCACGGAGGACGGCTCCCGGGTGACCCTGGCGCTGATTCCCTTATGGGACATGTGCAATCACACCAACGGCCTGGTAATGCCCTCCTCTGCGTCGGGCGTGATCGGGGGCGCTTCTGTGGTTAGACTGGACAGTGGGCATTCTCCCCGCAAACCCTCTACTCCCCAGTTGCCTCCTGCAGGGGGAGCAGGCACCCTCCCGCCGCCCGGAGCAGAGGCGGGTGTTTTCCTCTGCTGTGTTCACTTGGTCCCCCAGCCTGGGAATCTCGCATCCCTTTCGAGAACCACAGTGAAGTGCATTTATTTGCTAGGCCGTAATTCCAGCCTAAACACTCATTTTCTTACCTTATTGAACCACAGACAAAGCCAAGTTTCTTTTTTCTTATTCTTCTTAAAATACTGATTTATTGGGGCGGGGGACCTTCCTTCTCTCCTGTCTTTCTTCTGTGTTCCTTTGCTGACTGTGTTCCACTTGTGGAAAGCCCTGCGATTCCTTCCCGCCCCTCCCTTCCCCCACAGGCTGGCACATCCTTGGCCCCAAGCCGGTGCTGGGTTCCTGGTGCTGGGGCGGCAGGGGGTGCACTTGGGCGTCGGCCTTGGCCGCGGGACTCGGTCGCGTCACCAGACGGGGAAGTGCTGGGCTGGAGACGTGAGAAACAGGGAAACTGCACGACGGGACGGGAGGCAGGCGCTCTCTGCTCCTCAGCGTTCCTCGGGTTCCGGGGCACAGCGAGGCCCAGGCCCCGCGCCCAGATGGCCGTCTGAGAAAGGTGTCCGACATCGGCGCCTCCGAACAGGGTCACCTGAGAGCGCCGAGTTTGTACGCGTTGTACTGGTGTACTGGTTCGGTTAATCTCGGGTTCAGCGCAGGCTTCCTTTGTTATTATTAGCACTATTGTAAGTAGGCTGGAAAAATGCTGTGGATGGGTGTTTCACGTCCAGTTCCAGGAAACGGCCCGCACACGTGCAGGGTGTGCCAGACACGCAGGTGGTGCGCCCTGCTGCTGGCTGGGGAAGGTCGCGCCCCAACTGTGGAGAAGGGGGAGTCCACCTTTATACTTCCACTTCTGTCTTATTTTAGGTGTGCCTAATTTAATTAGCCATTTAAGGAATAGTAGCATGTTTTGTTTTTTGATTAATGAATAAAATTTTGCATTCTTTTGCTTTTTTGATTAGATCATTGGTTTTCAAACTGGGTTGGTCATTACAGTTTATTTTTTTATATCTAAAATTTAAAAGCGCATGCTTTATTGTAAACACACAAAACAAATTAAACAATCCAGAATGCTCTGCAGTGAAGCGCAGAGGTTCCTTCCCCAGTGGCCTCCACCCAGTGTTGGGGCCCGTCCCGGCTTCCCCAGGTCTCTCCTGACCTTTGCTGTGCACCTGAGCCCTCACACACACACACACACACACACACACACACACACTGGTGTTGGTTCTGCTTTCTTGTAAATGGGATTAGACTATTCACTTTTTCCCCCTGAAAAGTAAAGAAACAAGTTAGTGTGTCTGAAAACAAAAGCAGTGGATTGATGGCAATACAGACGCTGTCTGTCACTGTCCTCTATGCTCTGTCACTATCCGTGCGGTCTCTAACTCCCCACAGTCCTGGCAGGACGCTGCGGCCCTTCAGCAGGTCTGTACCGGGTGTCAGTGCTTTCCTGCGGCGGTTACATCCCGGCTCGGCTCACTCTGCCCCTTTGGGTCGCTGTCCCGTGGTGCTTGTGGGACTCCATGCGAAGTTCCCTCTGGTAGGGCTTAAGAATCCGTTTTAATGCTGAAAACTTGTGTATGATGTACTAGCAGCTCATCTCTTTTTTAAAAAGTAAGGTACTTGAAGGTAAGGCTGGGCTTTCCCGACAGTAGATTTTCTTTGTGTGGATGGGTCCTGACAGTTGTCTGTCTGCTCTGACTGTCGCCAGGGAGTAACCCAGCCACGCTGTGTGCTCCCAGCGATGTCCCAAACCTGGCTGTGGGAGTGGAGGCGGGGTCAAGTCTGACGGTCAGGAGCACGGGGGCAGGAGGAGAGGAAGGCGGGGCACACCTCCACCAGAGGTTCGGGGGACCCGCGCACCCCGGCCTATGCCCTGTGGCTCCTCAGGCGCCGGCCCACGCCCACTCGGGGCCTTCGCACTTGCTGTCCCTCCGCCCGTAGCCCTGCCCCCGAGCCGCCTGCGGGACTGACTGCTCACCGAGCTCCTCAGGCCAGGCCGCGCCGCCTCCCACAGCCTCCCGTCCTGTCCCGGCGTCTGTCTCCTGCGTTTCTGCCTGTTCACGTCGTGTATTGGTGGCCCTCCCCACTGCCTTCTTCCCCTCCCCCTGGCCCCCTGCTTACCTGGACTTCCTTTCCTGTCCGCGCCCTGTCCTGTCCCTGTGTGACCACGCAGTGGTGTTCTAGACTTTCAGGTCTGGGTTGATGGGCGGTTCCTCTTCCTTACCTTGTTACCAAGGTCAGGTCTGGGGTCAGAACGGAGATTTTGCTGTTGGGCGGGGGCTGCATGGGGTTGCTCTGCCGGAGCACCGGGCTTCGAGTATTCCTGGTGGTTTCCTGTTTTCTCATTGGCTCGCTGGGCTTGCAGGGGGATGAAGGGCTCCCAGATGGGTGCCTAAGTGAGCGTGGCCTCTGGGGGTGTTGGGTTTAAAGACTGGTGTCACCTGGCCTTCTCTCCCAGAATGCTGTTCCCTAGACTCAAAGGATTTTTACTTTGGACCCAAACCTTTATCAGCAAGAAGCACTTGTTGGTCTTGAATTTTGATTCCTTAGGGCAAAATGAGGAGATCAAAAGTAATGAATGAGTCTGTACAGACAATCTAAGAGATCGGGCTGGGGCAGGGGCGGGACAGACTCGTAAGCCGGAGCTTTGAATGCACTGTATTTTGTCGTGTATAATGCGCTCCTGTGTATATTGCAAGCCCACGTTTTTGCCCCAAACTTGGTGAAAAAATCTTTTGTTTCAATTTTTTAATTCAGTTATTTATTTATATTTTGAAACAAACCGATAATCCTATTCCAGGGTATTTTGCATATGGATATCATTATTGCTTTCTAGAGTTTCACTTTTAATGCATAAGAATAAAAAGAATTAAAAACATTTATATGGAAACAGAATTAGTACTACACACGTATAATGCACATCCTTATTTTTCTCTCAGAAGTGTGGGCAAAAATATGCACGTTATACACGGTAAAACACGGTAAATCGGGGGCTCTGTGCTTTCCCCTGGGGGCTGTGCGTCGAGTGAGCGTTCCCAGAGGCAGTGTCAGGCGTCAGGTGCAGCAGGGGCGCCTGGTGGGGCAGGTGCTCAAGTGTGTCACCTCGTGGGGGTGGCTGGGGTGTCGCCGCAAGGCTTCGGTCTCGCAGCAGAAGCTAGGGTGGGGGTACTGGGGGAGCAGAAACAGAGGGCGGTTCCCAGCACGAGGGAGACAGAGGGGTGGCCGAGGCAGAAGGGGGAGGCCTGGGCCTCCTTGTGAACTGGCCTTGTGCGCAGTTTGGGGGTCTTCCTGCAGGCCCGGTGGAGCGTGCTTCGAGGGTGTGGCTGGAGGGCGGCTCCGTGCTGGGCGCTCTGGCGACAGCCTGGGGCTGGAGGCCAGGTGGGAGGTTTTGCAAAGGATAAGCCAGGCGAGAAAGCCCTAGGCCCTCCGTCAAGCAGGGGACCGGCCCAGGAGGAAACACTCCAAGGAAAATTTGCGAAGACAAAATGCTGACCAGCTGAGGTGCGAAGAGTTTTTTGTGGCTTAAGTGCCAAGACCTTGAGGTTGCCTGGCCCCCATAGGACAGATGCGTTAGGGAGAGAAGCGGGTTTTGGTGTAGTTGGTGGGTTTCCTGTATTTATTTGTAATGGGCTTAGAAACTCATGATGTAGCTCTCAGCAGAAAGAAAGTGACTAGGATACAACTAAGTTATTTTTCCTTTGCTTATCTGAAAGTTTTCTCTAATTTCGGAGTAAAATATGCATGTGAACTCAGAAACAGACCTTTTCTTTTCCCTGATTGTTTCTCTGTGGAAAGCCCACTTCAGTGCCTGAGAGCGGGCGGGCGGGCACTGGGCAGGGACGGCGTTTGCTAGTGAACAGAGGTCTCCGGGGTCGGAATCCGCTGCCCCTGGTGGGGGCGGGGGCGGGGGCAGAGCTGGGAGGCAGTGACTTTGTAATAAGTGGTTTATGTTTCGTAGAGAGAAGCAGGTGATGATCTATGCAATACATTTTCCTAAGAGGATGTCTTTTAAGTACAGAATCTTCCGTAAGAATTTCTGGTGTAAATAGTGTTTATTGAAATAACCAAACAGTTCTTTGCTCAGTTTCTTGAGGCACGCGCGGTGCTTTTAAGTACCTGTGGATAGCTTTTATCCTCTAATTGCCCACAAAAGGCCCTCCCGAGTGAGAGATCCCTGTCCTTGCTTCCAGATCACCACAGGGTACAACCTGG
Source organism: Trachops cirrhosus (assembly GCA_028533065.1). NCBI lineage: Eukaryota > Metazoa > Chordata > Mammalia > Chiroptera > Phyllostomidae > Trachops > Trachops cirrhosus. Next base: position 191,270,587 of record CM052538.1, on the reverse strand, counting down.
AGGATGACCGCTGTGAGTGCGTGGCTCTGCAGGACTTCCGGGCGGGAGAGCAGGTAGGCGGGGCGGGCCGGCGGAGGGAGGGGGGCGGGCCCGGCGGAGCGGGGCGGGCCCTGGGCCCTGGGGTCCTGCGGTGTTGGTAATCGTAGAAGGTATTTAACGTGGGCAGAAAAATTGGGGAATTCTATTTAGGGTTGTTTGGGGAACGAGTCTTGAGACGTAAAGCCATTGAACACACATTGTGCTCTAAGTCCACAAAGAAAAAATGACTTCAATGCAGTTATTTGCACAACTGACCAAATATTAGTAAAGTTGTCAGCTGAAAATAAATTGTTATGAAAGTGAGACAAATTTTTCAATTTTATAAACTGCATTTTTTTCCTGTTGAGTGGACCCTTTGAAAGGAGGCCGTTTAAGCCGCAGAAACGTAAAGGGATCAGGAAGTAGAGATCTGCCTTCTTGTACTTAGACTTCAGTCTGTGAGATTTACGAATCTAATTATCGTATCTAAGTACAGGGGCAGGGGCAGGCTTAAGCCTTCAGTTCCTTTGAAAATATGCCCCTCTGCATCCTGCAGTCTATCTGCCGGGCTTACGACCGAGCAGGTGATACAGAAAAATCCAGAACTGATGGGAAGCATTGCTGCAGTTGAGGCAGAATGAAGTCTATAAGTCTAACAAAGAGCACTGATCCGCAGTCGGCAGAAAGCTCAAATCGCCACAGGCTCTGGAAATGAACTGACAGGCAGGGCCCCAAACTCTGGTGTGGGAGGCGGAGGAGCGCGGCGCGCTGTGGAGGGCAGCAGGGAGGGCATAGTCCTACGTGCACCCCCCGCACCGCCAGGGACGGGATCCGTGGGAAGGCCTGGCTCCTTCCTGTGCACTGGGGCCCCGGGTGAGGGAGGGAGGCTCCTGCTGTCTCTGGCAGTTTGGGAAGGGGGAAGTTGTGCGCCTGCGGAACCGCACCCGGGCGCGCTCAGAGTCCAGAGAGGCGTGGGGGTCCCTGCTGCGCGGTCCCGCTGCCTTAGTTAGTGTAAAGCCGCGTCGCGTCCGTGAGAACTGACCCTTTGCCCTGCTCTGTGCTGAGAATGGATGTTAAGTCTCTCTTATGTCCCTTTATTTTTTCTTTACTGCATCTCAGATTTACATTTTTTATGGCACTCGGTCAAATGCAGAGTTTGTGATCCACAGTGGTTTTTTCTTTGACAATAATTCACACGACAGAGTGAAAATAAAGCTCGGAGTGAGTAAAAGTGACAGGCTCTACGCGATGAAGGCCGAGGTCTTGGCTCGCGCCGGCATCCCCACGTACGTAGAAAACCGCGGCCAGCTCTTGCCTGTGCTGCTTGAACTGTTCCCAGTTGCGTGATGTTTAATTGGTGCGGTAGTAAAACTTCTCTACAGTAGTTTGTCTGAATGCCTTTGTCCCCGTTACGCGCACATTCACCCCGTGGTGATGTCCCTGCGCTTTTGGATAAACGTACGTGTGTCGCTGGGAGTGTTCCCAGTCAGTTCCAGGGGCTGTGGCCTGAAATCCTCATTAAGTCAAATGAGTACTTGGGTGTCATTAATGTCTTTCACCTTGAAAAGGTTAATGACCTGGATCAATTTGTTTCATTTAATTTTTTGCCACCATTAGTTTCTGTAATGAAGTCGTGATCCTCAGTCATTTCAAAAATTTCTGGTTAAATTCTTTAGGATTTTAGTGCATTTGAGGTGCAAAATGATAAGACAAGAATTATGATTTATTAGTTCTCCAGGGAGCAGAGGAACTATTCTTAATGAAAATGGATTACCCAGCCCTTTTTTTATTGAACTTGTCAATATTGGATTAATGATTAAAACGTGAACTCAACATAAATTATTGTTCACATTTTCTAAGAACCACAGTGCGCTCAGTTCTCTTAGTGTGTTGCACGCCAGTGGAGCTGTGGCTGTTAGACTGTAAGAATCGCTGGTGGGGTGGTGGCCGCTGTCCTCATCAGCCAGCGGGGGGCGGGGCAGGGCGGGGCGGGGAGGAGGTGCCCTCGCGGTTCAGAGGAGGAGCTGGGACGGCGCGCGCCGCAGCCGGAGCTCGAGGACCACCGCAGGGGCTGTGGGTTCGGGGGCTTTCACTGGGGGCAGGCGGGTCGCTGCGGGGGTGACTGATCTTCTCCCTGTTCCGGCAGTTCCAGCGTGTTCGCCTTGCACTTCACGGAGCCGCCCGTCTCTGCACAGCTGCTGGCCTTTCTCCGCGTGTTCTGCATGACCGAAGGTAAATCACTTCGGGAAGAAACGGTCCCTCTTTTCAGTTTGTGGAAATACAAAGCATTGGGTTTCAGATTAAAGAGAAAATTGCTGAAAACTAAAGTACCTTTTAGCAGGAGGTAAGTTAGCAATATTGGAGAAAGCAGTTGTTCTTTTTTACTTTGAAAAAGTTTTATTTCGTCCTCAACGTGCTGTCAATATTCATTTGTCATAAACAATTCTCTACGGCCTCGGAAGAAAGCCGAGAACGTCCTGGGTTGTCGAAATCTCACCTCCGGAGATGGGAGGTTTTGATGCGCTCCTCTCCACTTCGCCCCGGCGGTAGCGCGGAGTGGACGCCGAAGTCACGTGCTCGGCGAGGCCCCGGGGGGGACAGGGCTTCCTTTGTTGCCCGGGCCTGTGTTCTGAGTCTGCGATGGCCAGGAGGCCTTTCAATGCTGGGTGTCCTGCTAGAGTCAGTCACGCTGCCAGCAGAGTCTGCTGAAGTCACAGAGTGTACTTGTCTCCAGCCTCTCTCTCCAGGCCCAGAAAGAGTTAAAAATATGCGTTGAGCATCTGTGTCATGTTTGCTTCAGACGAGTCGTCTGGGTTTCTTTCTGAGACTCGACCTGTTGTGGTTTTCCCTCTCCGCCTGACACCGCCTCACGTGGCCGGGCGCAGAGGCCTCACTTCAGCCGTGCGTGTGTGCGCGTGTGCCGTGTCGACTCGCTCGGCCCCTGTGCGGAGCAGGTCGGGCAGGAGGCGGCGAGTGGCCGCCTGGTGGAACGGACGAGCGCGTGTTCTCCCAGAGACAGCTGCCTGGGCCCTGGCCCTAAACCGCGGCCCTAAACCGTGGCCCGTGGAGGGGACTCTGCTGGGCTCTGCTGTCCCCAGCTCCCCGCGTCCGTGTCCAGATCCAGGAAAAGGGCCCTCCGTCAGCAGGGAGGTAGAGGACACTTAGTCCCGAAATGAGAGGCCAAAAGTGCTGAGGCACCAGGCGGCACTTGGCCCTCTTGAGCAGCCACATTGTGGTAGCCTCGCCGTCACCGAGGGGAGAGCTTTTGGTGGCATCGTGCTTCGGCAGGGGCTCACCAGCTCCATTTAAGGGCACGAGTTGAGGGTTGCCTGTGGTTCCCCTTGCGTGTCATGCAGGGGTGCACGTTGAATGTTGTCGCGGCTCACAGGCTGAGGGCCCGTGTGAAGCGGCGATGGCGAGGGCAGCCCTGTGACCGGGAGCGCCCCTGTGTGCCCGCGCAGTGCCGAGGGCAGTGCAGGCTGGGTGGCGGTTTCATCGGCCTGGCAAGAGGCAGGGCCCCGCGTGCCCGACGTAGGCACGGCGGTTCACGGAGGATGAGGAACTGGGCCGCCCTGCTGGCAGGCGATGGCCCTGTCTGGTTCCAGAGCCGTGCCCCAGGCATCCCACGTGGCTGCTGCTGGTTGGCAGTGACACGAGCCACAGAAGAAACCTTGGTGCCCCGGGGTCTGGAGGACCCGGGCTGAGGAGCAGGGTGCCTGCCGCACTCGGCGTGACCAGAGCTCCCTCCCACAGTGGCGGGGAGGCTGAGGACCCCGTGAGGACAGGGCGGGTTCCAGGCGCAGGGCATCTGTCCAGGGCCGGTCCGCAGAGGGGAGCAGGGGGAGGTGGCCTGCCGCAGCAGCCCTGGGTTCACCTTCCGAGTGTGGTGACCTTGCCGCCTCCTCCCACCTGTGGGTTTGCTTCCTCCAGAAACTCGACTGCGGTGGGAGAGGGGCAGGGAGAGCACGCCGTGTGCGCCGCTGCGCTCGCCGGCCCGGAGGTTGGGCCGGGCAGGCCGAGGAGGAAAACGGAAACGGAAACCTCAGTTTGGGGGGCTTCTGAAAACAAATTTCCACCACTCGGGGTATTTTTAAACTTTTAATGACTTTATACAAAGAATACAAACTGAAGGATCAAACATCTAAAAACCCTGAATTATCACAGTCTTCCGCTGACAACGGCAACTTAATGAATTTCTTTTTTGAACATTAGATTAACTTCTGTTTTGTTTAAAATTTAGAAAAAGACAAAGTCCTTGAATCATCTTAGATCTGCTGTTGATTTTTTTTGTTTCTCTTTAGCCATAGACAGTTTGTCATGTCAAGACAATTGACGTGTCCTTCGAATCACTCTAAACAGATAAAAGTTTGGTTTGCTGGCAGCAGAAGCCCTCGCATTTGCATTGTAAATAGTGACAGCTGCGGGGCATTTTGCTCTGGAAAAGACACTGTCTCCTAATTACATAAGAAGCGGGTGGATGTCTTGAGCATGAATAGAACCAGCATGTTTTGGTCTTTTGAAGAGAATGTGCCAGGAGATAAACCGCCAGAGCAGTTGCTGAATTCTTTCCTCTTAAATGTAGTTGAAGGTAATTGAGATGTTCACTTGCGTTTATTTGCAATTGCTATTTAAATTCCCGACAAGTGAGGGGCATGCACACGTTTTTCATTAACTGCGATTTTCCTAGATTTTCCTAGTCCGTTTTCTGGTCTCTGTTTGTGGCTTTGTTGTGAGTCGGGGTCAGCAGCTGGGTGGGGTCCACTGTGTGAATAGCCCCATCAGACCTAAAGCAGAAGGCTCGCTGCCGTGTTCCACTGGCGTTCGGTTTTGCTCCTTACGTTGTGTCTGAATGTCTTTCCGGTGGGGCTGGTGCGACAGAGCTCAGGGCTTGGAGGAAGGGTGTTGTCAAAATGCCACCGTAGATTGTGTTTTAAAAGGTAGCTGGTGAAACGGTCTGAAGGCTCCTGGGGTCCCTCACGAAAACCACGAAAATGGAGGCTTTGACTGGAGCCAGCTCGGGAAGCTCTCACCTTGTTTTCCTGCCCGAAACTTAGCTCTAACTCTCCCGGAGACCGGGGGACGGCCCGATGGCCGAGCCGTGGGGAAGCGGTGCTGTCGGGGAAGCCGCGGCGTGAGGTGGCGTGCTTGTTGCGATGAGGAGGAGGGCCGTTCCCCTGACAGATGGCTGTGTGTGCTTCTCGTAGAAGAACTGAAGGAGCATTTGCTGGGCGACAGCGCCATCGACAGAGTCTTCACCCTGGGCAACGCCGAGTACCCCGTGAGCTGGGACAACGAGGTCCGGCTGTGGGCGTTTCTGGAAGATCGAGCCTCGCTGCTTCTGAAGACGTACAAGACGACCAGCGAGGTAATCCGACTACGTGAGGATTCGAGCTCTGTCGTGTTTTAGAAGGTGCTTAATAAGGGATTCCTTCCTTCCTACGTGTGAATTACGAGTATTCTTTTTTTTTTATTTAACACCTTTACACTTAACAAAAAATCCTGTTGAGGCATTGTTGATTGGAAGGTCAATTCTTTACATTATTCGATGCTTGTCTGTAATTTCTGACCCACGATACAACAGATAGAAGCTTGCATTTGTGCTTTCAAAGTTGATCATCGGGTCACTCACTTGAAATACTTCTCACTCATTCATTCATTCATTCATTCAGCCAAGGGCTGAGCCCTGGGACCCCGTTAGCTCCCAAGACAAGACAGAGAACAAGTTCGAACAGGAGGGAGATTCTGTGTCAGGCGAGTGGAAGCACCTTGGACTTAGGCTCTGTCCCTCGTTTCGCGACGGTTTTACTGAGGCGTGGCTCACACACAGCAGAGTTCGCCGTGTTGAAGCGCGCGCTGCCCTGTAAGAGAGTAGTCGTGCCGCCACCTCACAGCCAAGTTTCTAGAACCTGTGTCACGCCCCAAATGTCTCATGCCCCCCACCGCCAACAACCGCTGACCTGCCTTCTGTCTCTGTAGTTTTGCTGATTTAAACTTCTTATGATGAATTTTGCTCGTTTTTATTTTCTAGGAAGACAAGTCCATCTTGAAAAACCAGGACCTTTCTGTTCGTGCAAGAATGGCCATCAAGTTGCGCTTGGGGGAAAAAGAGATTTTGGAAAAAGCGGTGAAGAGTGCGGCCGCAAACCGGGAATATTACCGCAAGCAGATGGAGGAGCGGGCTCCGCTGCCCAAGTACGAGGAGAGTAACCCGGGGCTGCTGGAGGGCGATGGGGCGGACTCCAGGCTGCCCCTGGTCCTGCGGAGCCTGGGGGAGGGGGCCGGCGGGCAGGGGGCCCTCCCCCTCGCGGAGGCCGTGGGCCGCGCAAAGGCTGCGGAAAATGGGCTCGTCAACGGCCAGAACTCTATCCCCAATGGGACCCGGTTAGAGAAGGAAAGTTTAGATGAAGAGGAAAGGAAAAGAGCAACTGAAGATGCCAAAGAGCCTCCCTCGGAGAGCGCGGGGGAGGCCCCGGAGCGGCTCTGAGGGTGCCGGCTGCCGCGGGCCCAGGCCGCGCGCCCGCGAGAGCGCCCCCTTCCGTCGCTGTGGTTCCTTGTTTCACGTTCGGGGTTTTTTTTCTGCAGAGGAAAGTGTTTTTGCTGCTTTATATAAAAATAATTTTTTTAAGTTATTTAAAAAATCTAGCTTCCCTTTTTTGATTAAGATTGCCATCTTGCTTTTAGGCAAAACAAGCAAGTTATCAGACCGTGACGGCAGAAGGGGGCGAGAGGTGCCTCGGGAGGCTTTGCAGACCCAGTGTGGGCAAAGCGTGTTCTTCCTGGGGAGGGTTCAGCTCCGCTCTCAGCTGTGCTTTTGCGGGCCTGGCATCGCGACAGCCAGAGCAGACGCCTCTCTGCCTCCTGTGGGGGGCGGGGGCGCGCAGTCCCGAGCTGCAGGTGTGGGAGCTTGTCTGGGCAAAACCTTTTTTCCCCCTAAAAAATATAGCACTCCAGTACCAAAATAAAAGGTAAGGTGGCAACCTCATTTTTAATAGTTTTAAATGTTGATGATAATCCTAATTATATAAATACACATCCCTAGTGACTTCTAAAGACTTGTTTACCTTTTGTGTTGTTTTACTGTATCAAGAACTTGTCTTTTCTCCTTGATTCAAAGTAGGACAGGCATCATCTTTCTAGTGCCCAGAGTTGGCTCGGACTTTAAAGTGGTGCACTTGGTCTCCAGCGTGGGCGACGGAGAGTTTGCGAGCACGGCGGCCGCCGCTTGCCGCCGCTGGGTTCCGTCAGAGTGAGGGGCTCCCGGGCTCTCCTGGTTTTCTCAAGCTAGAGATTTTCAGAGCTACACTTTTGAGTAAAAAGCCTTATTAAAAGGAAACCATGATTAATATATTGGTCTCTTCCTTTTATTTGGAGCGGGACAGACTCTTTGAGTTGAGCTTTTATGCAAACCACCCTCCTCGTCCACCAGGGAGGCTCGGACCTGCCCGCGTTCTGCGGCCCCGGGGCTGCAGAGATGAGGAGAGGCTGGCGCGCAGCCCTCACCCGCCGCTAGGTGGCACTCCGGAGGGATAGGGTTGCTGGCAGCGGGCACACAGAAAGAAGAGCGCTTAAGTTTTAGGGGCAATAAAGGCTTGGGGTGGTGGTGTCCTGGTGCGGGAGGGGGCGTCCATCCCCAGAAAGCCACCGCTCTTAAGATTACGGGTTGCCAGTCACGGCAACAGGTTTCCACGTCGACTCTGATGTTCTAGTAAACCCGCTGCCGACTTTGAAAACGCTGTCCGTTGTTTGCACGGCCGTTGGTTGAACATTGCTGCTCACAGGTCGTCTCCTGACCTCCTGGGAGAGGACACTCCCTGCAGACACATGGCTTCCTTCTCCACTGAGGACGCCTGCCTTCTGGTGCCCGGTAGGCATCGCACGCCGGTGCCAGGCTTCATCCTCGTGTGAGGGCGGCGACTGTCCGGGTGATGCCTGTGACGTGCGCACGTGGTTGGCGTGTACGTGGTCCGAGCTCCCTGGTGAGGAGCCACCTGTGACTGCCCGCTCTCCTGTCAGCCTTGTCCCTGAGGTCCTTGGCCAAGAAGAAGAAGGAGCCGGTCTCACACACGAACTTCCCGAAGGCCAGAGTGCGGTGGTCCCCAAGGAGTCTCCCACTCTGGTAGAGAAGCCCCAGGGACCAGAACAGTGGTGACTGCCGTGGCTGTAGATGCAGTGGTCACTGGGGTGAGAGTTTCCAGTCTTATGTTAACTGTGTCCTTTGAAAAGACAGACACAGTTCAGACATAAAGTAGCATCACGAGAAGGAATAGCTTTGAAAAGATTCCCTGGAAAAGATTCGCGCTGGGGTGGGGCTGAAAGAGCCCCGGGCGGGCTGGGGTGAAGCTCGAGTCCCTGCAGCACCCCCAGGGCGCTGCGTCTCCCCCTCGGGCCCCCGTCTGCGCCTCGGGCCCCCGTCTCCGCGTGTCCTGGTTAGCGAAGGACTGCTGAATTATCAGAGGTCCTGCTTAACAGCATGGAGACTGTTCTGTTCACAGGGTCCCCATCCACAGTGGGGTCTGCTTATGAAGGCGAGGGGACTGAAGGGCGACGGTGTGTCAGACTCCCGTTGAGGACAGTCTGTGTGTCTGTGACGTGAGAATGGCGCCCGTGAGAACAGGGCGTTTTCGTGTTGGAAGACCGAGGACCGTTGAACGGCAGTGTCTCCTGGGTTGGGGAGGACGGCCCTGGGGCTGTGGCCTACGGCTGGCGGGACCGCAGCACCCGGTCGTCGCCCTCTGCCCCATGCTCAGCCACGCGGAGCCACCGCTGAGCGTTTGCAAATGGAGGGAAGGGATTAAATTGGCACCGAAGAGCCCTCACTGCCATCTGTGGTGAGAACAGACCTTTCTCCCGAACCATTTCAGAGTTTACTTTCTCTTCCTAATGCCGTGGGATGCGAGGCTGTTCAGACCGGCCATTGGAAGGATGCCAGCTTCTGCTTCTGTGTCGTGAGCGCTGTGCGTGATTCGTGTAAACAGTGAGCGGTTAGATTCCGCTGGCCTGGAGAAACCACTCGGCTTTCCCACGCAGACGGCGAAAACGAGGGGCGATTCTCCCCGGTGGTTCTAGGACGAGCTCTCTAGAAGACGTATTTGTTTGAGAGAACTCTCAGGTTCCCAGTGCCCGTGGTCGTGCTAAATTAAACCTTCACTTGAAGGCAAGGGAGTTGGGCCAGGCTGGGTGGCGCAGTCAGTTGGAGCGTCATCCGGGCACCGAAGGTTGCGGGTTGGACCCCCAGTTGGGGCGAGCGTCCTGTCTTTCTAAAATCAGTAAATACCTCTTCAGGTGAGAATTTAGAGAGGGAAGTTAATTACCTGTGAACGATCACTGTATTTTCTGGTGGTTAATGTGTGTGTCTTAGAGTCAAAGATTAAAAAAAAAACCCACTGGAAGTCCTTGTGACCTGAGGCTGGAACTGGGACCGCGCAGACTCGGGAGTCGGGGACCACGCGGGGCCGGTTCGGGGGTGAGTGTCAGTGCGCGCAGCTTCCTAGATGCCGGCCGTAACCATGGCTGCGGTGGACGCTGCTCGTGGGACATGGCGTGCTCTGCTCGCAGGGCTGTCCGTCTGCGGAGCGGGCGTGTTCAACGGGGTGTAGCCACCGGCCCGAGGGTCGGGCTCGCTTGTGTTCACAGTCAACTTCAGGTGGGTAGGGAGTGGGCCCGATAACCTCATTCAGGGTCGCCCTGCTGTCTTTAATCAGCAGCGCCTCCTGTGACGCATTCCCGAAATTCTGTGTGTAAGTCGGATTTGAGTTACCTGAACTGTAGTTACACGTGCTGGTGAGCTTGTTATTTAAACGTAAGTGCAGTGCGGTTCTGGGTGTGCGTGGCCGGGGGCAGGCGCCGCAGCCGGGCCTGAGCCCTGTCGTCCTGGGTTTGAAGAACTGTCGGTGAAGGAGGGGTGGACGGTGGGAGGGCGGCGCCCACCGCTCAGGCAGGGACGTGGCCAGGGCCTGGCCGTCGGGGTCCAGGGGCACAGGGACACGAGGAGAGCATGCTGGGTGTCGGGTGCGCTCTGATTTTATCAGCCGTTTCACGGGGTACGGGAGGCGGCCCCCCGTGGCAGAGGGCACGGGCAGACAGCCTTGTTCCTTTCCTGGCCGTGGCCCAGGGGCAGCCCTCGCATGCTTTTGTGTCTGTCTGGAGGGTCTGTCGTCTTCCTGGAGAGGAGCTGCGGGGACCAAAGGAGACAGTGCGTGCGAGAGCCCGGGCACCGCGCCTGCTGTGCTGAGCGCTCCGTGGGTGGGGGCCGCGGCGTTTCTCGGCCTGAGCCGCTCCCGGCTCCTGGGAGGCAGGAATCGGGGCCTGGGGGTAGCAAACCGTCCCGGCTCCCAGGGGTCCATCGATGCAGGAACTTCCGGCCCGTACTTGGCAGCGGCTGTGTTCTCCGTGCAGCGCCAGGTTCTGTGGGTGATTCAGATTCCTAAGGAACCCTTAGGTTCTCCTAAGGAGCTCCCGAGCCGTGAGGCACCCGTTTGGACACACAACCATAACCCAAGCAGAGCACGCCACATTCCATGACTGGGGTGCCTGGTACATGACAGAGAAAACGGGGGGTGTGGGAGCTGGCAGCTGGGCGTCCAGGGGTTCTTTGTGAGCTCTGGAGTGGGGGCAAGGGACGGCCAGGCGTGCACAGGACGGTCCAGAAGGTCCAGCCTCTGGGAGAGAGCCTGCGGGAGGCTGAGCCTTGAACACCACTGTGCCGGCAGGTTCTGGGAGGGCTGATCTGTGGCAGTCGACCTGGTAAATAGCTTCTGTAGCCAGAGAATGTAGCAGTTGCCCACTCCTTTAAACACAGGTTGCCCTCGCTGGTCTCCCAGGAACAAGGTAGAGAGACGGGGGCTGTGTTCATGGGCCTCGCGGCACGATCCCTGGAGCTGGGCCCGGTAGCTCTGGTCGCCACACATCAGCTCCGACTCCTGGGCTGTCGTAACCGTCCCGAAAGCCCTCTTACCAATGTGGACCGCTCTCCTTGGCCTGACCCTGGCTGGCATGCTCGTGTGTGAGGATCATACATATGCTTCATGCATATACATGGATACGTATATATGTTCGTGAGCATGTGTGTGTAGTGCTCTCAGAACACGTTCTCAGGTTCTTCACCAGGGAAGTGACTCAGTGTGGTGTAGGCTGAGCTTCACAGTGCAGGTGCCATGAGGGCGCTGCGGCAGGTGGGGCCCCGCGCAGGCGGGGTGCTGTCGGCTTCCGCTGGCTCGTCTGAACACCTGGCACCTGGGTGTGCTCTGAGAGCGTCTCCACTGATGGGCCAGTCACTGCAGTGGGAGACACCGCGCCTCTGGAACTGCGAATTAGGCTCCTCCAGGCTGATCGAAATCGCCTCCTTCCTCTGCCTGTTCCCGCTTGTTGAATCCTGGCTCCTCAAGCACGTTCTAGTAGCAGAGGGTCAGGTCGTGGCTGCATCCCAAAGCACCCTTCTCCATCTTAACAGTGCCTGGCTCTGGAGGAGCTACGTTTGAGATCATGAGATCTGCTTAAAACACCTGAGAGCAGCCGGGTGCACCCCAGGTGGGCTGCCACGGGGCATCCTGTCCCCTTCTGTCCCGCAGAGCCCCTGTCCCCGAGCTCCATGCTCCTCTCCACCTCGTGTTCATGCACACTTGCTTTTCTGAAAGACAAGGGACTGACCAACGAATCCTCACTCCCGTGTGTGTGACTCGTAGGTCCCTCACGAGGATAGCGTTGGAACCTATGGTCAGCATTTTAGCCCAGAGAAGAGACCTCATCCAAAAACCTGAGCTTTGAAATCAGGCGGGGCTGGCGTAGAATCCTGACGGCTGCTCCAGCGTCTGAGACCCCCAGTGAGCTTCTTCACGCACCAGGCCTCGGCTTCCGTGTCTGTGGGGTGGCATGGCCGTCGCGGCTGCCTGCCGGAGTGGCTGCAGCAGGGTGAGTCTAGGGCCCGGGACAGCAGGTGTCCGCAAGCGTTCCCACTGTTACCACCAACGGACCCGATGGAGGACCAAAGGCGCTCTCCCCAGAGGAGAGGGGGCGGGGCTTGCCCCGCAGTGGAGTCTTCCCATCTGCCCTGGGATGTGGGTGTGGACCTCAGCTCCACCTGCCACTGCCCTGCTCACCTGCCTCCTGCAGCCCTGACAGGTACCGCAGTCATACCCGCACCTTTCTAAGTGTGAAGACCTGCCCCACAGGCACCTCTGAGTTTCTTGGCTTTAGGTTTTCAAGTGAATCTTACAGGCAGCCCCAAAACACACCGTCCCCCAACTGTGGGTGCGGACGAGGACCACGGGGAGCAGGAGACGGCAGCTGGGGCCGGCGCCGCCCAGCACACCTGACCTTGGAGGTGACACTCCAGGCGGCCCAGGGCGTAGTTGAGTGAGTCCACAGATGCATCGGGAGAAACAGCTGCTGCCTTTTCATCCAGAAACTGGGGAAGTTTTGTTTTTGCCATCGGCACTTGTCAGAACACATAGCGTAGGGTTGTCATCTAGCGATTTCCGGTTCCGACATCCAGACTGCAGTGTGGTCACAGTCGGGGGACCCAGTCGGGCCACTTCTGTGGGTTTTGAGAGGGTGAGAATGGCCCTGGCTGGTGTGGCTCGTTGTTGGGCCCTGTCCCGTGCACTGAAACGTCTCCAGTTGGATTCCTGGTCCAGGCAAGTACGTGCCTTGAATTTGGGTTTGATCCCAGTCAGGACGTGTGCAGGAGGCAAACAATTGCTGCTTCTCCCTTCCTCTCTCTCCAAAAGCTATAACCCCCCCCCCCCCCGTGAGGATAAAAATAAATAACAAAATAAAAGCACCAGGTGTTTTCCACAGTTGTCCCAGGAAAAAAAGGAAGCGAGTATTTATTCCTGACTCTTCTGAGCTGAGTCCCAGGCTCTGAGATCCAGTTAAGGGCACATGAATGGCCTCTTCTCAGGCCCGAGAGCCCCCTCGAGAAGCAGGGGCTGCAACAGACACACGACACGACCGAGCTCTCAGCTACTCTAACAAAGGCGGCATGTCACGTGGAAGCCTTTACGGTGTGTTCTCGAGAGCAGGTTCCGAGTGGGAGCGGCCTGGGTGTGTGTGCTGTGCCGCACGGCAGCCGAGCGGTGACTGGGCTCCCGGACGCTGATGAGCTCCGGCCGGGCAGAGTGCTTACCGCCGGGCCTGGCTGTTGTGCGTAAGTTAACAGAGGTTGAGAACCCAGTGCCAGGGCCAAACAACAACCGGCTGTCAGCTCTTAACTTCACGGTGAGTAGACAGGCTGCCTTCTCCTTCAGGGACCCACCCCAGTTATGATGGCGGGCCGTGGAGGGGACAGCGTGGAGGGGACGGAGTGAGGGCAGCCGCAGGACACTTGCTGGTCTGTCCCCAGCAGAGGTTGGACACAGCAGTGGCTCCAAGCTGGTCTTCTCGGAGGCTCGGCTCTGCAGAGAGAGACTCTGGGGTCCGGGCGCTTCCCTGCAGGCACCTGAACGGGCTTGTCTGCTGCTGTCCCCGACCTTACCCAGGGGGCAGAGGCAGGTGGGAGGAGCCCTGGTTCACAGGTGACACAATGTAGGTCCAGTGGCCGTGCTGAGCTGATGGGAAAGAGACACCTGGCTGCAGGGTCCCACCCCAGGTGACCTTCCTTCATGTGCTTCCAGTCAGTGCCGTCTGCTGAGCCACCAGCAGTTGGCTGAGTGTCTGACGCGTGCTGGGCGCTGTCCTCAGCTCTGGGCGGACCAGCAGCGTGTGACGCCGGGGGCCTGTCAACCAGGGCCTCATGGAGGACGAGGACAGCCACCTCCCTTGGGGGCTGCAGAGAGCCCCCCGGCGGGAGGTGTCCGTGATGTAGGACTTCACATACATCCCTTTTTTTTAAAAGCTAGAAAGTCAGCTGGCCACAAACACGTCCCTAGATGATGGCATTTAACAACCACCAGTTGACTAACAGTCCCATTCAGGGGCAACTCGGCGTCCGCAGCGACGAGAGCAAGCACAGCCCCACCTGCTGCCGTCTGTCTGACATGGACGCCTAAGAAGGAAACGAGGGGGTCCAGGCTGCGTGCCGCTGTGTCTGGCACGGAAGTGTCTTCTGTCTGCACCTCATTCCCGCGGCAGGTTTCGTTGTTTACGCCCCAGGTCGTCACTGGCTGGAGCTGCTGGGATCTGTCGGTGGACATTTCGGTGCCTGGGAATCCGCGGGTGCAAATGCACCTCCCTGAGCGGATACACAGTGTCCCCCGAAGGCATCAGGTGCCTCTCCCCGCTCTCTCTAAGGAAGCCAGGGTTTCCAGCGGCAATTAAATTGCATGATTGGATACAGGGAAAATTTTATAATTGCTCCCAGGTAGCAATTTATCAGGACGGGTGTTACTGATGACATGTGTCAAAAAGGTCAAAGTTTATACTTCCTTGAACATTAACCTAATCTTTGAAACTCTAAAAGTTACACTTTTTGGTCATTAATTTTTTTTCACATGCAGAGATTTTGACAATTAACCCAGTTAATAAAGGTCAAGTTTCAATTTTTTCCAATTTCTGGAGCACTTAACTTACTCCTTTGTGAAAGTGGGGAGATAGAGGGAGATAAATAGTTATTAAGCAAATGCAGGAGGCCGGTCCGCCGTCAGGGGCGTGATTAGAACACAGCGACCCCGAAGAACAGCCTCGCTGTGTACTCGGTGGGGAGGGAAGCAGATTACATGCCGAGGACACAGAAAAATTAAGCCCAAACAGTGTGTGTGGCGAGCAGGAATGTGTGAACAGACACGCTCGGTAAGTCGTGACAGGGTTCTCTTCATTCAGTGACGGCAGACTTCAACTGTTGAATCCGAATATTTCAGAATAGGTAATTTCTGCAAACTTGCAACGAAATACAACGTGCGTCAGGAACCAAGTGTACCCCGCCAGGCTGCCTCCCCGAAACGACGCCATACACAGACCCGCAAACAGGGCAACCGAGTCTCTGATCCTCGGACCAATGTACATGGGGGAGGGGGTGCACACTACACCGGGCAGCCCCCCGGGCTGGACCAGGGCAGGTGTGGGTGAGGAGGGGTTTCCATCTGTTCAGGGCCGTGTGGCAGTGAAACACAGCAGAGCCCTCTCAACAGGACGTCCTGAAGTCTGTCTCCGCCCCCACCCAAACCAATCCCGGGAGCCCGGCTTCCAGCCCGGGTCCCAACTCCCCACCAGTCTTTGTGGGATCCTCAGTGCCCTCCTCCGTTTGCGCCCCCTGGTGGCAGTGCCGGCTGGGACGCTGCCCTGGGGAAGCTGAGCGGCTCTTGCACCCACTCGCCTGAGAGCAGGTACCTTCCCAGACCCATCCGCGAACCTGGTCCAGAGAGTCGGGTGTCTGGTGGCAAGTTTGCGGGTTGCGGCTGAGTTTTATAAACACAGGCCTCTCGGTGCAGATGCGCGCAGTGTTCTGAGGGCTGGGTAACCAGGCGGGGCCTTGGGGCTGGGGTGGTCTGAGCCCCGGAACCGCGAGGTGAGGGAGCAGGAGGGGGCGCTGGATGGTCAGACAGGGCCAGGCTGGAGCTGCTGTTCGGAGGGTGACAAAAGTCAGGGGTGGCCTAGGCGTGGGCCTGAGAGGAGGTGGACGGCGAAACCACAGGAAGTGAGGAGGTCATGGCAATGGAAAGTTGAGGGTGAGAACTGGGCCCCGAGGCGGCTGCAGGGGCCCCTGGCGGGTACAGAGCTGCATTCAAGCCGAGTTTACTCTGCTCAGCAGGGACATCCTTGGTGGCCTGGCCTGCTGAAGTCGATGGCCGCTGGAGGGGGGGCCTGCGTCGAGGCCCTCCTCCCCGTACCAGGAGACCAGAGGCTGCCACCGAGCCGGCACCCCCTGCTTTGCTGAAGACGCTCCGAAGTCTCGTGGAGCAGCTCCCCTGAAAGGTCACTTTTCCGAGAGAGGAGGGAGATTCCTCTTCCTGGGGGCTGTCATCTTTTGCTTTAATTAACATCAACCGTGTACACACTTGGCAGCGGCTTCAGGTGTTCGAGTGGACTTCCTGTGACATTTTTAATAAAAAAAATGTGAATCCTCGCAGGCTAACGGAGGTGTCGGTCCGCGCCTTCTCGGCTGCAGGGAGCCTCCGGGACAGACAGACGCCGGCCCTGCCCACGGCCCAGCACGGACAGCCTCACCTGGAGGACGGGGCCAGGCATGCTGGCTCGTTCATCCGCTCGCTGGGAAGGCAACGTGGAAGAACCCGGGGGCTTGCATTCGCATCCTAGCTGCCTGGGCCAGTGAGCTCGCCTCTCCCTGCCTCAACTGCTTCATCTGTAAAATGGGCCCGTGAGAGCCCGATTTCTCAAGGTCGGTTTGTGGATTACATCAGGTTACACAGGCTGCTCAGAGACTCAACCGGCTGCAGTTACAGTGACTCACCACCGATGCCTGTCCCCACTGTGTCCTATTGCTGATGTGTCTGCTGCCCCCACCAGACCGAAGGTGGGACTGTCTGGTGTATTGGTGTGCATGGGTGCCCTGCTCAAGGCAAGACCTGCAAGACAGGAGCCAGCATGGCCCCGGGCTCTGAGGAGCCGGCGGGTGTGGCCCAGGGCTCCCGGTGGGGGCGCCAGACGCCGCGACAGAGACCGGGACCTCAGTTTCTCTCTGGGAAGTGGCGGCGGGTGGGCTGGTCCAGTTCTTTGGTACCGTTTCCGTTTTTCCAGCAAGAAAGTGGAAGCCCAGTTGCAGGGTTTCTTGCCCCCCCACTCCCGTCTCAAAGCTGACCTGTTCCTCTAGGAATCAAGAGCTGAACGCAGGCCTAGGATCACCCCTTCTCTGGCAAGCAGTGGGCCTTGTGATCCCGAAACTCCCCTTTCAAAGACCACCTATAACATGCCTACTGTGTGTCAGCGCCTCATTGCTGATCAAGAGACCAACGTCCCCTCTGGGGCTCACAACCTAGTGGCTGCCCCTCCCCTCAGCGACACCCCCAATTCCTCAGCTGGGACAGAGAACCCTCTTTACCTGAACTCTTTAATTTGAAGGTGATTATGCAAAGTTCTACCCCAGTCCCCACCACATAAAAACGTCAGTGTGCCTTTCCTACAAAAAGGACAGTCTCTACTTAATCACGTCACAGCCATCAGAATCAGGAAATTGCCTCTGGTGCGTTCCTGCCACCTAATCCTCAGACCCCATCGAGGCCTCCCCAAGTGTCCCACTGAGGTCCTCAACCCTGACGGGATCCCGGATCATGCCTCGTCTTCATTCTAGACCATCTCTGTCGTCACGCCCGGACTTCTGTGCCTTGGGCACGTCTGAGGGTTACAGGCCTGTCGTCTTGTAGAATGCCCCTCTGTCGGGGTCTGGCTCTTGCTTCCTCGGGATTGGGTCCCGGCCCCGCGCCTCTCTCGGAAACACTGCAGAAGCAGCTCTGGGCTCTGCCCGCTGCCTGCCGTCGGGTGGCACAGCTTGCAGTGTGTCCCCTGGCCAGCGAGGTTGACTTGGTTCATTTGGCCGTAGCAGGGTCTGCCAGGTTTGCCAACTGTGGAGTGGGTGGCTCTTCCCCCTTTGTGCTCAGTGACGTGTGCGCGTGGGGGGGTGTCCTGCTGTGTGTGTGATCGGGAATCCCGCTCCTCATCAGTTGCTACGATCATCATCATTTTTTGCCGTTCTATATTTTGACACTCAACTTGTCCCCGACCTGGCCAGCGGGTTAGCCGTTCGAGCTGGCCCTGGTGCCCTGCTCATTCTCTGTGCTCTTCCCGACCTCCCTCTGCCCCAGCCCCGGTCGGAGGACCCACCCTGTCTCCCCGAGCCCTGTTTCCCGCTGGTGGAGCGGAGAGGGAGCGGCAGCCAGGGTCTGGGCAGCGGGTGCGCCCAGGCGCTGTGGGGTGTCGCTCTCCCGGGCTCTCAGCGAACAGAGCTAAACACACACATCGATGTGCACGGAACGTCTCTCTCTAATTCCCCCTCCAATTCCATTTCAATACCACCGTGTCCACCCTAGTTTTCCCTTTCCCAACTTAAGGCTCTCTCGCCCAGGGAGAGCCCAGGCCCCCCTTATCCTCCAAACTTTTACTTAGGGGCTCAGTCCCCTGGTCAGTGACCCATCTCCCGCTGCCCGGGTGGCCCCTCACTCTGCTTGGGCTCCAACATCCCGTTGTCAATCACGTTTGCGTGTGGGGGCCCCTTTCCTCCTCTCCCTGCTACGCCCCATGCCCCACGCTCACGGCCCGGACGCCACTGCCTCCCGCCCTGGGCTCTTTCATACCCACGTCGCAGGCCTTCAGCGGGGTAGGTCTCCCCTGGCTTCCCACAGCCCCGCTGGGCCGCCCTCCATCCCCCGCCCCCGGTGTGCGCACCTCCCCGGCACAGTCTCACCTAATGGCTTCTGGACCGAATACCGGAGCAGAAAAGAAGGCAGGCAGGCTGCGCAGCAAACCTTATAGAGACTCCCACGGCGGACTCCGAAGTGCCCCCGTTTGCGACCTCACCGGCAGTGTGTGGCAGACCCGCCCTCCCTCCTGCCCTCCCGCGCTCGAGGCGGGCACGCGGAAGCCTGCCAGTCTGATGGGACCAAATGAGCCAAATTAATTTGCGCTTCCCGACTTTACGAACAAGTCGGGCATCTTTTAATATGTCATCTCTGTCCCGCATCTTGTCTGCTCTTATCTTTTCCTGTTTTCATGTCAAAGGAATTCTTCACGTGTTTTGGGTACCTGTATTTGTTATATGTGTTGTAAATATTTTTTCATCTGCCACGTCTCTACATATAATCTTTCATACAAACTTTGAAATGTTGTAGTACAATCTTTGAATTTTGCTTTTTCTTTAAATCTTGTTTAAGATTCAAGGTCATAAATATATTTTCTAAGGTTTTCTCCTATTACTCTTGCAGGGTTTTTTTTTAAAAAGATGTATTGCTTTTTCCATTAATTTTTGTGAATGGTATGAAGAGGGAATTTGATTTTATTTTGCTCCAGGTAGTAAGTTGCTCTCCTGTTTATTGAATAATCCACCTTCGCCCACTCATTCGAGATGCCACCTTTGTTCATGCACTGAATTCCGGTATATGGTCTTCTGTTTTTGTTCCAAGGACCCATTTATCTATTCATGTGCTAATATCACATTATATTTATTAAAATTACTTTATAATATGTTCTGACATCTTGTCGGGCAAAATTCCTCTCTTTGTTTTTTCCTTTTCAAGCTGTCTTGGCTACTCTGGAACCTTACTCTTCCTTCTGATGGTTAGAATCAGCTTGTCAAACCCCATTCACATCTTGATCAGGTTTTGATTCGGATTGTGTTGAATTTATAGATTTATTGACGGGATTCCATTGGAGCAAAAATATGAATCCGCAGCGCGGTGATGCGGCCCCGCGCAAGCGTGCGGTGGGGGGCGGGCCCTCCGCGGAGGCGGACCACTGTGCTCTCTGGGGCGCTGAGCCGGGCTCCTCCCTGGTGTGCAGGTACTAGGTGTGTGGCCCTCGGGTGGCTCTCGGTGTCCCCAGCCTGAGCCATGCAGGACCACCGGGGCTGGCTTCCTTCCTCCGGAGGGGCTGGGGGGCTCCCTTAGACACAAAATCCTGGCCTAGAAAGAGTGACCCTAACCGCACTCACCGTCCTCACTGAGTGCTCATTAAGCTCCTGCAGGCCGGGACACCCCAGGTGCCAGGGGTGGAGGTGACCCCAGGGGGCCGAGCAGCACCCTCCTGCTGGTGGAACGCTGATGGAGACCGTGGACGGCACCTGGAAGGAACAGCGTCTCAGGGTTACTCTGCAGGATGAGCTGTTTCCGGGCAGCCTGGGGAGGGGGCCACCAAGGGAGAGGACGTGGCGTGCAGGACACTGCAGTGTGGACGGGTGGCCGGAGTGGGGCAGGGGCAATTGGAGATGAAGCCCCCTGGGTCATATCGAGGCCTGTCTGGGCTGGGGCCCGTGTGCCCTGCAGGGGTGCCCAGGTGGGATGTGAGGTGGAAGGACCCTCGGTGTGTCCCTAGGGGTGGGCACGGTGGGAGACCAGTGGGCCAGCCCGAGGTGGCTGGGCCTTGCGTTTCAGGGACCAATGAATGTAGTCCCATGTAGTCATCAGTGGCTATTAAAGGGCAAACACGGAGATGTGCTGACGGGGAGCTTACAAACATGTCACCGAGACGCCAAGTCAGGGCACCCTTGTCGAGGAGGCAGGCTTTCCCCAGGGAGGGCTATTGATCGCTGACACCGTGTGGGATCGCAAGCACACGGCGGTCATACAGAGCAGACGCACTTTGGTGGGTTTCATTGTGTTTTAAGTTCCCGACAGGCAGTGCACGTGGGCGGACCACTCTGACCACGCCCACCGAGGGGTGCAGCCCTCGAGCTGCGTTCTTCATCCGCTGTTCGTGTAGTTTAACGGTGAGGCTAACATGAGTGCTTGTGAGATGCGTAAGGCACACGGTAACAACAGGGACCCTGGTGTCCCACCCGCTTGCTGGAGAAACAGGACCATTGTCGCCTGTGAGGCCCTCTGGGGACCTCCCAGGCCCCATCCCCGGCATTCGCAGCCCTGGGTTTCTGTCCATGTGTCCTTCCCTTGCTGTCCTTCATTGTTTTACCACGTGCCTACGGCCCGGACGTGACGTTGTTTAGTGCTGCACGTTTCTGAACCTCGTGTGACCGAGGTTGTGCAGCCTCTGTCCTTTCTCACCCTGGTGTTCCCAAGACCATACTTCTTTCCCACTGCTGTGCAGCACTCCGCTGCGTGGACAGACCACTGTTCACGGGTTCTTTCTTTAGCCGTGCGGTCTGGGCGGTTTCCAGCTTTTGTTTTTTTGCTGCGCTGCCGTATAGGCACTTACTCTGGGGCGCACTTTCTGGGTCACGAGGTGTTCATTTCTTCGGTGTTCATTTCTTTGGCTTAATTCTATAATATGAAGAGAAACTTAGGAAATTTTGACTCCTGCCAGTATGATGTTCTCACTGTTCCGTGTTGTCATCAATAATTGGTATTCTCATTGCCTAGAATTTTTAAATTAAAAAAAAGTTGGCGCTCACGTATGAATGGTATCACGGCCGAGCCCAGGAGTCTGAGGTTGTGGCCCTTCGTTCGCCCTCGGTCGGCTCTCGAACGCTTGGGTGCAAAGGGCACACCAAATTCCAGGCGGGCTTCGCTGGGCGGAAGCCCTAAATGCTAGGGGAAACTTTCTCAAAGCTCTCAAAATTCCAGACAGAGGGAGACAAATCAGCTTACTGAGAGGAGCTGGCCTGAAATCAGAGCTCTCGCCGGCTGCGCTGGCAGCCGGACACAGTCAGCCCGTATCGTTGCCCCAGCCCTGCAGGTCAGCGCTGCCATCCCCCCCCCCCGCAGAGCGGGGGACACGGAGACACGGTGAGTTCTTAAACGGCACAACTCTAGTGGGTGCCTTACGGCTCAGACTTACCCTGTCTGCCTCCAGAAACACACCCTCAAACTACCGTACGTTCCTAAGATGGAAAGAAAACTACTTCAATACCTAAAGGCCTTTTGCCCAGGCCGGAGAGCAAGCAGAAAGGCTAAAGGCAGTGTCAGGAGAATTAGGGCCAAGAGGGTGCCTGCTAGCACCTCTCTTGTTCCATGTGGGTCCAGCGAATGTGACTGCAGAGAAGAATCAGCAAAAGCAATTTGAAAAAAAAAAGATAAAATTGTCTCTTTTTTGCAGGTTATATAATTAAGTGTCTAGGAGATTCAAGCAATTCAACAGTGACCAAAAACAAAAACAAAAACAAAACAAAAAAGCTAAGGTGGCTGGATGCTGGATGAACAAGCAACAACAAAATGGGTTTTCTTTATATTAGCAATAAGCAGAAATGGAAATGCAAAAACCACCAGACTCACACTGGGAACAAACTGTTTTTAGAATATCTGAAATGTTCCATTTACAATAACATCAAAAAGAATGAAAGATGTAGGAGTAAACTTAACAGAAAAGTACAAAACTTACACTCTGAAAACTATAAAACACTGTTGAAAGAAATAAAAAAGTGGTTAAATAAATGAAAAGAATTCTGTGTTTACAGATGAAAATTTAGTATTAAGATGGCATACGGGCCTACAGATTCAATGCGAATCTTACCAGAATTCTAGCTGGCTGCTTTGTAGAAATCGCTGAGGCGATTCTAAAATTCCTATGAAATTTCGCAGGACCCAAAATGAGCAAAACAATTTGAAAACAAATTGTAAAGTTGTGAGACTCACATTCCTGGTTTCAAAATTCATTGCAAAGCAACAGTAATGAAGGTCACGTGTTGCTGGCCGGATGTACAGGTCACAGGAGCAGAACCGAGAGCCCAGAAATCAATCATGTGTCTATCAGAGAATGACTTTTGACAAAGGTGCCAGAACTAGTCAATGGGGAAAGAACAGTCTTTTCGACAAAGGGTACCGAGACCACTGTATAGTCATAAGCAAAAGGAGAAAGCTGGGGTCCTTCCCTCCTGCCATGTACAAACGTTAACTCCAAATAGATTGAAGAACTAAAGTGAACTAAACCAAAGCCATAAAACTCTTAGAAGAAAACACAAGGGTAAATATTTATGACCTCATTTTTTGGCTATTGATTCTTAGATATAAATCTAGAAATGTGAGCAAGAAAAGAAAGAGCAGATACATTGGGGCTTCATCAAAGGAGGAACTTCTGTGCTTCAAAGGACGCACTCAATGACAGGAAAAGATGGCTCGCAGAATGGGAGTCACCGTATGGCCCGGCAATTCCGCTCCCAGGAACCTACCCAAGAAGAAAAGAAAACACTCGTCCACACAGACGCTGGTACACAGATGTGTATTCACACGACGGTTGTTGCCTCATTATTCACACTAGCCAAGGGGTGGAAACCACCCAGACGTCCCTCGCCTGATGAATGGATAAACGAAATGCCGTCTACCCACGCAGTGGAGTATTATTTGGCCACAGAAAGGAGCAAAGTACTACTACACGCTGTCACCCGGATGGACCTTGAAAATACTGTGCTAAGTGAAAGAAGCCAGCCACAAAGACCACACATTATAGGACTCCACTTATATGAAGTGCCCAGAGGAAAACCCAAAGAGAAAGAGCAGATGAGTTGTCATCCAGGGCTGGGAGGATGGGGAATAAAGGGCGAATGGTAAGGGGTGAATGATACGAACAGCGTGGGGCTTCTTTCTGAGCTGATAAAACATTCTAAAATCGACTGATGACGATCACACGTATCTGTGAATACCCCAAAACCCACGGAATTGCATGCTTTAAATGGGTCAGTTGTATCGTATGCAAATCCCATCACAATAAAGCTGTTTTTTAAATAAGTTGGAACAATATATTGATATGGAGAGGTATTTATAACAAATGCTTAAGGGAAGAAAGTTCCAGAGAGTTCTGGGTTAAAATACCTCCCTCTACCCCTGGCCCTGAACCAAAATTTTGACCTGGGGGAGGTTCCCACGAGTTTTAACTCCCAGCAAATCGAGCGAAACCTTACTTGTAGACACCTGAATCCCTGGCTTCCCGGAAGATCAGATTATTGTGAGACAGCAACGTTCTATTGTTTAAGCCACTCAGTCTGTGGTCCTTATTAAGGCAGCCCTAATACGCAGGGGAACAAAAGAAATATTGAGGTGACCAAAAAGTTCCTTACATTTTTGTCCATAAAATAAAAGACACATTTTTCCTTTTCACCAGTAACTGTATTGATCTGGATATTTTGAGTATGCTGGCTCTCTCCTGCGACTGGCTTCTAGTGGATGGAGGAGGCCGGGGGTGCTGCTTAACATCTTCCAGTGCATAAGGCAGCCCCACAGCAAAGAACTATTTGGCCAAAATGTCAATAGTACCAAGAAACTTTGCAAAACCTATTTTGATCCGTTTGATCAGTCACAGCACCTTCTCCATACACTGCACAAATCTTTTTTTTTTTTTGCATTTCAGTTGGATTTTTACTTTTCTTGAAATAATAAAGCATTATATGCCAAAAATGTTGTGTATATTCTTCATCTTCAGTATTAAAATAGCTTCACAGAAATTCACCAATTTTGATGTTTTTTTATAAATGTACACTGATATGACAGCTGTCACAATACAATCTAAGAAAATTGTCTCAAATGAAGTTAAAAACAACTAAGCACTACTAGAGCCTCATACGGAAAAAAACTAAACAAAATTTTTGGTCAATCCAGTAGAAATGAATCTATATTAACTCACTTTGTTAACATTGGTTATCTTATGGGATTGGACTGGAGTGACAGAGGCTGTTTGTTAGGTTTTTAAATACGCTTTTATCATTTGCATTATTTTAATGAGCTTGTACTTTCTTTGCATTGAAAAAACAAAAGATTTTTAAAGAAAACTGAGCTTCAGGGTTTGAGGGCTCTCTCCATTTTTTCTTTTACCTTCCGTGGTTAGATGTTTAATGTCTTCTGTAAAGGTCCTCCTGCCCAGCCCCCAAGTTAGGTGGCCAAATGGGCGCTCGGAAGCAGTCAGGAGTTCTACAGAGCGCTGGGTGTGGCGCCGGGAGCAGGGTGGACCGCGGCTCTTGCCCTGTGGCCTGGGGAGTGAAGGTCTTCGTGGTGAGGATGCGGCTGCGGCCGGAGGACAGCGATAGAGAAGGAGGGTTACTGCATGCTGAAATTTCCCTTCATGCTCCGTGGCAGTATCTTGCATTTACAGATCTGGAAACTGAGGCTCAGAGAGGTCAAGGGATTTGGGTGGGGGTCCCACAGCTAGTTAGTCATGGAGCCAGGGTCTGAGCCTGCTTTAGCTGAGCTCCAACCCCCTGTTCCTTCCAACTCATAGAGGCTGCGGTGCCCCTTCCCCACCCCCAACCCTGCTCTGTGTACCAGGACTGTCCCTAGCCTAGCGAGAGCCTCCTCTAATTCCAAACAGTCTGGGGTGGTGGGAATTGGGCTCCCACCACTGTTTGTCTCTGCAGCTTCCCAGCAGCCCTCACTGGGTTGCTGTGATGCAGGAGGCCTGCATTATTCAAGCCCATGGAATATTCAGGCTGTTGGGCAGAGGAATGAGCCTGTCAGGGCTGGCTGAGCCTTTCTCTCACAAAAGGCCCCTGTGGGCTGGGGACGCTGCCTGCGCCTTGTGCTGGGACCGATGTGTCATCCTGGCCTGACCCAGGTGGGGGCGCCTGCTGCTCCTGCCACCTGATGGATGTCCTCATCTGGGGAAATGTATTATTGAGCACACGGGCGCTTTCCAGCCAGACTCTTGGACAAAACAGCTCAGCTGCGTTCCTGCTGGTGGGAGCCCCAATGAATCCACTCCCACGGGAGCTGGCCCGGGGTGCTGGGCCTGTGCGGGCCTGTGCGGGCCTTTTGGGGTGGCGGACATTCCTGCCTCAGTTCCTACAGGGAGCCAGCCTTCAGCAGAAAGACCCGGCATTTGGGACACCTGGTCTCGGCACCGTGTCAGCGTGCAACTGCACACCTGCCTGACCCGCCAGGGTGGAACCCTGGTGCTCCGTGTGGCTCAGCTCCCCGAGGTCAGTGCAAACGGTCCCTAAGCAGGATGTGGGACACGAGCCCGTGCTTCCAGAGTCAGGGCACTCACCCTCCCTGAGCCCTCGCCCCCTGAGCCCTCGGGCATGGTCCTAGGGCCCCAGAAAGCCACAGTAGGCAGGTCTGGAACCTTGTGGTAGTTTCCCAAATCTCAGAGTTGGTGGTTCTAGAACCCCAGGGGTGGTGGGCCTGGAACCTGGCGTTCCCAGTCTGGAAATCTGAGCCCCAGTCGCGCTGTGCAGAGCTCAGGGCCCCTGCCCACCCTGAGCCCCATGTGGATGCCTGAGTCAGGCCTCATGCTTGTCCCACCAGCCCTGCCCACTGCTTGACCTGCCCCTCATCCCAATCCGGAGATGCCCACTAGTGTCCCAAGAGAATAAGCCAGTGATCTCCATTTTACAGAGAAAATAAACAGAGGTACGGGGAGTTTAAAAAGAGGTTTAAATTGCTCAAGGTCACCCAGCAGGACAGCAGATACAGGGTCAAACTCATACCTGTCTCTCAACTCAACCACAGTGTCTCCCTTGTTCCGGCTGATGTTGAACTCACTCAGTCATTCAACAAATATGTACTGAATACATAAACTGCAGGCTCTGTTCCCGGTGCTGAGCAAACAGCAGTCAGACAACCATCCTTGCCCTAAGACAGCCAACATCCCAGCTGCAGGGGGTGGGGGTATAGAGAAAAACAAATACCCAGCTTGGCATCAAGAAGAGAGGACCCGTGGCTGTTCAAATGCCCGGTCCTCAGCTGGACTGTGACCCAGAGCTATAAGAGCTGCTGCCCCGGGAAACTGAAGCCCAGAAAAATGTTAGCCCTAGGCCTCTACTGCAGCCGGTTGCTCAGCTTCCCAAAGAACGGGGCTGAGGAGCTAGACCAGGGCGCAGCTCAGGGCCGGGCCCCTCCCGGTGCTTCTCCATTCTCTCACATCTGTCCAACTGCAAGCAGGCGGGCGCCCAGCCTGGCTTCGCCACCCAGACCCCCCCATAAATTATGCACATCACTCCCATTTCTAGATGGAGGCACTGGAGAAATTACAGCTGCCGTTAAGTTACACCGCACAGGCAGCCCAGCTGTCTCTCCCGCGCTCGGGCCTTCCTGGGCTGGAAGGGACAGGCTTGGCGGCGGGAGGGCCGGAAACGCTTGGCCTCTCCAGGCCGTAATGTGCCGCGCTCCGCTCGTAACTAGTTGGCAGAGAGGAGGCTTCCGTTCCCCGCAGGACTGGCGGTGGTGCCCCGCTAGCTGGTCTGATGCTTGAAAAGCTAGAGGAGACGAAATGGTAATGTTTGTAGTGAGGCCAGGCAACGTGTCGCAGATGCTGCCGGCCTGCCCGCTGTGCATAGAAGGGGCTGGGGCTTCGGGTCGCCTTCCGGGGGAGTCATCTTTCCCACCCCTCCGCTTGTCCTCGAGGTCCCATGTGTACAAAATGGGCTGACCTGTCTCGGATGTGGCAGGAACTGGCCAGGGACCAGTCGCTGCGTGCATGTAAGGCGCATAAGGGGATCTAAAGTGGGCCAGTAGGGATGGATTGTCAGGTCCTCTCAACCCAGGGGAAGTGACTCATCCAAGATCACGGGAGGGGTTGGGGTGGGGATAGGTTAGGGGCAGTGACAGCTTGAGGACGGTGACTTCTTCTAGCCGCTGGACCTCAGAGTTTATGGCACCTGCACCTCATGAGGACAACCACACAGTTACCCGTCAGTTTAGCTGATTGGACCAGGGCTCGGGGGCGGGGCCAAAGACAGCCACCGGTGGGTGGTGGTGTGAGCTCTGTCCAATAGGAACACCCCATCCTGGAGTGCGGCAACCTGAGCCAATCAGAGCCTCTCACCGGTGAGCGGGCGGGGCGAGAGCACTATAAGTGCCTTAGAGCTGGCCACGCCAGGCCACCAGGGTACCACCTCCAGGGCGGCAGCGAGTGGATATGATCCCTGTCTTCCTCCTCCGAAGCTCCGGAGTCCTAGACGGTGCTGAAGCCCCCAGGTGAGAGCTGGGAAGGTTCGTGGACCAGGCCTCTGGCAGCCTTCCAGGTGTATGATTTCAGTGATGTCACCACCGGTGAATTACAACGTCTTTAGACAGACTGTTTAAGTTATATATTGCACAGCCCAGCGATATTGATGATCATCAATATTTATAAAAGAGGCAGCTGTTTCCGTATTGAGGGTGCCTGTCTGCTGGCTCTTAAAGATATTAGTTCACAGGCCCAGGGATACTGGAACTGAGGGCCTGGAAACCCACACTCCCCACTCAGGGGGCAGAGAAACCGGCCCAGCAGGGGCAGAGCCCGGGCCCGCCCAGTCTTGTGCGCTCGGGTTTCTTTGCACCTGAGTCGCCTCTGGGGCCCATCTCCTCACACCTGTTCTACCTTCTGTGGGTGGCAGTAATTAGAGGGCTGGCCGAACGTTCACTCTCCCGTACATTTTAGATAAACTCTGTAAAGCCCTCAGTGGGGGGCTTCCTCAATCCTATTTATAAAGAGGGGAAAGGGAGGCCCACAGAGTTAAGTAATTTACTCAAGACCGTGTCTCTCGAAAAGGGTGGAACCAAAAACCGAAGCTCAGCTTCTGATTCCAAAGCTGTGCCCTCCGCAGCCTGGGTGGCCCTTGTGGTGGGTCTTTAGGAGTAAGGGTGGGGAGCACTCATTCACACACGTGTGTATCCGTTCACTCATTTGCTCGCTCAGCCAGCCTGTCTCACGAGTCTACTGCTCTCCCTCGTAGGTTCGTAACCTGTCGTCTTCTCATTCGCCTACTTGCTTTCTTGCTGTCTGGACCGCGACTCACTTGGAGACAGGGACTGTGTGTGCCGTATTCACCCCCGTGTCCCCAGGGCCTGGTGCAGAGCTGGTCCGCAAGACACATTTGTTGACTGTTATTTTTAAAGATTTTATTCATTTATTTTTAGACAGAGGGGAAAGGAGGGAGAAAGAGGGAGAGAAACATCAAAGTGTGGTTGCCTCTCGTGCGCCCCCTACTGGGGACCTGGCCTGCAACCCAGGCATGTGTCCTGACTGGGAATCGAACCAACAAGCCTTTGGTTTGCAGGTTGGCGCTCAATCCACTGAGCCACACCAGCCAGGTATGTCAGTTGACTACTGACTGAGTGAATGGTAGGATAGCAGAAGCCAAGATGGGTGTGGCTGTTGACCTGTGTTGTGTTCAGGCACTGAGAGCTGGGCTGTCACGGCATCGTGGCCTAGCCCGTCCTGCCCCTCGGGAGTCTGTGCAGGGGGCGGTGCCCAGAGCAGGGCCGGTTCCACCAAAGGCCCATCACAGGGCAGCTGCCAGGGACACTGTCCGGGGACAATGGGGACGCTCTCCTCCGGCATCCTCAGTTGGCTCTGCTGCGGGAAAGCAGAGACACCAGACATGAAGTCACCACTTGTTTTCGGCGAGCGAGCGAGAAAAAAGCCTCCGCAGCATTGTGTTTGCCTTATTAAGGCTCATTTTCTCGTTACAATTTTCCCTCCTAATTGCTGATTTTTCCAGCTTCTCCAAGAGCCATTCCACTTCCGCCTTGTTCCTTCCACCTCCAAGAGCTGGCGCTCCGAGAAACGGCCACAGATGGGCAGAGGAGAAACACACATGCTTGTTTTTCATTTACTTGAAATCCTCTTCACTTGGTGCTACTGGGACAGGCAGCTGCCAGGCTGTTCTGGCCATGTGACTGGGGACTGCCCTGAGGACTGCCCGGCGGAGGTGGGGGGCGGCCGGGGCGGGTCCACGGTTCCACGCTCCTCCCGAGGGCCTGGCTTTGGCCGCAGGGCGGCCCTGCCCTGGCCAGGATGCTGAGCCTCAGGAGCACGTGCTCACGGTCGGCCGAGAGGACGGCGGTTGCGGGTCCTTGGACGAGGCACCCAGCGTGGCCCCGGAGCCGGGCCCGGCGTGCTCTGTCCCCTTGCCAGCTCTGCATCCACGCCCCCCTCAGCAGGAGGGAGCTGTGGGCACCCCATTTTCAGAAGGAAAGGCAGACTCAGAGAACTGAGGACCCTCCGCTAAGGCTGCTCAGGTAGCAACAGCACAGAAGGAATTTCCCCCAGGACTGTCCGTCTGTCTGTCTGCCTGCTCCAGGGGCTCCTTCCACACCAGGCCTGCCCGGATCAGCAAGGAACCCGTCACTGTGACAGAAGCCTCTCTCTGCCCTCCCCTGAGCCGTCTGAGGCACCGCTCGCTCACTGCTCCTTGGCCATGGGAGTTTCCTCCCTCCTCAGGGTCGTGGTCCCTGCACTTGACCGAGGGGATGGGACCAGATGCCGCCTGTGGGTCTGATGGGTGGGACTCCAGGCACGACCGTCCCAGGTCCGTGATCCCCGTGAGGCAGGGAGGACAGGGACCTGTGACAGGACATTACAGGTCATCAGACTGGAGGGTCGGGCTGGCTCTGCACTGGTGGGCCCCGTGCGTGTGGGCGAGCCCCTCGCCTCTCTGAGCCCTGGCTCCCTCCTCCGTCAAAGGAAGGTGATGATCCCGCCTCCTTGATGGGGATGAAAACAGAAGTGTGAAGCTCCTGGCCTGCGATTGGGCAGCAAGGAAACTTCCCTGCCACGGAATTACCCTCGTGGTCATCATCGTTGCCGTCGTTGGTGTCGGTGGACTGCGTTTTTAGAATTGGAGAAGGTTGGTCACCTGGTTCCAATTCTGTTTTGTACAAATCGGGAAACCAAGTCAAGGGAAGGGAAACGTGCTCAAACTGGGACCAACAGAGAGTCAGGGGAACTCTGCGTCACCCCTGCCCGCTCCCCACCGATGGGAAAGTGAAAGGCCCTGTACTTGAAAACAACTGGGGGCTTGTGGGGTCCCCGTGGGAAAGAGCCCAGCAGAAGCACCTCCCGCTGAGTGCCGTGTTGTCGTCAGAGGCAGGAGAGCCCTGTGCCCCGTCGAGGTCACCCAAAGGCTGGGCCATCGCCAAGGACTCCAGAGTTGGGTCCCAGTGGTGCACCGCTGGGAGCTCTGGGGTAGGGTGATGTCCTGCAGCGAGAAAAGACCCCGCCCAAGATGTGTACCAGGGACCACCTGCCCGCCCAGAAGCAGGTGCTCTTCAAGGAATAGAAACCCGCATCGGTGCACTCACTGACCCAACTGCCCTTTTCTTATTGGGGTGAGTGCCCCTCCAGAGTCTGTCTCCCGCGCTCCGTGAGCTCTTGCCCTGTGCCCAGTCCCCTATACGGACTTGTCAGCTGGGCAGATAGAAGTGAACCAAAGGTTTCGGAATGGAATCTTCTGCGCTTCTTTACCAGTTTTCAGTTCATGACATTTCTTTGTATCCATTTATCTTACGCGCCTTTCAGAATTCCTGGGAGGTGAGGGTTCATAGTCCCATTGTATAGACTGGAAAACAGAGGCTCGGAATTGGAAGCTGGGTTTGCCAGCATGGTAGCACCGTGTAGCTGTTTAAATTAAAATTCAGCACAATTTCAAATGTTCCTCAGATGTATTCGTCGCATTTCCAGTGCTTAGTGAATAAGTAAGACACGTGGCTGTGATGAGCATACGAGACACGGAAGTCTAGAGGGCCTGTGACATCCGGCAGAAAGTTCTACCAGGCGGTGCTGGTGAGAAGTCACAAGGCCCCTGAGTGGGGCTCTCTGACGGCTAGTGCAGGCTCTTGGTGGGGGCGAGGGTGGGATTTGGGGTGTCTGTGGGGTGTAGGGGGTTGTGCTCAGGACTTCTCAGGGCCGGGGTTTCCCGTCCTGTGCCTTGGATTCCAAGGGCCGCCTTGCTGGGGTGCAGGCGGGCAGATGGGCAGGTGTGAGATTCAGGAACAGCTTCTCATCCCCGCAACAGGAGCAATTTCTGCTTCCTGCTGTGCGTTGAACCAGGACGCCCTGCCCTGTTAACCCGGGTGTAAATGGGGCAGTGGGGCGCCCCTTGTCTAGTGAGACAGCATGCACGCCTCCATCACAGAGAGGGGCTCCAGTTCCTCCCCCGTCTCCACCCGATCGGACCGAAGTGGGCTCTCAGCGCTCCTGGGGTGTGCCAAGGAGTGGGACCGCTCCTGCCGTGGAAGTGGCTGCCTGGGCCGGCCGCTCACCTGGACCTGAGGGCAGTGGACAGGAGGTGGGCCATCTGAGGATGTAGCCACAGGGCAGGGGAACAGGCACGCTGGACCGGGGATGGGGCTGCCTGCTGCAGACTTTGTGGAGCACCCCCTTCTCCTGTGGACGCAGGTGGCTGTGCCTAGAACACAGCCAGAGCACACAGTGTGGGCGGGGCAGGGGGCAGGAGGGAAGGAGTGAGTGGGCGGGGCCAGCCACAGGGCGGGCTTTGAGAGCCTGCTGGCAGCCGGGTGGGACCGGGCCTTCTTCGCATCTTTACCACCACCCGACCACCCGTCTGTGTGAGTGACGAGGCTCTGGCTGCTCAGGCGGAGAGTCGGCGAGCACCTCTGTGCTCCGAGTCAGCACTGCTATGCCCCTCCTCTCACGCACGGGACAGTGACTTGCCCAAGGACACATGGTAGCTGGTGGCTGAACCTGGCTCCTAACCTGGGAGCAGCGTTTGACTCCCTGGCCTGTGGCCCTTTTAGGACAAAAGAGCCAGGATTTTTCTAACCCTCCAGGTCTGTGGCCTTCCAGAGCTCTGAGGGGTGGGGCTCGGGCAGGTGGCACGGGACCGTCTCCAATCCAGGGGTCGCCTTGGAGTTCTCTCCTTGTAATTCTTGTTTCTGCTGCCCTGGAGTTTTCTCTGTCTCCGTATGTTAGAAAGAAAGAAAACAATTTAACGACAACAACACAGAAAAAAACTTAGTTCATTTAAAAAAAATACAAAAAAGTCTGACTTATGTGAAATTTAATTTAATTTATTTTTATACCAGCAGCTGTCAGTTCAAAGAACAACAACAAAGTAGCCATCTGTGCTTAATTTCATCAATCCGCTGCCGGTGGTCACGTGAGCGGGCTTTTGGACTGGAGGCAGAGCACGTGGCCGGAGCTCAGCCCCCCCCCCCACAGGCCCTCCGTCCAGGTGGGGGTCTGGCGGCTCCACGTGGGAAGCCGTGGGGCACGGCACCTGGACACGGGCTGGACTCCTTGCCAATGAGGGAAACGCAGCGGTCTCTTCTCAAGACACAGGCCCCCAACTTGGCATCTTTGCTTAGTCTCTGTTTTTAAAAAATTTTATTTATTGATTTGAGAGAGAGAGAGGAAGGCAGAGGGGAGAGAGGGAGAGGAGACATTGATCTGTAACCCATGTTATTTCACAGACTCCGCACGCAGTAAGCGGCCATTTCAGCCCTGAACAGGGCTCAGCTCGAGGAAGGTGGGCCCGGCCTCCTGGTTTGCCTCAGGAGACTTGCCCGAAGCTACGGAAGGGGTGCGTGCTGGAGGCGGGGGCAGATCTTGCCCCCTGGATTGCGGTGCTTGTCCAGAGGAAATCTAGGAAATCTGCAAGAACCCAAATGACAGGGCGGAATCTACAGGTGGGCCCTCAGGGGCCAGCAGGCTTCCTCCATCTCCAGCTCCAGAACCCTGCTCAGAGGGAGCGGGACCTGCCTGGGGTCGGGCAGGGTCAACTGCAGAGCCCGCCTGGGACCGAGCGGTGGCCGTAGGCTTCATCTGGGCTACAAGGCCTCCTTCCTGGTCGCCTGCCACGGTGGCCGGTCCTCTGAAGTGGGCAGGGTGTGGGGGGCTTCCCAGGGCCCCATTTCTGTGTGATTCAGGGAGTGAACTCTGGGATGCAACTGGCCCCTTCCAGAGGTGGTCAGGAAGAGTGACCCTCCTAACCCCCAGAAGAATCCCCCCCAAAACGAAATCAGAAGAAACCCTGGCAGGGATTCCTGGGCAAATTGTAGCTTTATTTACTGCTGGATTAAGAGAATTCAGAGTGAGCAAGTCAGAATCATTGAAATATAGATCAAGAAAGTCACATTTTTCGATTTGCCATATTAAAGAGAAGGGGGAACACGCCAATTGGCTTGTCATTTTCTCATTAAATAACAGATGGCCGCTGAGTCACAGCTCCCGGCAGTCCGGACGCTGCTGTCTGCCGGCTTCCTCGCTGGGGCCCACCCGCTCAGGACCACGGGGGTCTGCGGGGGGCAGAGGAGGGGGAGGCCCCACTCCTTCCGCCGCCTCCTCCTGCATCCAGCCCCATCCTCATCCCCCAGGCTCGGAAGATCTGAAAGCCCTTCCGTTCCTCTCCTGTTCTGTCAGCTGCGGTCCAAGCAACCCCGCTGGCCCAGCCCTGGGTCCCCGCACCAAGAGCGGCCCCGGCCTGGGAAGGGAGTTAGAACATGGGCAGGAACGTGGTGCTCTGGAGTTGGGGTTATGGGTGCTGTGGGGACCCAGGAGAGGTGCCTGACCTGGCTCAGGGAGCAGGGCCAGGGCTCCCTATAACTTGGGGAGGGGGTCTGAGGACCACCATGACACCTGCTGCCCACCTGGAATGTGGCCCTTCCTGCCAAAGGCCTCTCCCTTGGGGACCCTTCCCCTCTCTCC
The DNA here is from genome assembly GCA_028533065.1 of Trachops cirrhosus. NCBI lineage: Eukaryota > Metazoa > Chordata > Mammalia > Chiroptera > Phyllostomidae > Trachops > Trachops cirrhosus. The sequence continues at coordinate 191,236,723 of CM052538.1, read as the reverse complement.
CCCCGCATTCCTCCAGCCCCTGCATGTACGCTTTATGCACCCCGACACCTGTCAGGCCCAGGGGTGGGTGCGGAGAGCAGGGTCCCTTTTATCCGGGGTCATTTCTGGCTCACAGACTGTCGTTCACAGGTCCCCTCCATGACCTGCTGGCTCTCGCTACGTTGCTTTTGGACGCTGAGCGCAGACCACACTGCGGCCAACGACTCATCGGGCGGGCAGTGTGTTTCAGACACTGTCCCCATGGAGCTCTTGGTGGGCCCAGGGGAGCAGTGGCCGAGTGGCAGTGGGGTGGGGCTGTGATGGGCTGATGGCTTTTAATGAGGTCCCTTTCAGTGAGCACTCTGAGCCCAGGGGATTAGATAGGAACTAGATCTACAGACAGCTTTGCATAGCGTGGATTTTTTAAACATCATTAATTCTTGCCACCCGTGAACACAGGGCGTCTCCCTATCTGTCTGTGTCCGTTTCCATTTCCTTCATCAGAGTCTTGTCGTCTTCATTGTTCGGGGGCCTCGCCTCCTTGGTTAAGTTTATTCCTAGATATTTTCTTGCTGTTGATGCTGCTGTGGAAGGGAGAGTTTTCTTGATTTCTTTTATAAATGTTTCATTGTATGGAAACGCAACTGATTTTTGTGTGTTGATTTTTTTTATAAATGATCTTTTTTTAAAAAGAGTTTATTTATTTTTAGAGAGAGGGGAAGGGAAGGAGAGAGAGGGAGAGAAACACCAATGTGTGGTTGCCTCTTGTGTGCCTCCCACCGGGGACCTGGCCTGCAACCCAGGCATGTGCCCTGACTGGGAACCGAACCACAACCCTGGGGTTCACAGGCCCACACTCAATCCACTGAGCCACACCAGCCAGGGAGTGTGTTGATTTTTATATCCTGGAACTTGACTGAATTGGTTGATTAGTTTCAACAGTTTTTTGGTTGAGTCTTTGGGATTTTCTCTATATAAGATCCTATCATTTGCAAGTAACAACAATTCTACTTCTTCCTTTCCAAATTTGATTCGTTTTATTTGTCTTGCCTGATCACTCCGGGCTGGGATTTCCAGTGCTGTGTTGAGTAACAGAGGTGAGAGCAGGCACCTTGTCTTGTTTCTGATGTTGGCGGACAAGCGCTCGACCCTTCGCCACTGAAGGTGACGTTAGCTGTGACTCTGTGATATACGGCCCTTGTTATGTGGAGGTGCGTGTCTTCTACACCCAGATCGTTGTGGCTTTTATTCTGATGCTGTATTTTGTCATTGCTTTTTTGGCATCTATGGAGATAATCACATGGTTTTTCTCTGATTCTGTTCATGTGATGCATTGCACTGATCGATTTGTGCTGTTGAACCATCCTTGCCTCCCGGCGATAAGCCCGCTTGGTCATGGTGAAGGACCCTTTTAACGCATTGTTGAGAATCTGGGCCAGCGGGGACCCCCAGCCGCAATCCTCAGGCTCCCCTTTTGCACGTCACAGGCTCAGCGTGAGTCCAGACCCCACACGCTGAGAGGCCTTGATTTTATCGGACATGAGCTCCAACTCATTTGACCTCCAGGCCTCCGTCCAAGGCTGCCGTGGGAACGGGCCCTGCTGGGCCCCTCCTTCCTTCTCTGCGCCCAGGCACACTGGCAGTGCTCTCTGCCCTGGCTGTGCAGAGGACTCAACACCGGGGCCCGGCCCCCGGGAGCGGGAGAAGGGGCTGACCATTCCAACTCGGGGATTTCAGGCCACAAGCGCCCCAGAGGAGGGGTACCCAGAATGTCCGGGGCGTGAGGCTCCCCCGTAGAAGCCCAGCTGCGGGACCCTTGGGTCCGGGTGTAGCTGCGGTTCCACGGGGGCAGCGTTGCCCTCAGCGTCTGGCCTGGCCTGGCGTCAACTGGTAGCGGACTGTCCCGTCCCCGCCCCCGCCCCGCCGACATTTCCTGTCCCACCTGCCACTCAGGCTGCCTGCCCCCACCTTATAGGCTCTCCTTGTCTGAGGGATAAATGATGACATTCTCTGCATTTTTTGTGCGGCAACATCTGGTCTCGTTGATCCACAAGCCCTGATGAATGGGTGTCGAGGTCCTTCTTCTGTCTGTTTTGCCGGCTGGTGTTTTCCACCTGTTTGAAATCAGTGTGTCGGGCGTCCACCGTGACACGCCCTCCGAACAGTGCCCCGTCCGGTCTCTCTCCAGATAGCTTGCAGCCTGGGTGTCGGCCGGCCTGCTGGCTGCTCTGGGAAATGTCTTCTGGGCCGTGGCTGGCAGCCTGCTGGGCCCCGAGTGGGTGGGCACTCTGTCCTCACCTGATAGCCCCCGACACAGACAGTTCTACGCTTCCCAACACTGCACCCCCCCTCCCAGAACCGGCTCCTCTTGGTTTTCTTTCTCTGCGAGGGTCCCGGCCACCCACCCAGGAAGCCTGCATGCCTACCACCCTATTAACACACTTTGTAGAGTTACATCCTAAAACAGTCTAGGACCCAGCCTCTTGTTTCCTGCTTATAAATGGTGCCGATTTCCTGGCCTCCTTTCTAAGACATCCTCCCATAGCCTTTGATACGAGTTTAATAACCTCGCTCCCTCTGGTTGTTCTTTGATTTCATCCTCACCTGGGGGTATGCTTATTGATTTTAGAGGGGAGGGGGTGTAAAGAGCCAGAGAGAAAGACATTGATCAGTTGCCACCTGTATGCGCCCTGAGTGGGGATTGAGCCCACAACCTAGGAATGTGCCCTGACCAGAATTGCACCCACAACCTTTTGGTTATGGGACGACGCTCCAGCCAACCAACCCACCCGGCCAGGGCTCCCTCTGGTTCTCCGCTGTCTTAGAGATGAAGCTGGGGGCCTGGGCATTGTGTGCAAAGCCCCTAGCTCAGGACCTGCCTTTTCCCTGCTCCATCTCCCGCTCACACCCCTTCCTTCCGGCTCTCGGTAAAGAATGCCCTTTTCCTTGTCCTGCGTCTGAGAGATTTCAGTGGCCCCAAACCTCAGTCCTTCCCAGACTTAGTCAGTAATTCTGCGCCTTAGAAACGCTTCTGGTGATTCCCCCATCACCCGTCTGTGGCCGAGAAAGCCAGTGGTCACCAAAAGTTCACATTCCTCGCAGCCGTGTGCAGTTGTGGTTGGAGGGGGCTTCGCCAGGTCCCTCTGCACCACCAGGACCCAAGGGGGAGGGATAAGAGCCCCTTCCAGCCCAGGCACCTGGGGGCAGATCTCCTCCCTTCTTTCCTCCCCCCACAGCATGACACCCTGGGCACGGCCCCCTCGGACCCAAGCGCCAAGGTGCTAGAGCTGCCAGGTGGCAGAGCTGGGGGTCCGGGTCACAACTTGGAGGAGAGATGCCCACTGACCAGAAATCCGGGTCTGGCAGCAGCTAACACTGCCCTAAGCCAAGGGTCAGCAAACCGCAGTCCGGGCCTTCTGCCCCACGGACCCTCCACGTCACGTCGACCCTTTCCGCTCTGCCCTGGGGGAGCCGGCCTTGGCGCGGCCAGCTGTGACCCTAGCAGGCCGGGTCTTTGTGCCTCCACGTTCCATACTAGGCCTAGTGAGATCTTGCCCCAATTTATGAAATGGTTGGTGACCCCCACCCGCCCTCCTGAACTCCACCAGGGTTTCTGGGAGCTGCACGGCTGTTACCCAGAACCTGGCACAGAACCCTGTCCCGTTCCGTGGGGCAGTTCCACGCCTTGTGAAACCCTGGCCAGATTCCGGGGTACTCTGTGAAGTCTTTTTTTTTTGCTTTACAGCCCTAGTGGATGGTCCTCAGGGGTTAAAAAAAAAACCACGCTGTTATATAGGATGGTGCAGTCAAGTGGACAGATGGTGCAGGATTCACTTCTTTCCGTCTACCTGACATGGGTTACGGCCCAGGGTCCAAGATGGACACATAAAAGAGCTGAAGCCCAGGTAAGCAGGACAGATGCCTCCCCTGGGAACATTCCTCACCCACGTGGCGCTGAGAGTCAAACGAAACACACATGCAGTAACCTGGTGGGCAGTCCGAAATACGACAGTACGAGCAGACCCTGCCGGCCTCCCCAACGCGCTGTGAGTTGGAGAGGGAGAGGTGGCCACGTGGGCGCGTCACCAAGCTCAGTGCAGGCTCTGGAATCCGAGCGTGTGTGGGGGAACCCGGCACCGGCCCGCCCTCCCTCCCAGAGCCTTTGGGACTCAGGTGAGAAAATACCTGGTTCAGAGAAGAGACAACACACAGGCGTGAGGGGCCCGTGGACCCATCCAGTGGACCAGCACCCCCCCGTCCCGGGAACAATGAGAAACGGAGGCCAGAGAGAAGGGGCTCGCCGAAGACCACCAGACTGGGAGTCTACGTCTCTTCATTCTCCATCCAATGAACTAAAAACAATTGAAAAATGCCCACTTGATTCAATACATGGTGTTGGGAAAATTGCACAGATAAACTCAGAAAAATGAAACCGGCCACCTTCTTACACCACACACAAGAATAAATGCAAAATGGGCCAAAGACTTAAATGTTCGACTTGAAACCTTAAGAATCCTAGAAGAAAACAGGCAGCAAAGTCTCCGACATTGCTCGTAGCAGTTTTTATCAGATGTGTCTCTCCAGGCAAGGGAAACAAAAGAAAAAAATAGGACTATATCAGACTAAAAAGTTTTTGCACAGCAAAGGAAATCATCAACAAAATAAAAAGACAACCCACAGGATGGAGAACATGTTCGCCAATACATCTGATGAGGGGTTAATGTCCAGAATTTATAAAGTACTTACAAGACTTGACAACAAACAACCCAATTAAAAATGGGCAAAGGACCTGAACAGACACTTCTCCAAGGAGGACATACAGAGGGCCGACAGACATATGAAAAGATGCTCAACATCACTAATCATCAGAGAAATGCAAATTAAAAATCCACAATGGGGTATCACCTCACACCAGTCAGAGTGGCTGTCATCAATAAATCAACAAACAACAAGTGCTGGCGAGGATGTGGAGAAAGGGGACCCTTTTGTTCTGTTGGTAGGAATGCAGACTGGTGCAGCCACTGTGGAGAGCAGTGTGGAGGCACCTCAACAATGAAAAATGAACCTTTCTTTTGACCCAGTGATCCCATTTCTGGGAATATATCCAAAGGAACCCAAAACACTAATTTGAAAGAACGTAAGCACCCTTATATTCATTGCAATGCTATTTACAATTGTTAAGATCTGGAAGCAGCCCAAGTGTCCATCAGTAGGAGAGTGGATAAAACAACCATGGGACATTTACACAGTGGAATACTACTCAGCCATAAAAAAAGAAAATTTTACCCTTTGCGTCAGTATGGACGGACCTGGAGAACATGATGCTCAGTGACATAAGCCAGTCAGAGAGAGACAAATACCATGTGATCTCACTCACATGTGGAATCTAATGAACAGATGAACAAGGAAAATGGGGACAGACTCATAGATGGAGAGCAGGATGACAGCTCAGGGGAAGGTTCGGGGGGTGGAGGGATTGAGCAAAAAGGAAAAGGACTCATGGCCACGGACAACAGTGTGGTGATTGCTTTGGGTGGTTCCCAGGGGATTAAATGGTAACGGAGGAAAATACAATAAAGATTTTTTAAAAATGCCCACCTGGGCATGGCGCTTAGCATCTGACCGTTGGTGAAGGCGTTTGCAGTGATCCTGCGAGGCAGTCAGGGCTGGATTTTCCGTTTTGTTCTGCTGATGAGGGAGTTCAGGTCCAGGGGCCTAGGGGCCCGGGTGCTTCCCTCCCTGTCTCTCTCTCCTCCCCCATCAGGCTGAGGCCGCCCCGCTGGCCTGCGTGCGGAGAGCTGCGGGCCAGGTCCTCGGGCGCCTGCGCAGTGTCCCTTCCACAGGTCCCCCTGCCTGGCTCCGTCTCTGGTCCCTCGGGACAGACACAGAGACTTTGGGACACTTGGTTTGGTGCTTCCTCAGGACGGACCCAGTCGCCCTGTAGTCACACGTGGTCCCACCTCGTCTGTCATGCGCTCTGCTCGGCCGTGTTTGCTGAGTTCTGCACTGGGGGTGCCCCAGGGGTCAGGGCAAGCCCTCGGCATCATGGTCATTGGGGAGCCCCTCGATGGGCCCCGCTTCCTTCTTCCCAGCCAAATGGCAGCCAGAGTTAATTTCCCCAGGCCCTCCGCTGGCTTAGTTCAGCCCGGGCTGCCTTGGCCAGGCCCTTCCCTTGGGCCCTGTTCTTCATCTGCAGGGAAGTCTGTGTGTGTGTTTATGTGCATGTGTGCACACATGTGACCTGAAAGTGCCCCCCAGTCCCCATACTCTATGGTGCTGGCTCTTTTTACCTGGAATCAAGGTGTCCTGTTAGTGATACACGCATGTGCCAGTGTGTCATAACTGTCCCATCAAATCCTCCTGCTTTTACATCTGAGGACTCCCGGCCATAAAGGAGCTCGGGTCCCACCAAGACTCGGACCAAGCTCCACAATCCCACACACAACCGGCAACTTTCTCTTTCAGCAGCTTGGGACACAGAATTAACACACTTGCTTTAAGTATTCCAATTGATCAGACCCAGAGGCCCTCACCCCTGTGGGTCCTGGGGTGAGATGCTGGGCTTCCCGTCCCGACGTCTCCTCTGGTCATCTGGTCACGATCCAGGAACTCCAGCCATGGACTCAGAAAGGCTTTGGTCCCAACCCTGGCTGGTGTAGCTCAGTGGATTGAGCGCAGGCTGTGAACCAAAGCATCGCAGGTTCGATTCCCAGTCAGGGCACATGCCTGGGTTGTAGGCCAGGTCCCAAGTGGGGACCACTTGAGAGGCAACCACACATTGATGTTTCTCCCTCTCTCCTTCTCCCCTTCTTTCCCTCTCTAAAAATAAATAAATCTTTAAAAAAAAAAGAAAGAAAGGCTTTGGTCCCTGTGTCCCCGTAGAAACGGACTCCGCCACTCTCCCTCAAGGTGGGAGCTCCAGGAGAAGCTGGTCCCAGGACAGGCCAGGACACCCAGCGACGGTGTTTGAGATGCTGCTGTTTGTGCTGAGGAGGCTGAACCAGACCGTGCTCTGGTGCAGCAAGCCTCCCACCAGCAAACCCCACGGAAAAATCGACGGTGCCCTCCTGGCAAGACCTCGTGTTCCTCACTACACCGCCCCCTTCAGGAGACCCTGGAGACTTGCCAGCTGACCTCAGATAGGGCCGTCTCAGCACCTTGATTTGCAGTCTCACACAGCTACCCATCCAAAAGACCGCCTCCCAGTTTCCCTTGTAGCTAAGTGATTAATTTACAGCCAACACAGTATAAGCAGAAGTGTCCTGTGGGACTTCCAGGAATTCGTCTTGAAAGCTCAGAGGCACCACCCTTCTTTACTCCTTCCTTTGTCCTGCTGTCTGGGACATGGGTGTGATGTCTGGAACTCTAGCAGCCATCTTGGACTGCGAGGGTCACACCCTAGTAAGGGTGGAACAGTAAGCTAGAATGAGACCAGAGTCCCCAAGACCCTGTGTCCCTCCTATCAGTCCCGTATTTCCTACTTCTGGATATCTTTAATGTAGAAGAGAAATAAACTTCTCTGGTGTTTGAGTCACGGTTATTTTGGGTTTTCGGTCACACGTGATTGAACCGATACATCAAGCAAGCTTGATCTCTAAACAAAGAGGAACTCTGAAGGTATTTGTGGCCTCACATGTTCCCTTTCCTGCGGCAGCCGTGGATCCTGTCTTCTGCGAGGGGACACACAGATCCTGTGTACCTTGCTGGGGAACAGGAGACAATAGTTACAAGCTGTCAATCCCATCTGTTTTCCAGGAGGGGGGAACGGCTACGTGGTGATAACAGGAATTCTCAGGCCGGCGGGGAGTCTCCCATCACGGGGACATCGGGGATGGAGGGACACAAGGAGGGGACACTCATGGAGCCCTTTCTGGGGGGTTACTGGTCAGGCACCGACAGCATTTGTCATTTCTGAAGCCAATTTTTTGTATAGCCACATTAGCTCCCACTCCTCTTTCTCTTCCCAAGCGCCCCCATGGACACATTACTGCCCACTTCACACACTGTGGGCCTGAGGCCGGGGGTGGCGTGGCTTGCCCAGGGAGGAAATCGCATAGCAGCTCTGCCTGCCCCCCTTTCTGTTACATTTTTCTCTTAGTGGAGGAAGGACAATCTAGCAACATATATCCTAGATTTTCCCAGCAAAGTTCCAAGTTCTTTAACTATATTTTTTCTCCCAAAGAACATTAGTTCCAGACAGATCACTCACACTGAGTTTGGGTTTGTAAAAAAGATTGGTCATTGGGAAACACCTTTTTTTAAAAAAGATTTTATTTATTTATCTTTAGAGGGGAAGGGAAGGAGAGAGGGAGAGAAATATCAATGTGTGGTTGCTTCCTGTGCATTCCTTACTGGGAACTGGCCTGCAACCCAGGCATGTGCCCTGGCTGGGAATCAAACTGTGATCTCTTGGTTCACAGGCCCACGCTTAATCCACTAAGCTACACCAGCCAGGGTGGAAAACACCTTTTAAAATCACCCTCCCAAGCAGCAAGCATTTCAGAGGAGGATAGAGACAATGCTGGGAGTTGTCTCTCAGCATTGTCTGAGAAGTCAGAGAAGACTTCCTGGAGGAGGTGGTCTTTGACCAAGACTGTAGTAATAACACTGAACCGGATGGAGGAATATGCTCTGGGGATAATTAGGGCAGCAGAGAGGAGGCGATGAGGAGAAGATGGTTGTGGAAGGCAAGAACATTCTGGAAGGGGGAAGAGCACAGCAAGTGTAAAGACCTAAGGGCTCCGGTGAAGAAGCATCAGGGAGCCACGAGGCCTGTGATGTACCTGGAGAGAGAGGGGAGCAAAGTGGAGGGCACGAGGCAGTGGTCCCTTGGAGAGACAGGGTGGCCTCTTCGAGGACAGGGGCAGTGGGAGAGCAGAGGAAGAGGCTCAAGGACAGGGCCTCACCACTGATCATCTGTGGGCGGACGTGGGGCGGGCGGCAATGAGTGAGCTTCAGCCGCAGGTACCACCGCGTGAAATGACAGATTCCTTTCTTCTCCACAGTGAGGCGTGAGGTCATCCCACACGGGTTAGTAATTGAGGTTATTCTTTCAATATTTGCTCAAGGAAAAAGTAATTACCTATTAACAGTGTACTCAGAAACAGATTGGCTTACCAACGCTCTTCCAAATAGCTGAGAAAGTTTAACCCAGGGGTTCCGATGCTTTTTCGTCTGCAGTTCTCACTCTCGGTTCTGTATAAATGGTTGTGCCCTTCATTGGAGAAAGAAGGGAAGGTGAACCCCAAACACTGTCTTACCCATGTTGGTGGGGTGATCAGTTATTTTTCTGTGTTTTCCACATTTCCTTCACTGAGCAAAGAGACAGTAAGACACAGGTTACCCCAAAGGAAGGAAAACCCAGGCTCACTCCAGACGACTTCTCTGAAGACTGCACATTGGAAGGATTTTGAGGGGAGAAGTGTGTGGTGAGGCAGCAGCCGAGAGTCGTCCCCCCGGGGAACGCAGTGTCCTCGGATAGGCAAAGATGGGGAGAAATACGGCTCACGTTTCCTTCCCAGGGGAAAAAAAAATCACCCAAGGACGCGCAGCCAACTGCGAGATGAAGCGAAGCGAAGACCACGGAGGGGACGCAGCAGCGCACGGGGGGCGGGTGGGGGGTAGCTGGCGGCAATCTCGGGAGCCGGCCCGAGGGCCAGGCGGGGCTGCGGGGCTGCGGAGGGCGGGGAACGCGGCAGGAGGAGACCGAGGCAAAAACGTCATGCGAAAAGCATTGACAAAATGAAAACGAGGCGGGAGGCTGCGTTTCTAACACCACATTGAAACAACACAGGCTTGGGCGGGGGCAGGGAGGGCGGAAAGCATGAAAAATTACTGAAAACCACGGCGACCGGTCAGACCTTAATACCCTGGGCTTGATCTTGGCAAGTAGGGACACGCAAATGAACCTGAGGGTGCGTTGGACCGTCTTAAAGGCGGTCACTAAGAGAACTAAAAATGCACGCCAGAATATACGCGACGAGAAGCCGCGGCAGAAAGGCTGACACCTTTGCGTAAGGAGGAGGAAGGTGCGCACGCGCACACACCCCGGACGTTTGCGCGACACGGGCGCCTGCTGGGGCGGGGGGGCCGGCGGAGGCCCTGAAGGCGATCTCCGGCGAGTATCCGCATTTGTCAGACCCGTGTGGCAGGCATTAAAAACAACTTTATGCAGTCAAAATAGACGTACAATAACCTGCACATACTTCAGTGCGCGATTTCACCCATTCGACCCCGGCGGACTCCGCAGCACTCAGAATTGCGAACTCGCCCGTCAGCCCCGAGGTCCCCTCCTGTCCCCTCCTGTCCCCGCTACACAGAGCAACACCAGCAGCGCTTTACACAGACATCGAGAAGAGGGAACAAAGAAGAACGAGGGAACTAAGAAACAGAAAGCCTAAAACTAGACAACAGAAGTCAAACTTGACTTCAATGAGTTAAAAAATCTAATAAAAGGCAAAGGTTCTTAGAACAATCCCATGAATAAACTGTCCACCATTGTACACACGAGTGAAGGATTCACCTTCTTTTTAAGCTCTGGACACCAACCAGCGCTGAAGACATTCGGGCTGTAAAAATACTACTGTGCCCCCAAACCAGAAACTCCACAGGTCACATTTCTGATAAGAATTAAACTAGAAGTAACTGCAGTTTAAAAAATTCTTCTCAATATTAGAACACAGAGGAAGAAAATACATTTATAGACTATTTGGAGAGTAATGAAAATAAAGACATTATACCGGATAAGAATAAAGCTGTTCTCCAAGGCAGACTCGTAGTATTAAATGCACTGTTTGTAGAGGAAGAGAGCTAAAGTACCTATGATTCAAGCATCCAAGTCAATAAATTAGAAAAAGAAGAAAAAGCAACTCTAGTAATTGAAAAAGAGAAATCCGAACTTAATGCAGTGAAAAATAGAGCTGACATATAAATGTGACTTGATTTGAAACATAAACTTCAGTAATCTGGTGACACTGATTAAATAAAAACATGAAATGCAAACAAAATGACAAAGGATATCATCGCAGGGAGGTGGTTACAAAAAGAGTAATATGTATAATTATGTTAATATTTTTAAAATCTCAATGATCTGGAATTATCTGGAAAACTATAAATTATCAAAAACTTCAATAATTATAGAATACGGTACATTGAAATGTCGATAAAAATACTTTCAAAAGAAGGTTGCAGGCCTGGTAGTGTTATATGAAAGTGATTTAGAATATTTAAGGATTGGGTGTATAACTCTTCCAAAGTGTAGAGAAGACCAAAATCTACCCGAATAATCTCACAAAGCTAAAATAATCTCATCACCAAAAAGCTATCAAAGCTAACCTCACCATGAAATGACAAACCTCTCCCGCTTATGAACACCAATATGAAAATTCTAAATAAAATACTCACCGGTCAAGTTTAATAGCATGTTAATTATTCATCAGAGTCCACTGGACTTTGCCCAGGGATGTCGGAATGGCTTAATGTTAAGGGAAATCTGTAAGTATAAGAAACTGCATCTATAGGTTATGTAAGAAAACCACAGCATGATCGCTTCGTGCGTGCCTCAAAAATGAGCACTTACTCCGCTCTTCATTCGATACCGTGTTTCACGTAGAACAGTTTTTGCCGTGTGCCGGCTGCCTTGCTAAGTGCCCGGTACAGTGTGTGTTCGACACCCACAGCAACACCTGACGATGGGTCCCTTCTCCAGCCTGCGGCTGGCACCCCGCCTGTGCCCACTCCCCTCCCCCTTCTCAGGGACCTGACACCTGTCCTACACTTTCCCCTCCCCCACACCTGGCTCCTTCCCATCAATGCTGAGACGAGCTCCAGGTCTTTTTACAACAAATCCCCCTTGACCCGGCATGACCCTCCAATGGAGACTTCTGGAAGGAGCTGTCTGTGTTCACCCTGTCTTCTCACGCTCCGCCCGAACCCCCGGCCCCCCAGCAGGCTTCCGCTCCTTGCACTCCCCGCAGACAGCCTTCCCAGGCGAGCGCCGTGGCCCAGCCCACCGACGGCTCTTCTGTCACGTCATACATGAAGCGACGCTCTCGGGGCACGAAGCACCGCCCTGGGTGGTGGATAACAAGGGAGCGTGTGTGAATTAAGGTGATGCCCGCCCTGTGCTGACAAGGTGCCCCCAAAGCCAGTGTCTTCCTGACGAGAGGAGGGGGCCCCGCTTTCCTGCATCCGTCTGGTCAGCAGCCCCCTCTGCTCCTGGTAGTGAGGCAGGGGCTCCTCCCCCGTCCCGCCTGGTACTCCGGAAAGCACTGCCCCTCTCCCGCAGACGGTGTTTCCCACTTCACAAAGCAGGGCAATCTCCAAAGCAAAGGGCCCCCACGAGCGCTGGATGGGGATCCCGGCTTGTAGATAATGAGACGCCTGCTCAGAGGCCCTCAGCAAGCCAGCATCCCACAGTGACAAAGAGGGGGAGGCCGGGCTGGAAAGCAGGGCCCCCGTGCTCCCCTAAGTCACGCTGCTTCTGACAGGAGGTCCCCTCTCACAGATTTACAGCCCCACCTGCTTCCAGCCGATGGCCTGGAGGAGCCTGCCAGCAGGTGACTTCCTCAGATCAGAGGCTCAGAACGTCCCCTCGGTTTCTGGAGCTCTCCTATCTCCCCTGCTGGAGTTTTTCCTGTGGGCCCAGCAGCCTCCTCCCATATGCCTTCAGGGTCCTGCCAAGAGCCTTTCAAATGTTCCCCAAGAAAAGGCCAGACCTGTTCCTTGGGCTCCACGGCTGGCCAGACACCACCCTCTTATGTGCTGCTTAGAAATAAAACAGGGAGGTGACAAGCAGCTTGGAGGAGTTGAAATGTCAGCGCGACACCCTGAAGTCTCCTCCGAGCGTGTAACGCGGCGATGGTAAAGGTTGCCCAGAAAGCAGACTGTGAGCCAGGAGCCGTGGGAAGTCCCTCCTCTGGGTGCTCGGAGCCGGCAGCTCCGGCAGCAACGGCGCCGGTGCCAGGAGCCCACCCCGGCTCTCCGGCACGCCGTCGCCAGCGCGGGCCACCTGCTGCACCGCTCGGTGCTCGAGCTGCGCCCGACGACTTGCAGCTCTCGTCACCTCTGCGTCCCCTTCCTGAAGGGTCCCCCTGTCCCTGTCCTCTCTGCTCTGCCAGGGTGCCACCTCCAGGCATGCCTGCCCCCCCCCACCCCGACTTCGAGCTCCTCGGGGGCAGAGATTGAGTCTTTCATTTCATACCCTGGGGCCCTACGGGGGGCCTGGCACAGAGCGGGGCCCAGCTGGTATTGTCCAGTGAGCAAATGACCCTTCCCGGAGCTCAGCATTCGGAGGGGACCCGGGGCCAAGCCCTGAGGTCCCTCCCAGCCCTGCTGGCAGCAGGAGGAAAGGCCACCCTTGTCTGGGCCCCAGAGACAAGGACACTGGACGTGGAAAGGGGGCCGCCCTGGGGTGGGCACTTGCTGTCAGCATTGGGTCACAGTTTCCTCATTTGCAGAATGGTGGGGGTGGATGATCTCTAGGGCGCCCCCAGGATCCGATCTTCCCAGATGCACAGCGGTCTGAGTCCCTCCTCCTTGCACTTGTTGCAAGACAGCTCTGCCTGGCCTGACCCCCAGCCTTGACTTTGGCTGCTGCCCCACACCCGCCCATCCCTGCCCGACCTCAGAAGAGCCTGGAAGTGAGGGGTCCAGAAGCTTGCGCTCCATCCACTTATAGGAAATTCACCTGGAGAGGATGCTTATGTGTGTGCTGTGCGCGCTGGGGTGTGCTGTGTTTGCTGGGGTGTGCTGTGTTTGCTGGTGTGTGCTGGCATGTGCTGCGTGTGCTGTTCATGCTGGCGTGTGCTGTGTGTGCTATCATGTGCTGTCCATGCTGGTGTGTGCTGTGCGTGCTGACATGTGCTGGTGTGTGCTGTGCATGCTGGTGTGTGCTGGCACGTGCTGTGTGTGCTGTTCATGCTGGTGTGTGTTGGCATGTGCTGTGTGTGCTGTTCATGCTGGCGTGTGCTGTTCATGCTGGCGTGTGCTATGTGTGCTGGCATGTGCTGGCGTGTGCTGTGCATGCTGGCATGTGCTGGCATGTGCTGTGTGTGTTCATGCTGGTGTGTGCTGTGTGTGCTGGCATGTGCTGTGTGTGTGTACATCTTAGGGAACAGAGAAGGCACCTGGTGTGTATCAGTTTGTGTCTCTGTGTGTCGTCCCATAGATCCGATTGGCAGCAGACCAGAATCAAGAGCGGAGCGGGGGATGGATGAGGGGACAGGTGGGCGTCACCTTGAGGATGGGGCGGTGTGTGTGAACGGGCGTGGGACCCGCATCGGGAGTCTGGCCAGCGGACATGCCTGTGGGTGGGTGCCGGTACGTGCGTGTGTTTGGCTGCCTGTGGGTTTGTGTGTGTGTCCGTGTACCCATGTGCACTCAGGCCCCCCCTTGGACCTGCTCTGGAGCAGGAGGAGATGTCCTGGCTGCAGGTGGAGGCCTCGGTAAGCTGTTCCCGCTGGCACCGCGGCTCACCTTCCCCTTCCATCCATCTTGAAGTATTGATCATCACATCTGAAAATGCTGGTGCGGGCCGCGCGGGCGGTGCTTGGAGCCAAAGCGCCGTGCGAACTGTGAAAACTGTCTACCCCGCGTGGGAGGTGGAGACGCCTTCCCATGTCAGTCCTCTGCGCAGCCTAAGGTTAGGGGTTTCTGCAGATCAAGCCACGGGGCCATGCACACGAGCCCCCACCCGTGTTGCTGGCGGCTGCGGGCCGGCTGGAGCGGCTCCATGAGGGCGTGGTGGCCGTGCAGCGGCTGCCACCCGAGGGTCTCCTTCTGCAGTGGAAACTTAGGGCTGCAGGGACCTTAGCACTCATTTAGTTGAACCTTCTCACTCACAGCTGGGGAAAGCCGGTCAGTGAGTGCAAGGGCCATGTCCAAGGTCACATGGGAATGGAGAGGTGAACCGGGGTGTGTCCAGCCCCACGGCGCAGGCACAGGGCTTGGCAGGAGTGGTGGGGACTCAGGGAGGCCGGGGAAGGAGGCGAGCCTTCCCCGAGCAGTGCAGTGTAGGGAACTTAGTCTGACCTCCATGTGGTGCAGAGGAGAGAGCTGGGGGGAGGTGGAGACAGAGCCCCTGTCTGGCCAGATGTGCTGAGGCTCGAAGGAGGAAGGGAGAACAGGGCAGGAGGGTGTTCTGGGCAGGAGAAACAGCAGGCACAAGCGGCAGAGGTGTCCTCCATGTGTGTGGGGGCAGCTATGCATTCGGGTGTGATTGGAGGGCCCCAGTAAGAGTGGTGGTGTGATTCCAGGGTCCCCGTCAGTCAAGCTAAGTAGCCAGGCAGGAGAGCCTTGAACTAGGAAGGACAGCCCTGGAGCAGTGGTTGACAGGGGGTTGGGTTATTGCAGAGAGGGAGAAGCGTGCCTGGACGGGAGGGGGATGGGCTCCTCCCAGTGGGGTCTAGAGCTAGAACAGAGGGCGGGAGAGGAGGTGTGTGAGCCCCTGTGGGGGAAGCAGCAGTGGTCAGGGAGCTGGTCCAGGGCTGGGCCTTTATGCAGGCTTTTCTTCTACCCTCCCCCACCCCCACCCCACCCCCACTTCTGAGCTCTCCTCAGACATGCCACAGGGCCAGAGAGGGAGCCCTCCCCTCCCTCGAGAAGTCCACAGTGCAACAGGGGGACACTGGGTGCTGAGGTCCTCCAAGGGAGCCGGGAGGGAGCACAGGGACAAGCACAGAATTCTCCTGAATGTGGCAATGGGGCGAGAGACCTTTCTTTCCCTTGGGGTTCAGGGTGTGAGCCTGTGCAAAGCGCTTTCTCCTTCCAGGTGAGAAGGCGTGACCACACCTCTGCAGGAGTCTGCTCAGACGCCACTCCACCCCATCTGCTGTCCCCTCCTGTCATCTCAGATGCCCTGAGCACTCTTGGCCGCATCCGAGTCCTGTGGACCCCTCCTCCCTCACCTCCAAGGAAGTCACCTCTGCAGGCTCTGTCCCGGTTCCTCCCTGCACCTCCTCTGCTCCGTTTAGTAGGTGGGGACACTGAGCCCAGAGGGCCGGTCACTTGCTTAAATAGCACAGCTGGCAAAGGGCAGAGCTGAGACCAGTCCACACCTGCCCAAGGGCACTAGGGCACGAGGACCGCACTGTTTAGGCATGGGGGCCCTGGAGCCAGACAACCTGGGTTCATATCCCCCCCGCCCAGCAAACTGTCAGCTGACCTCTGTTTCCTTTACGCAGAAGGAGGTTCTACCCAAATCTGCATTCATTGCCAGGGCGGCCATAACACAGAACCACACCCCGGGGGCCCACACAGCGGAAATCTGTTTTCCCACAGTTCTGGAGGCTGCAGGACCAACACCAAGGTGCCGGCTGGGCTGGGTCCTGCTGAGGGCGGGGTGGGAGAACCCGGGCCTCGCCCGAGCTTCTGGGGGGTGCTGTGCATCTCTGGTGCTCTGACCGGTCGGTGCACCGCCCTGATTCTGCTGCCGCCGTCACATGGCGCTGTCCCTGGGTGGGTGTGTGTCCACATTTCCCCTTTTATAAAAACGTGGTCATATTGGGTCAGAGTCCATCCTCAGGGCCTTGCCTTAACTTGACGCTGCTCTGTGTTAGGCTGTAGCTATGAGCTTCGTGGTCTGGCGTGAGGGCGGATGAGGTGTCCAAAGCAGGTGCTGGATGGAGAGAGGTGTGCCCTGAAAGAGGGGGTGCAGAAGCATGGCCGTGCCTGGCCCTGGGGCCCCAGTGGCTGGCCCCCTGTAGGTGCTCCCTGCCTCCTTGGGGGCAG
Source organism: Trachops cirrhosus (assembly GCA_028533065.1). NCBI lineage: Eukaryota > Metazoa > Chordata > Mammalia > Chiroptera > Phyllostomidae > Trachops > Trachops cirrhosus. Next base: position 191,220,016 of record CM052538.1, on the reverse strand, counting down.
ATAAGTGAATGAGGACAGATTAGGAGAGGGCACGGGGCGCCATGTCTCAGAAGCATGGGAGCTACCTAAAGAGGCAGGAAGGAATTTCTCGCCCCAGGCTCCAGCTCCTTGGGTGTTGAAAGATCGGATTCCTGGCATTTGTGTCCCTCGTCGAGCACAGAGACCTGGGGCGCTCCAGGCAGCATGTCAGGGCTTGACAGAGGCCATTAGTGCGGCCTGGATTCCAGGGGCCGCCAACGCAGTGTGCTCCATGCACGTGTGGTCTCAGCATGCATCTTTGCACCAGCCCACGGCCCCTGTCTAAGGACTGGAGGGACAGTCCTTTTGAAATCAAAGTCGGGTTTTCCGGAGCCACATGATTTAATAATTCCTGGTGCGGGGCCTCTTGTCACCCTGCAGACGGAAAAGCCCCACGTGGCCCGAAGCGGGGTGGACGGACGCGACTTTCCTTTTCCCACTCCGTAGGAGCTGGCGTCCTGGCTTTCTGGGGCAGGGGTCCCTGGCGGGGGCCACAGAGTGCTTTGAAGTTGTCTCCAGTTGGTTCAGTGACCAGAGTCGGGGGTCCTTGTTCAGCCACCCTCGCACGATGCAATCCTAGCCAGTCACTTCCTCTCTCTGAGCCTCAGTTTCCCTGCCTGGACAGCATGCACTAAGACATTGGTTGTAGGTGATTTATTAGAGCTTCCCCAGTTTGACGTTTAATGATTCTTTAGGGTACGAGCGACTGCATCGGTGTTGTGGAGGGTCTGAAGGCCGTATTCGGCGGTCTTGCCGGGAAGCTGGCGATGATAATAATAATCTGTCACTTGGGGGCAGACCTGGTAGCACCAGCACGATGCTGAGCTTCACGGCAGGTGCAGGGCGGCGCTTGCTGACCCCTTCGCCGCCTGCCCAGCGAGGGTTCCTTGTGCTCCTCGTGACTCAGGCAGGAGACGGTCCGATCTCTATCGCCATCCCTCTGTCTGTCTCCGTCCCTCAGTCTGTCTGTTCCCGAGCACAGCACAAATGAAATGGCAACATGTGGGCTCCCGCAATGTCAAGATCAACCAGCTCGTCTGGCACTCGCCAGAGAGGCTTGGCCACCGTCTTGTCTTGGAAGACCAGCCTGCTCTTCCCGGGCTCTCACCATCGAGCTGGTGTCCCTGGAAGTCAGCGTCGGTGAGCATTTGAACTGCATGGGCTTTGTCCCCAACGCCGTCCGTGAACGGGCCTTTGCTGCTTGTTGGACAAACGGGTGGATGTTTATTCTGGGGCAGATAAAACGCTGGTTGAGCCTCTCTATCCTGCTAATCTTCACACTGGGCAGATTATCTGCTTTAGCCACACACAGAACCCTGGAATTCGACTGGCGAGGGAGGAGAGCAGACTTGAGGTGGACGAGCTGGTCTCTGGTAAGGAGGGAACATGAGCATACAAGGTGACGTGGATTTCTCAAGGTGGCACAGTGGCCGTGTGTGGCAGATGGGGCACATGCCAGTTCTCCCCGCTCCTAGTCCGGGACACTGCCCTCTTACAGCGGGTCAGACACAGGCCAGGCATGCACATCTGATGGGGTTCCAGTGTGTAGGTCCCCTGAACGAAGCATCTCGCCTGGTAGGTGGCTATGACACTAACATATCCGTCACAGGCGCTTCCTGCCCTGGACCCAGGGCATCTGGCTTTCGGTGCCTCTGGGGCCTCGCAGGTGCCCCGGGAGGAGCGGCCGGGGAGCTCAGGCTGCTCGTTAGGCAGCAGGACCAACGAGCCCCGGCTGTGGACACAGCCCGAGTCAGGAGACGGAGACCCACAGAGAGAAGCACTCCACCCAGGGAGAGGAGTGAGTGCTGGGCGAAGGCTGAGCCAGGAAGGCCCCCCACCCGGGGTCCTGCGCACACAGTGAGGGCTTATGCAGTGTGTAGGGCACGGCCCCATTCCTTGTCTCCCTGTCCACCCCCCAAACCTGGAGCAAGCGAGGGGCTCAGCAAAAAGGAAGAACAATGGCGGGAAAATAAAACAAAGGCAGGGGTACAGCGTGCAGGTTGTATGCAAACACTGCCCGGGACACACTCACACTGAAACGATCATTCATCCTTCCTGAGATGCACGCCGAGCGGGGCGCCCTGCATTTTTATTGTGAGTTCTGGAAACCGACACGGCAGGGAGTGGGGGTGACGGGCTGCCGGCACCCTCCTCAGCAGGAACCTTCCCAGCAGCTTCCTACGCGGTGGTCTTCAAGGTGGGCGGAGCAGAAGGTCACGGTGCAGTTCAGACAGGCCCGCTCTGCAGGTCCGGGTCAGCAGGCCTCCGACGCTGAGCACCCAGCTGGGCTCTCGGTAGCTGCGATGGTTCGTTTTATGTGTCAACTTGGCTGGACCTCAGGGCGCCCAGACTTGTGGCCCCTCCTGATCCTGGATGCGTCTGTGAGGTCTGGGGGGTGGGAGTAACAGTGAAATCTGCAGACAGGGTACAGCAGATTGCCCTCCCCAGCATGGGCCCCACCCAATCAGTCGACCTCTGGAGCGGGGAGCAGGGTCGGGGAACTTCTTCTGCCTGTCTGTCTTCAGCTGGAACACGGGCTTTTTCCTGACTTTGAACTCAAAGGGGAGCACGGGCTCTTCCTGGGCCCTAAGCCCACCCCCCTTCACCAGGGGATGCCCCTGGGCCTCCAGTCTGTCCGCTGGGGGTCTTGGGCCCAGTCAGCCTCCAGAATCCTGTGAGCCGTATCCTACGTCAAATCCCACATGTGCACATACACGACTCACATGCTCTCGGTCTGCTGTCTGGGGAGCACTGGCTAGTCCAGCAGCCGTGGCGACAGTGAGTTTGGAGCTCCTGTCCCATCGCCCCTGGAGCTGCTCCCTCTGCTTGTGCCAAGTGCTGCGGCCTCGCTACCGTCGGCCGGGGCCCTGGATGAACTGGCACGGGCTGCCGCGGAGTCCTTCGTCGCCCGTCGCCCGCCTGCCTGTGCAATGGCTGCGGGGCTCTTGGAGCTGCGTCAAGGAGGAAACATTTTTTAGGAGGGAGGCGTGCTCTTTGTTTCCTTTCAGATTCGCTGGGATGGCAAAAGTCTGCTTTTTAAATGCAAGAGAAATGTCATGCTCCTGGAGGGCGGGCGGGCGGGCGGAGGCACCGATCAGCGCCTCCCAGGAGCCAGGCTCTCTGCAGACACCCTGCCGTCCGCCTTCCGCCTGGAGGACCTCGGGAGCCCAGGATGACGTCATCGTGGTCCTGGGTTTCCGCCGCCTGCTCGTCACTGGCCCAGTGGGTTTTTATATACAGTTGTGAGGATGCAAGACACAGAGTTTATTCTTGTGTTATTGTTGACCGTTTATTGTGTTAGTTCCCACACGAACACTGTGCACCTACATTTGCCCCACCCTGGGTAAGCTCCCTGACCCGCCGCCCAACACGGGGAGTAGAACATTGTTGATAACTTGCTTCTACCCGGGGCCTCCGCTCTATCCCAGCCCAGGGGATCACACTCCTGAAACTTCCCCCGCCAAAGTTTTATTGATTTATTTTTAGAGAGAGGGAGAAGGGAGGGAGAAAGAGAAGGAGAGGAGCATCGATGTGCCAAAGACACATCAATTGGTTGCCTCTTGCACGCCCCCAACCGGGGACCTGACTTGCAACCCAGGCCTGTGCCCAGACGGGGAATGGAACGGGCGACCTTTCACTTTGCGGGATGATGCCCAGCCCACGGAGCCACCCCAGTGAGGGCACACTCCTGAATCTCGTATTCAAAACTTAAGAAAAATTATATAGATTTTCACGTAGAAGTATTATAAAAGATACGTTTAGTGTTACCTTTTAAACCCTTCATAAAAAGGCATCTCTTTTCATGCGCTTCACTTTGGGGTTGGCCAGAGGCCACAGGACAGCTTCTGCGCGCGCCCGGGTTCTGCGTGCGCGCGCCCGAGTTCTGCGCGCGCGCGCCCGAGGCTGGGCTGGGCCTTCCTGCTGCCCGGGTGTGGTCCTCTGGGCGCCTGTGCTCCCCTGAGCGGCTGGATCAGTTCGCAGGCCCTGCAGCCGGCGGGCCGTGCCTGCTGGTCGCTGCCCTCACCGCTCAGGACGAACGCCCGGACTCACAGGGAGAGCCCAGAGCAGAGGCAGGCCTGCGCCAGCCGAAACCCCCCAAATTGCTCCGATGGCCCAGGACAGGGACTCCAGGAGGTCCCCACCGAGTGGGCCTGTCTTGGAGGAAGACAGGTGGAAGAGGAAGAGGCCTGGGGGTTCGGGGGTTACTCTCTAAGTTGATGTTTGTTCAACAGTTGCCATGTGCTCGGTGAGCAGGTGGACTGAGCACCCAGGGGCACCCCCCTCTGCCTCCTCCCCGCACTCCGGAAGGTGGCGCCCACTGTAGCCCTGCTGTACGGGTGAGGAAGCTGAGGCAGCAGGCCTCAAAAGGGGAGGCGGCAGGCCTTCCCCAACCCCGAGACTGGGACAACTGAAGCAAACCCTTTATGGGCAGTGTGTGTTTCTCAGCACATGGGCGAAACCCCTCTTTGCCCTCAAAGTGGTTGGGAAGATAAGGAATTAACAGAGGGGAGGGGGATGAGGAGAACCAGGTAGTCTGATGTCACTCAAGCTGGATGCTACATCGGGGGTCCATAGGGGGATTGATCCCTGAGGCTGGGCAAAACAAGGCTTCCTGGAGGAGGGGGCACTCAAGTGGGGAAGGAGGTGAAAGGGCAGCCCAGGCTGGGTGTGGCCAGCATCAGGGTGCAGGGGTGAGGAGGCTGGCAGGCATGTTCAGGGGACTAGAAGCTGCGTGGTGGGGTGTCCAAGCTCATCTGGGTCTGGGCTACTGTCCCCATTCTGCAGGTGAGAACACTGAGGCCCAGTTTCCATGGTGATGTAACAGGTCAAGCTCAAGTCCCAATGTCCCCGTTTGGTCTGCTCTCTTCACTTCCAACCTGAAAGTCTAGCTGGGCAGGAACACCGCCCGTGGGGGGATCTCAGGAGCGGAGGGGCTGGTGCCGGCCAAAGGGAGGCTCACACGGGCCACAGGGAGCACCATGCACAGGCCCGGGGCCAGGTAGAGCCGAAGCAGGCTGGAGACTGGGGCGGTATGGCTGTAGTGGGAGTCAAGGGCCAGGCCCCAGTCCCAGGAGGAGGAGGGGGGCTGGGACACGCCAGCGGTCCAAGGCAGAGCTGGTCATGCCTCAGGTGGGCCAGGCTCCAAGGGCAAGGCCAGTCAGGGGCTCTCGGCTAGGCCAGCTGGCCCCTCCCCAGACCTTCTTTCCCGTGCTTTCCTCTCCTCCGGGTCTGAGGCAGGAACCAGGGTGCCTTGGAGGCAGAAGCATCTTGAGAAGGGGAGCCCCCTTCGCAGAGTCCCAGGTTTCAAACTGCGTCGGGCAGGAAGCTGCCTCCTGGAGCCTTGGAGGAAGCAGAGGGGCACGGAGTCCTGGGGTCGCTGCCAAACCCAAAGTTTGCTCCCTAGGCGAACGCCTCCGGAGGGGAGGAGAGAGGAGCATATGGAAAAGCGGCAGCTTCCACGTCGTCGCGAGAGAGGCCGCCGCCCCTCCACAGTCTGCTGTCCCAGTCCCGGTCCTGTTCTGTTCCCTCTGGTGCCTTCCAGGGACGGCAAATGGGGTCTCTGCAGCCTGGCTCTGTGTGGCCTGCAGCAGTGGCACCAGGACCCTCAGTGGTGTGAGCGAATAGGGAGAGGCAGGAACGGGAGGTGGTGGGAGGATGTGGCCGGCGGTAATGCACTGACTCTGCCTGTGGAGACCAAGGAGGGCTTCCAGGAGGAAGTGGCAGTTGAAGCAAGCTGGGGTTAGGCCAGAGTAGGAGAGGTGCTGGAGGTCTGTCTCCACTTATGCATGTGTTTGAGATGTTGAAACACAAACTGGAGGCTCAGAGGTGTGAGGTGAGGTTTGCCCAAGACCACACAGGAAGCAGTAGGGAGGTGAGGCCAAGATTTGAACCAGGCAACCGGCCCCAGGCCCAGCTCTGTGTCGAGGCTCACAGAGCCACTGTGATTCCTGAGAAGGCTTCCCAGGAACCACGCCAGGTGACAAGGGGAGTAGCTGGCACAGAAGTGTGGCTTGCTTGTGCTGGGATGGGAACTGAGAAGGGGGTCTTGGGACTGAGAGAGGAAGGGGCTGTCCCCTGATTTCAGGGACTGGGAAAGGGGGCGGGGGAGGGAGAACTGGAGCTCTGGACATAGGGCCTGGGAAACTTTCCATCTCTTCTTCGCTGAGGCTCTCGGAGTGCCCCTCAGTACGAGCATGTAGTGTGTGTATGTGTATGCATCCATGTCTCTGTGTGTGAATGTGCATGTGTGTGAGTATGTGAGAATTTGTGTGCACATGTGTGTGAGTATGTGCACACAAGCCCCCTTAGCCAGCGGTGATGTGGTCATATACAGCCTGTGCCCTGCCATCTGCTGATCACGCTGGAGTGGGCGAGGACAGCATGTGGGCCACCAGACACCTGGGGGTGCCTCGGGTCCTCTGGTGTCTTCCGAAAAGTGGGGAGAGCAGGACAGGCACACTGGAGGAGGCAGCCGGCTCCCAGCCTCCAGTGACAGAGGGCCCAGGGAAGGAGGGGAGCCTCCCCACTCAAGGCCTTTGTGACCCCCCATGAAGGAGAGGGTGTCCCCTGTTAGCCCTGACTGGTGGTGCACGGGAGGGGTCTGGATGGGTGTCAGCATGCCCCCTGTCCTGGACACCCTCCTCGGGCACCGACAGAGTGACCGCCAGGGTCCGGATGACTGCGCACAGTCCGGAGGAAGCGGGCAGAGGGGCCGCGCCGAGGGCGGAGGCGGTGGGAGCCCGGACCGAGGCTCAGCTCGGGCGTTTTCTCACCTCCTCCGCCAAGGCCCTGCTGGCTGCTCGCCAGTGTGGTCAGCCAGCCGGCCCAGGCTCTGACTCCAGAATGTCACTGCTCTGCGGCCTCCGGCCCCTCAGCACTGGGGGGGTGTTCCTCATGTGGGGGGGCGGGTGTGACTGCTCTGCAGGCCACACCCCAAAGCTCTCTAGGGCTTCCCGGACCCCGAGAAGCCTCCTGAACTCCCCGGGACCGACCATTTCCTGCTCATCTGTCTCCCTGTCCATCCAACTCAGCCAGGGGGTGAGTCTCCCTGGAGCTCTTCCGGGGGGCCTCTCCACCCATCGCTCCTCCGTGCAAGCCCTCGAACGGGCGGCGGGGCCACGGGAGCGCCTTGCTCGCAGACTTTCGCCTGCAGGCAGCGGGCCCAGGGCCCAGGGCCCGGCTTGCCAGCGGGAGTGGCGCCCCCTGGTGGCAAGAGCGCAAACACCGTTCTCGGTGCCCTCTGCCCCACTCACGGAGAAATTGGGATTTCTTGATGAGCTTCAAAGTGGGTGTGTGTGGGATTCTCCTTGAATTCCACGTTGGTCACTCTCTAAGGCTCCAGCCATATTGTTACATCAGCTGCAACAAATCTGTGCAATTTAGGTTTCCATGAAATGCAGCTCACCTGTATGTTGTTTTGATCTATTTTAAAATTGCAGCCCCCCGCCATTTTTTAATTTAAAAAAAGGACAACTGTATTTACTTGCCCAGCAAACACTTCCCTGGGGTCCCCCAAGTTCGGCTTTACCCTCTGAGCTGGGGCGTGTAGGTATGATGAGCCCATTTTATAGACGAGGAAGCTGAGGTTCAGAGAGACGCAGGGTCACTCGGCGAGGGCAGGCACTGGGGCTGTGCGGGGATTAGATGGGATCACCTGTGTGGAAGGACGCCGCAGAGTCAGACAGGCAGCGGGTGGGCACGCGGCGTTTAAAACTGGAGATGGGAGGCCCGTGTTCCACGCCCCGGTGTTCTGACTCTGGCGTAAGCTCTCCTCACCTATGGGTGGCGCGCTCTTTGCTGGGGACTCTGCTGTGTCCTGGCTCTAGTCACACGGACAATGTGGCTTTGCTCTTCTCGACTCTCTGACCCCAGCTGGACAATGTCACACGTCCCTTGACCTCTGTGAACCCCTGGCCTCTTGGACAAAGTCCAGTGCAGCTGAGAATTCCAGTCTCACACCCCATGCAGGGCTGCCCTCCTATGGGATGGGACACTTGTGTCCCCTGGGTGGCCCGCTTGGTCCAGATGCTGGATCTCACCGGCTGCGTGACCGCAGGGGCCACCGCGCACATAGCTCCCTGGCATGGCAGAGGTGGCCGTCTTCAGTCTGGTCCTGCCCATGGCCGGCCCCTGGCCGTGCAGGCCATCCACGGCCTCTGGCTGCCTGCCAGAGGTGAGCAGGCAGCAAGACCTCTGACCCCTCGTCCTTCTCTGTGTCCTCTTGGCCTTTGGGAGGCTTGCACATGCCCTGTCACTCCAAACGGCGCTCCCTCTGTCCCCTCTCTCTGCCACTGGCTGTGTCTCATTCTCTTTCACCTCCCCAGAGAGGCCCGGCTGGGGCAGGGCAGCCACCCATCCCCTGGCGTGGTGACCGGCCAGGACGGAGAGGCTCTGGCAGGTGGGTGGGAGAGGAAGGTGGCCACCTCCTGTCATTACCTGGGCAATGGTCAAGGTACCTGGGCCGCCACCGCCTCCCAGCCTCCCGAGAGTGGGCTTTGGTTCTCATGCGGGGCGGGGGTCCTGCGGGAAGCAGAGTCCCATGAGGAGGGGAACATAATGTGGGGACGCATGACAGACACGTGAACTGCGTTCAAGGAGCGGACAGGGACCTTGTCACCCCAGGGCCAGCAGCAGTGGAAAGCTGGGAACCCCGTCCTTCGCACGTGTGGGGTGCCTCCGACGAAAGCAGCCGTCATGTGAGGATAAAGCCAAGAAATGCCCGGACCTGTCTGTGCACCTGCCCTCCCACCCTCATCCCGGGCCACCCGACGGGAAGGGCCAGGGGGAAGAGGCCCAGGAAGCGCAGGCTGCCACCCGGGGCCCCAGAGCAGCTCAGAGAAGGGCAGGGAATGGGCGGGGGGTGGGCAGGGGTGGCACATGAGAATGGTCACCTCACCTCCAGGTGCCCCTGGGCTCCATCTGCTCAGGACATCCCTGTGCATCCCAGAACGACCCTGGACAGAGGCTGCTGGCCTCTGAGGTGCTGTGAAGGCCTGCCCGCTCAGCCCTCGGCTGGAACAGCCCGTGGGGGGCCGTCCTTGGCCTGACTGCAGATGCCGTGGTAAAGGGCCCGTGGCTCTGGGGGTGGGGGGCCTCGGCCACTGGAGGCCCCTGAGACTGCGGGCCTGTGTGGTGGATTCTCACGGGGACTGGACAGCAAGCCACACCCCACAGGCCTGTCGTGAGGATCGTGGTGGGCAACGACACCCAGCACTTGCCGTGCGCCTGCCGGGACGCTGAGGGCCGTGCTGGGGACTGCTACTCACACTTGTGCGCAAAGCACCTGCCCACAGGTGGCGTCTGTTCTCCTTTCCCTAGTGATCCTTATGGTCCGGTTTATGCTGCAAAGGGTGCCCCCTGACAGCCTGCACCGTCCCCGGGCAGTGGGACCCTCCCCGCCCTGGCCTGGCGCATGTGTGGAGGCTGCGCTGGCCTAGGAGAGACCGTGTGTCGCCGGAAACCTCGGGGTTCTGAGGTCTGGGCCGGGAGGGGCCCACCCAGAGCCTTCCGGCCTGAGGCACACAGCAGTGTGGAGCCTCCGTCCCGGCCCCCGTTGCCCAATGGCCCGGTTCCCGCTGTGACCAGCACAGCTGTCGTTCTGCGGCCAGTGGTGGACTCCGGAAGGTCATTTACAGACCCCGAGGGGGACATATGGCTGTCGTCCGTGCCTGTTTATGTGCCCTCTGTGGATCGTAAAGCGATGGCACCAGCAAGGGCCACGCTCCCCGGCCAGCCTCCCCCGCACGGTCTCCTTCTGCCTGTGTTTTATTGTCCACTCTTATCTTCCTCCCTCCCCACGCCCCACCCTGGTGCAGCTCCCAAGACCATAACCTTCTCCAAACTGCTGCTGGCTTTTCCTGACCTTCCGCCCCGGCACGGAAGGCAACTTTATTAGCTGGGCTGGTGAGGGCTTGGCTGGGGCCCCAGCCTGGGACAGCCGGAGAGGGGGAGCCCGGAGAGGGGGAGCCCGGAGAGGGGGCACGGCCAGCGGAGCAGAGCCTCGGAGCTGCCTGCTTCGTGGGGAGGAGGGATTGAGGGGTCCGGTGCAGAACAGTGATGTCTTGTCCACCTCTAGCTGTTCCCCCGCCCCATCCACGGCCCCGGCCCCTTGGGGATGGCGATGGGGGCCGGGTCAGGTGCACCTGCCCTTGTCTGCCCTTCCCCTGCACACACTGTGACAACCTCTGATCAGACAGCGAGGGGACAGGCGCCCCCACATCACCAGGGACCATCAGGGACCCCTAGGTCTCTCTGTCTTTGCACCTTAAAGTGTACTCAGGGCTTGGCTCTGCGTCCACACCTTCTCTCGATGGGGACAAGGACGGTCGGCCATGGATGCGGGCAGCCCTCCTCGTTTTGAGAGGAAATAAGAGGACGTGGGATAGGGTGACTCAGCTGGACCCACCCCTCACTTGCTCGGGGACTGAGCCTCGGTGTCTTCACCTGCCAGATGGAGCCGTGACCCCCACCTCACAGCTGCCCTGAGCAGGAGCAGCTGTGTTTGCTGCGGGGTCTCTCCGCGGGCAGCCAAGTGGGAAGTGGACAGCGTGGGGACCGTGCGGACTCGGGGTCAGGTCTCGGTGTGGCCATTGGCCAAGTCCACCCCCTGCACTCCAGTTTCCTGTTTGCCCAGCGGGGGCGGGGGAGGGGGCAGATGCTCAGCCAATGGCCGCAGCCAGGCCCGACGCCCAGGGGAGCTGCCGGTGCCCTCATTTCCCGGGCGAGGCACCGACTGAGGCTCCAAGGCAAACGGTGGGAGCGGGTCAGCCCGGCCTGCCTGACGCCCAGGAGCCCTGCTGCCCGCTTGGCCCCTTCCCCTCCTTGACTCAGCAGAGCCCGCCCGCCCCGCCTCCCCGCCTCCCTCCGTGGGCCAGTCTCCACCACAGGCTGGGGTGAGCGGCTGCCGTGGGGGCATCTGCCCTCTTCCCCCAGACCTGCAGTGACAAGCTAACAGCCGTCGCCCCACCACCCGCAAGGGCGGGATGCCGACGGGCCCCAGGGACGGGGCGTGGGCATCTGTCCCCCAGCAATCGGACCGGCTCTGTGGGGTGGGGGCGCTGCGAGGGCACGGTGGGGTGCAGGCGTGAGCTCCCTCCCTGCAGCCCCGGCTCCCTTGAGTCACCGCTGGGTGCCCGGCCCGTGTTTGCTCTGTCTGCCTGGGTCCCAGCCCTTTGGCCAGCGGAGGTTAAAGATTACTGCGGCTGACAATAAACGTGCCGCGGGCTGGCCTTTGACCGCCCAGGAGGAGGCAGGGGCATCGCGCTCCCAACAACCGTCGCAACGGCGAAAGTGGCGAGGGCGTGGGCGCGGGGCACGCCCTCCCCGTATTAATATTAAGGGACAGTCGCTCCCGCCTGGCAATCGGGCCAAGTTTCCCTTTTATCTGAAGCCAGGGCCACAATGGGGCATTGTTTCCCGTCTCAAAGGCCACCGTGCGGCCCCAGAGTGGACCCAGACGGACTCCACCTGGCAGAGTAAACAGCCACCCGGACGCGGCCAGTGGCAGCGGGGCCAGGAGCTCGCTCTTTCCTCCTGGGGGAGCTTTGTCCTTCAAGGGAGTGTGGGGCCCGCAGGCCTCCAGGCCTGTCCACCCCCCTTCCCGTGCCTCAGTTTCCTCACCCGGACCACGGTGGTCCGCTTACACTCCACCCTGCCGCCCCCCGCTGGGGAGCTGGCAAGTGAGGAAGCCCCTTCTCAGAACCACGATATGCCGGCATCGAAAGGCTTACGAAGGAACTTGAGGTCTCGAAACACGTGTGCTCCTTCACGAATGCACTGGGTGCGCGCAGCTGGCCGGCCAGAAGATCTCTCGGCCACTGTCCTTTCAAAGCAGCGATGAGTGGCGATCACATTGCAAGCTGCCGACGACATCCCAGTCTCGGGCGCTGCCTGTTCCTCTGAGGTTTGCTTCTGCGGCCTCTCTATTTTGCTTTAAACTTAGCATTTTGAAATAATGATAGACTCACTAGAAATTGCAAAGAAGAATAGAGAGTCCCACTGACCCGCCCCAGCCCCCTCCAGCCGTGAGCCTGACGTAATCACGTACGCCACCCAAACCGGGAATCCGGTGCGCACACCACGCTGAACCGGCCCAGGAGTCTTACCTCGGCTTTCACGGGATTTGCCCACGCTCTCCCCTACCCTGTGCCCCCCGTTCCCACAGTCACCCACCCCCGCCGCATTGTCCGTGCCCGTGAGTCCTCTGTTCCTGTTCCTTGGCTTGCCCCTTCCCCTTCCTTCCCCCGTTGTCTTCCTCCCCCTCCCCTCTGGTCACTGTCAGCTTGTTCTTTATTTCAATGTCTCTGGTTCTGTTTTGCTCATTTGTTCGTTCTGTTGATGAGGTTCCACTTATAGGTGAGATAATACAGTATTTGTCTTTCACTGCCTGGATTGCTTTACTTAGCATAATGCTCTCCAGCTCCATCCACGCTGTTGCAAAGGGTAGGAGCTCCGTCTTTCTCTCTGCTGCTGCGCAGTATTCCATTGTGTAAACGTACCACAGGTTTTTGATCCACTCATTGTCTGATGGGCACTTAGGCTGTTTCCAGCACTTGGCTATTGTAAATTGTGCTGCTATGAACATTGGGGTGCATAGGTTTTTTGGATTCATGTTTCAAGGTTTTTAGGGTACAATCCCAGCAGTGGAATTGCTGGTTCAAAAGGCAGTTCCGTTTTTAGTTTTCTGAGGAAATTCCAAGCAAGTTAACCTAAAAGCGGAACGCAGCATGGCAACAGTGCAGGTCACCGAAAACAGAACAGGTTGTACAAGCAGGAGAGGAGACAAGTCGCACACAAAGGAGGGACAGGCTTTCGGCTGACTTCTCAACAGAAACAATGGGGTCCAGGAGGCAGTGGAATGGCGTGTCCAGTGCACTGAGGAGCACCAGTTGTCATCCTGGAACCCTATACCCCATTTAAATCTCTTTTAACCATGGGTTTTAAATATAGGTTTTGTAGGTGAGCAAAACCGGGAAACTTGCCACCCATAGGCCCTTACTGCAAACATCCGAAGAGAAATGATTCCCGGTCAAAGAGGTGAGGTGCAGGAAGGATCGGAGAGCAGAGAGAGAGCTAAAGTGTGCACGAGACGCCCCGGTGAGTTCTCGTCAGTGTTGTGGCGAGCAAATCTGCAGGACGGTCCTGTAGAAGGAGGGCAGGGTTAGTGACGGAAAACTGTAGCTTTGATCATGAAGCTTCCGTGTATCAGCTGAACGGGCCTGAGACAGTTGCTTCAACTCCTCAGCTTGGGACTATATTAGCTAGGGATAAAAATAGTGCTCACGGAGTTTTTGTGAGAAGTGAAGCTAGAAAATGCATGTAAGAACTGATCGCAGGGCTTGGTACCTAGCTGAAACTTTGACCAAAATTTGAATTTCAGCTTCTCAGAGTCTGGAAATAGAGGGGTGAAAGGTCAAGAAAGGTGGGCAGGGGGCCTGTTGCTTATGGGCATTAACCACAAAAGCCACCACGCACCAAGCAAGCACCGAGCCCCGGGCACCCGGCCACGGCTTTCGTGCAGCTTCCTTGTTGAATCCTCCCCGTATCCTTACGAAACGGCAGCATTTCTGGTGCATTTGACATCTGAAGCAGGTGATTTTGAACACTTTTCTTCCTCGGCGTAACGAAATTAAGGAACAGTCATACGATAATCGGTAGTTTTGTTTTCCTGATGATTACTTAATTCTAAAACAAGAACGGAAAAAGGAGTAGCCACGTTCAGTGTATTTAAATTCAGCAACTATTTCATTTACGAATTACAGTTTTCACTTGTCAAACAGAAACGCGACACCTGTCAGTCTGCAAGCTTGCCCGGTTCCCAATTCCGAGGAACTCGCTTTCCAAATGAACGCACGCAGCTGAGGCCACGTGCACTGGGTGCACACCACTTAGCTGGAAGTTCTTCGAATGAACTTCCACGTAGGATACAATACTCAATAAAGGGTAAGTAATAAAATGTGCTAATTTGAAACTTGCCTGCATGTTATTAAAACTCAAATGTAATAGCAGCAATTACTTAGAAGTTAGACCAACAAAAGATTTTTTTTTTCCAGGAGGAGTATTTTATTACCAGCATTACTTAGAATGGCCAGTGCATGGTGTTAATAAACAGCAGATAAATGTTTGGTTTTATTATTGTTTTAAAATTATCTAGAGACAATTCCTGCACACAGGGAGACTGCTCTCGTGGGCTCGCGCTCGGCACGCCTCCCCACGCCACGGACTTTGGTGTTCCCTTAGAGATCTTCGTCTTGGGTGGCACTCTCACTTTTGAATTTCAAACTTACTATATTTTCGTGCTTCGTCCAAAATTACCCATGTAATATCTGTCTTTCTACCCATCTGTCTAAAATGGGTATGGGTGTACACACACTCGCATACCTGAATGAAGAGTGAACCGATCATTCTAAAATTTAATATCCTGTGACATGATTTATTATTTTTTATGTATTTTATTTTAGTTTTATTTTTTTAAAAGATTTTATTTATTTTTAGAGAGAGGAAGGGAGGGGGAAGAAGAGAGAGAGAAACATCAATGTGTGGTTGCCTCTCATGTGGTCTCCACTGGGGACCTGACCCACAACCCAGGCATGTGCCCTGACTGGGAATCGAACCTGCGATGCTTTGGTTTGCAGCCCGCGCTCAATCCACTGCGCTACGCCAGCCAGGGCAGTTATATGATTTTTTAAATCTTTCCTTTCGGGTGTCGTGAAGAGGTTTCCAAACTGGTGCATATGGAGGAAATCATCTCATTCAAGACGGTCACACGGCGTTTTATAGCGGCACGCGCCCTAACTGCTCATTTAAAGGTATCGAGGGGTAACAGGGATAGGAAAGCGCAGGCCGACCCAAACGCACGAGTCAGCGATTCTGGAAAGCCAGCCCACCTGTGTGACCCCGCACACGTCAAGAAACAGGGAATCATCAGCACCCCAGGGGCACCTCTCACTCCCATCACTTTCCCTCCGAGGCGACCTCATCGGGATCTCTGTCACATGGCTCATTTGGCTCCGTGTTTGAGCTACCTGGAAAGGGCCTCGTGCGGAAGGTGGGCATTTACACCTGGCTTTGTGAGACGTGTATCATATCGCTGCACAGGTCGGTGGTTCATTTTATTTTCTCACTGACGCATTTGATGACCGCGCCGCAGTCTATGTGTCCCTTGCGCTGCGGAAAGGTGTTTGGGCCGTGTCCGGTCTGGGGCCGTGATGGACGATGCAGCCACGCACGATCATAAGCCTGTCTTCGGTGCCTGTATGTACCGCATTTTGCCGTGTGTAATGTGCACCCACGATTTAGCACTGCCCCTGTATAACATGCTCCCTTACTTTTCCCTCAAAAAATTTGGGCAGAAAAGCTCACATTGTACACGGCAAAATGTGGTGCTTATGTTTCTGTTGAGGAGGGGATGGTAGGGTGGCGTGTATTGCATTGTGGTCTTTGTTCTTGCCTGGTTTCTAACCTTAGGGAGAAAGTGGTCTCTTTTACTGTTAAGTATAATGTTAGCTGTAGGGTTTTGTTGGGTTTTTTTTGTAGATACCCTTTGTCAGAATGAGAAAGTTTGCTTCTATTCATAGTTTGCTGAGTTTTTAATCATGGACAAGTGTTGAGTTTTTTCAATGCTTCTGCATTTTCCGAGATGATCGTGTGGTTTTTCTCTTTTATTCTATTAATATGGTGAATTACATTAACTGATTTTCAAATCTTAAACCAACTCTTCATTTCTGGGATAAACCCTGCTTGTTTATGACATATTATCATCTTTATACATTGCTAGATTTGATTTGCTGGTATTTATTAAGAGTTTTATGCAATTTTAGGGATTTTATACAATTTATACAATTTTATACAGTAAGAGATTTGGCTGATTGTGTCATTTTCCTTAATGTCTTCTTCTGATTTCGGCATCAGAGCCGCAGAAATAAATGAGGAAGTGTCTCTTCCTTCCCTGTTTCTGCAAGAGTCTGTGTAGCCTGGTGTTATTTATTCCTCAAACGTTTGATAGAAATCACCAGTGACTTTGGATTTGTCTGGGCATTTTTATTTTGTGAGAGCGTTTTCAATTTACAAATTCAGGTTCTTTGATAGTCATTGGGCTCCTTGTTTTGTGTTTCTTTTTGAGTTATTTTTGGCAATTCGTGTCTTTCAAAAATTCGCTTATTTCACCTCGGCTGTCGGATTCACTGGCATGAAGATATTCACAGCGTTTCGGTCAGGGTTTCTCTGTCCGCTCCGTGAGGACCACAGATGCGAAGGCCCACGGGACTCGGCGGAGAACGTGGCTCCCTAACCGTGCACGGAGCGGTGTCCCAGTGGTAGCAGAGGGCAGCCACGGTGGGTGGCAAGTCACACCTGGAGACTGAAGGACATGACAGGCCAAGCCTTTCCAGGTCGGAGGTGGCCGAGTTGGCAGCACACCGCCACGATCTCCTCCACGTCTGAGGGGCCGTGGCTGTGTCCTCTCTCTCACACGGAAACTGGTCATTATTTTCTTGATTATTCCAGCCAGAACTTCATCAGTTTTATGGATCTTATGAAGGACCAACTTTTAGTTTCATTTACTAATTTCTTTTTCATTCTGTCGATTGCTGCTCTTTATTAATTCTTTGCTTCTGCTTGTTTTTTTTATTTTTTAAGCTTTTTTTTGTAGAGCAGCTTGAAGCTCAGATTTTAGGGCTTTTCTCTTTTATGCTGTAAGCATTTAGTGATCTTGCTAACTTCACATATTAATTTTTAATAGTACATCTGTGGATTACTTGCATTTTTTACATATGTGGTTGTCTGAGAAAAATGACAGTTGTATTTCATATATTTCAGTTC
>CM052538.1:190929698-191194383 GCA_028533065.1 Trachops cirrhosus | reverse complement strand
TTCTTTCTTCTTTCTTCCTTTTCTTTCTTGTTTTATTTTATTCAAGTGGGCTCCCTGAACTAAAGAATACTTCCCCTCGCGGCGCCCTGAGTGGGGTCAGGGATTTCCCTGCAGGTGGTGGGGTATGGGTGCCCGTGGCAGGTGCGCGTCCCACCACGCCCCAGGGCGGGGAGCAAGCGCTCTCCAGGGGAGAGCGTCCTTTGCAGGAAGGAGAAGAGCCGTCCTGGGAGCCGCCCGTTACCGAAGGCTCCGCGGTGAATACATAATTAGGCCTCTGTAATTACCAGTTTGGATCTGCCTAGGACACTAGGCCTCCCACCCCCTAATTTACCTTATAAATTTATTCTGCTAAAAAAGTCGAAAATGTCAGTCTTCTGTGAAAGCTGCATAAATGAATTCTCTCCCCGATGACAGAAGGTGGGAAGGAGGGGGAAGCTTCAAGGGGACAGTCTCCATTGTGAGTGTCTAAAAGCACCCCCACTCAGCATGCACCCAGCACAGAGCCCGGGGGCTGCTTCCCGAGGCCAGCGCTGCGGGGAGGCCCAGCCCGGCCCGGCTCCACCGGGGCCAAGGGTCCCACTTGGGGTTCCCGGTGGGTGGGGAGAGGCTGCATTGAAAACCAGCCCCTTAGGGGGCTAGAAAGTCTTGCCTGGGGGACGAGCAGTTTGGGGTGGGGGAGGCCCCCAAACAGAAGGCAGACAGGGAGAAAACAAGGCAGCTTCCTGTAAAACAAAGGGTCCCCATCACCCCATCACCCAGCACGCGTCTGCCAGGACAGTGCCCTCCTGCGGCAGCATCTCAAGGCCAGACCCGCTCCCCACCCCACCCACCCACCCCACCGCTGTTCTTCGCAGCCCTGTGATTGCTCCCAGGATTCTTTTTTTAATATATGTATTTTTAATCCTCACCCAAGGATATGTTTATTGATTTTTTTTGAGAGAGAGAGAGAGGGAAACATCAATCAGTTGCCGCTGACACGCACCTTCACACCGTGATGGGAGTCGAACCCGCAACCCCAGCCTGTGCCCTGACCAGGAAGGGAACCTGCCACCCGTGGGTTCCCTTCTGGAATGACGTGCCAACCAATAGGGCCACCCGGCCAGGGCTCTCTCGATTCTTTGACAAAAGCATAAAAATGTACGGCAAGTCTTTAAAACCCTTTAGGAGGTTTGGGGAAGACAGTTCTTCAAAAAGCCTCTGGGATCACACTCCATGACCACCATTTCGGCCTCTCCTTCCAGTCTTTTCTTCGTGGGTGGTTTGTGGAAGTGTGATGACCCTCCTGTCCCCACCTCTGAGGGGACACCTGCCGAGTTACCAAGAGGCTTCTCCCAGCTTTGTTCGGTGGGCTCGGCGTGTCCAGGGCCCTGTGCCGGCGCGCGGACGCGCTAGGCCTGGGATTCAGGTCCTGCTGGCTCTTTCATTGACAACTACTGCGTGCCGCCCAGGGCAGAGGGGAGAAGGCAGGCTCTGCTGTCTGCGGTGAGGCGCTCGGGGGCCCGGTGCTGTGCTGTAACCTGCTGGCAGATGATGACCATCATGTCTTCCTGTGGGTATTCCCAGAGGTTAGGCTGGGCCCTGGCACATAGTAGGTGCTTCACATCAAGATTAGTTAAATATGCCCTGGCTGGTGTGACTCAGTGGATTGAGTGCCAGCCTGTGAACCACAGGATCACCAGTTCGATTCCTAGTCAGGGCACATGCCTGGGTTGTGGGCCAGGCTCCCACTAGGGGGTGCACAAAAGGCGACCACACGTTGAAGTTTCTCTCCCTCTCTTTCTCCCTCCCTTGCCTTCTCTCTAAAAATGAATAAATAAAATCTTTAAAAAAATTAGTTGAATATGTTCACAAATGAAATCAGGGGATAGTGACGCTGTTCAGACCTGAAAGGAAGGGGCTGTTGTGTGTGCCTTAGATGGGAGTGGGGGTGAGCCTTAACCCCAGCATAAAGCTTCCGTAGTAATAGAAATAATACCAGTAATTTATGACATGCCCACTGTGGCCAGGCCCGCTGCGGGGCTTTCTGATGGACAATCTGATGTCATCCTCACGGCGACTTGGGTGTGATGTCAGCGACTTGGGTGTGATGTAGGAGGACCTGGGACTCCAAGAAGGGGAGCCGCTTGCTTGAGGGCTCCTGTCTCCCAGCGGCACCTGCGGGGGGGTGTGTGCGTTAAGCTGTTTGTGCCCTGCCCTGCGACCCTCACAAGGGTACTGGAAGGACACACTCAAGTCAGGAAATAGAAGGGCTTTGTATTCTAACGGAGCGTACTGATTTCAGTTCTTTGTCTGTTCCCACATTTAACCCGCAGACCCTCTGCCTCCTACCCGCTGCCTTTCGCTGCACCGCGAGGCCTCTGCTCGGCTCCGAGAGGCATCATTCCCAGGTCTTCTCCACCTTTTCTCCTTCTACCCACGTCTCTCCGCCTCTGTTACTTGGTTTCAGTCGCCGCCGCATTCCCTGGATTTTGCTGTCCTGAATGGAAAAAAACCTCTTCTATGAACTCCGCTTTAGAGTTTGTTTCTCTTTTGGTTTCTTCTCCCTCCTCTGTGTCCTGGTCCTGCACCAGCTTGGCCTTTGCCGCTCTAGCTGCATGTCTGGGGGGTCTCCAGCTGCCTGCTGAGGCCTCGCGGGTGGAGGGCGCTGAGTCTGGGGAAGACTGGGTGGTGGCTGTCCCCCGGCAGTTTCTGGTCCTGCCTCTTAGCTCCTGGCCTTGGGCTTCTGGGCAGGAAGGCCTTTCTCTTTCCAGGATTAGATAAGGTCAACCGGGCAATGACATTAGTCCATCTCTCTTTGACCTCGAAGGCCTGGAAGGTCTTGGAGGAATTCTGCAGGCTGTGACCAGGACCTCTGCCTTATCCCTGTGCTCCCATGGCCCTTGGGACAGGGCCAGGGGCCCATGGGTGGGCGGATTGTAACTGCTGAGGGCCTAGCACGGTGGCACGGACTTCTGGTCCACCTTTCACGTTCCTCGGAGCAGGAACGGTGTGGCAAATTCAGGTTTGTCTGAACGAGGAACCTGGGTGCCAACCACCACACGCACCGCCATCTCTGGGCCCTAGGACCCTACGTTGTGCTCGGCACATAGCAGGCACCCCATCCCTGTGTGTTGTTGAAAGAATGAGCAATGCTAATGAAGTGGCTGCTGTCTGCCAGAGACCGGGCCGGACGGACGCCAAGGCCCCTTCCCACTGCTGAGATGGTTAGCCCACAGGTGACGTGAGCCCCGCCAGACAAGGGAGATCGAAGAACCCCAGAAGTGAGTGCCCTCTTCCCTCCACCCGGACCACCCAGCCTGAGACGTCAGCTCTGAGCCCCCGGCTGTGCGAAGTGGCAGGATTTTGCAGGGCAGGGAGAGAACTCCTGGCTGGTGGGGAGGGAGCCGAGGTTGGCCTGGCTGTCGCTCCTGGCAGGCAGGGTTCAGGGGCTGGATGCCTCATCCAGACCAGCCTCCATTTTCATTTGGAGATGACCCCTGATGGGCGCTGTGGTGGCAGCGGGGGTAATTGCACGGCCTGGGAGCGAAGGCAGCTGCTGTGGTCCTTGTCACCTCCAGCCGCTCGGTGGGAGCTCCGCCGGATCGCGAGGGGCGTCCAGGGGTTGTGCACCTCAGCGGCAGGTGTTGCTGTCAGAGGTCAGGCGGGGCGCCGGTGCAGCTGGGAACACGGCACCTCGCTGTGTCATTAATTAAAGGAGGACCTTCGTGACCACGGCCCAGCTGAATCGGCCGTGTTCGAGCTCAGTGCAAACTGCCCTTAAAGACCTCGGTGGGGAGCAGCAGCTTGGAACGACCCAGCTGGTCGAGGGAGGAGCCTGCCTTTGCTGAGGGCTTCTGGGGAGAAGTCGCCACTTGGCATGAATATGCTAGCTTTGAGGGCCTCCCTGCACCCCTGTCCTGGGAGCCCCGGGCTGGCCTGCCTTTGCCCCTTACGTGGGAACCGCACCCCGTGGAGATCAGGAGGAGCATGGGAATGAGACAATTCAATCAACTCACAATAAAACATCCACAGCCTTTCATACTTTTTCGCTTTCTTTAACTCAATTTATTTTTCATTTTGTGGACAGAGATTTAGTCCGGGTATTAGTTTATGATTTTTTGCTGAAGGAATTACTCAACACACACACATATAAAAAGGAAATATTATTTTTATCATTTATTTTGTGCCATGTATACCATAGGAGGAAAAAAACGGAGTGAAATCACTTCAGTACCGCTGTGTTTTTCATTACAAAGTTATTACATATAGAAATTACTCCAAATTATCTGAAATGAATGGAAATTATGAGGTTTAAATTCCCCAGGTTACTGCAGGCACAGCTCTGGAAATTTATTTTGTCATCTTGCTGAACATAATTGCTACAACAAAATTTCTTCCATTTTACAACTGCAGCATAACTTATTTATACCGGTATAGCTGTAATTTTACATCAATAAGTTGCATGGGAAGGAATACACAGGTGGTAATTGAAAACAATAATTTGTACTGAGGTCCAGGTGGAATGGTTGGCTGAGGAAAATACTCCGGTTACCGTCGGCAACAGCTCTGTGTCACCGTGGCCTTTTCCCAGCCGGTTAGCCGACACCCTGCAAACCATCCAAACGCCCTCCGTCACATCCCCAACGCTGCCAGGCCGAGAGCCAGGGCTTGTCCGACTCCCCACCGTGGCCCGGGCATCCTGGTCCGCAAACCGAGGCCTTGGGCCCTGGGGTGGGGGGTCGAGGGTGCCCGTGCATCTCTGTGCAGCCCCTGCCCTTCTGCTCTCACGCCTTCCAGGTTGCTTCTGGGTTGGGCGCATTTAGGTGCCCGGAGCTAATTAAGGTGTTTGATAGATTTCAATTGGAGTATGAGTTCTTGCCAGAAACATCAACAATTCGATTCCCCGAACACAACGCCGAGTGTTAAATCCACTAATGCTTTATACATTACTGTGTTCCTTCCCAGCTGGAATGTGTGGTCTGGGTACAATACCGAAACGGTCCCCAAACAGGCGTCCTCACTCTTCAGTTCTCTAATTGTTCCTGTTAAGCAGATACAAATAATGAAACTGCAGATGCCTGAGCTAAATCCCCACAGCTGATGAATCTACCCATCTGAGTCCGGGATCCAAACTCAGACATGGAAAAATGGGCCGTAAATCTGCCCTGTTTAGATTGCAGGCCGTCGTAGACAGGTCGGAGGTGGGTGTCTTTGCCCCTGGCCAGTGTTCCATTTCAGGACGTGCGTGGGAGGCAGAGAGACAGATAGGGAGAGAGGGAGAGAGACAGGCAAAGGAGCTTTGTTGCAAGTTCAACGGGAAGTGTTACTGCCACATCCATATTTCAGAAGCCATTGTTGTTTCAAAGATCCCAAAGGCTTAAAATCACAGTGAAATCATTTTTTGAAAAGGACCAGGTTAGACTAATCCACGGTGCCAGAATGCACAGCAATCCAGCACCTCGGTTTCCCCTGGGTGGTATTAATTAATTATCTTTTGTTGCAGCAAATTGTCTGCCTTGTAAATTGAGCCGAAAGTGTGTCTTCGAGCAGAGGCAACGTTTTAATACACGCATCGTGGCCCAACTTCTGTGACTCCCCGCCCTGCAGATCTGCCGTTCCGTCTCCAGAACGCGCCGCCGTTCAGACCGTGTGTGGCCGTGGCTGGTCACCTCGCAGCCTTAGCCCTTGCCTGTTAGGCAGAGGGAGAACCGCTTAAGTGTTTTCTGGGGTACAAACTGCCTTCGTTGGATTCACTCAAAAGCATACACGGCTGTGTGTAGAGCTACCGAACAACAGACGAGATCTCCCAGAACCTGTTCCTTCCCCAGCTCTGGAAGGCCTGGCCGAAGGAAGCAGGGTGCTGGCTGGTTTGTGCTTGGGCTTTCCAGCGAGTGGCCTGGGGCAGCATTCCCCATAGCCTGCCCCCCTCTGGCCTCTCCCTCCTCTGTTCTTCCCCCAGCGAGTCTCCTTCGCTCCGAGCCCCCCCCCCAACTCCTCTCCACTGCTTCCTGGGTAGTTTTCAGAACCTGGGTTTGGAGGAGGGGGCAGAGCTTGCAACTGAGTCAGATTCATCTGCAACTCCGGCGCAGCATTTACTGAAACCTTCTCCTTCTCAAACTGCTTAAGGATACGAACTAATTAATCCTCACAGTCTCATAAAACCCTTGTTAGAAGGTAGTCATCATGGCCTCCACCCCAACCCCTCCTCACTTCCTATCATCAGACACCTCACGGCCGCGGCAGCTCTGGCAGCCCGAGTCAGAGCTGAAAACTCCCTCCTGGTTCTCAGCTCTTTCCCCAGACGAACGGTTGCTCCCTCTCCCCTGCTTGTCTGGGCTTCCGGTAGGGGAGATGGATGGTCCCTGGACCACCGAATTCAAACTGGTGTGTGTGTGTGTGTGTGTCTTGCACATTCAGTATTACAGTTTGGAGACTCGGTGACAAGAGGGAAAACAGCAGAGAGACCCTTTCTGTACATTGCGCCCCCGCACACACGCCCACGCGTCCGCCCCCATGCGCGCCCTGCAGCTGCTCCGATGTCCCTGCACGCTGAGGGTGGCACTTGCCGCAGTCACACCGTCCTCGCGAACGGTCTTTCTCCCAGGCCGACCAACTGCGTGATGCCAGTCCCTACCAAATTTGAATTGATGACTCAACTAAAGAATTAAAATTAGCAAGGCAAGAAAATTCCAAATGAGGTGAGAAAGCTGTAGAAATAGTTCCAGATCCCCTAGTACTGAGCCATTCAATATCATTTCTGATGACAGGACAGAGCTAGGAACATTCCATGTGGGTGTGAGTCTTTTTCATACGCGGAGAGCTGAGTTAAGTTTTTAAAAATTTTTTTAAAAGAAAATAATACATGAATCAGGAACAGTGACTTGGGTTTTAACCCCTTGCAGGCTGCAGCTGTGAAGACAGCAGGCCGTGGGACCTCTCAGGTTTCCTACGACTTGCCTGTGCTCCACGCAGGTGAACAAGAGTCAGATGGACTCACCTATCAAGCCCAAGTGTCACTGACAGAAACACATAAGGTACCAACGGTGTCATGTTTGAAGGAAGGCAAGGGTCGCTACCTTCAGTACCTGCAGAGAGCCAGCCGAACAATTGTTAAAAGGCAAGTGTCGTGGGCCCGCCTCTGCTCTAAGGAGCCAGAGCAGCCCCTGCCGCGCCCCCTCCAAATCTAGCAGGCAAAGCCTTCATTGACTGTCTCTGGCGCTTAGAAATTTGCTGTGATTTTCAGAAGTGACATGAAATAATTCCAGGAGATGTGCCAGGAAGCCCAAAAGACCTCTTTGGTCTTTTTATGCTTCTGGATGTGATGGCTCCTGGAGCTTCCAGAACTGGAGCGAAGACGCTTGGGACCCTCTTGGGAGCCTTATTAATGTGAACATAAATAGGACTTCCTTAGTATTTCCACTGTGGTTTCCTCGAAAGTTAAAACAAGTCAATCCACCAATCGGATCGATGCATTTTATTTATCTTCATCTTCTCGGTCAATAGCGTTTATGGATCCTGAGGAACAGGAATAGTTCGCTCCTGCGCTGGCCCTATACCTGTGCATACGGAGAGACTCGCCTCTCCTTTGCACAGATTTTCTGCAGAAACGTTGGGAGCTCCCACGTCTTCTGACACGAATCATCTTGATTCTTTCCACATTTTTGTAAACACATAAAATATAACAGCTCAGAAGGCAAAGAACATTGTAGAATCTCCTAAAGACTCCACCTCGGCGAAGAGTGAGGGATGAGAATTCTTCAAAGATTTTGAAACCAGAAGCCTTGCGGGGTGGGGAGGGTCATGGGCCTGTGTCAGATGACACAGCATCTGCCCCCATGGCATGGTGTGTGTGTCACAGGCAGCACACAGGGAATCAGCGTTCCACTCGGGATTCATAAAAATGCACCCCGATTTGATGAAAGGATTTCTGATCTCTGAACTGTTCCTCTAAAAGAAATCTAAACTGTCCGGGAATACAGGGCGTCATCTGCTGGAATGCATTGTGAAGCTAGAAAAAGGACAGCAGGAAAATATTTGTGAGTTCAAAAGCTTTTTGATGTCTGCTGTCCCCCCCACCCCCAAAGATAGTGCAGAAAAAGTGCCCTTTCTTTCTCTGATTCTAGTCCGCACAGAGCCCCCTGCGGGGGGTCCAGCACACAGTAGGCCCGCTGGGGGAGGTGCTGGAGAAATGAATGTGAAGTTGTGTCACAATGCGGACCACTGAGCACCTGAACTTTTTCCTTTATATTTTCACATGTGAAGCACCTGTATCCCCTCTTCGCCTTATTGGGGATGGAGGGAATTTTATTCTATGTAAAGCCTTGGGAGACCAAGGGATGGGGTGTGTGTGCGCGCACAGGAGTGCAGCGACCTTCTCAGAACAGTACTGGATCCCTGCCCGCCTGGGGTCCTGAGGAAGGGGAAGAGATCAGGCTGTGGCTGGAGCCCCGCCACTCTCTTCTCGCCCAGTCCGCCTGTTGTCTGGGCACCAAGAGAGTGGAGAAACATGAGTGTGGGCCAGCTGCCTAAGCGGGGCGGGGTCTAGGGAGAGGTCAAGGTCGGCGGAGAGGCGGCTATTGATCCGGCTTGGAACGCGAGACAGGGAGAGCAGCAAGACTAAAGGGGGAGCTGTGAGACCAGACATTAACAGCTTTCTGCGCTAATGGTGCCCGTGCCAGACGGGCAGAGGGAAAAAAAGGAGACTGGAGCGGCAGCTGGGATTGCTCGCTGCCTGCGCCTGGCTGCCTCTCCGGAGAGAAAGAGCAGGAGGAGGAGGAGGAGGAGGAGGAGGAGGAGGAGGAGGAGGAGGAGGAGGAGGAGGAGGAGGAGGGCGAAGGGGCCAGCCCTGGGCTGGGCAGGGCCAGGGCCGCCTCTCCCCGGCCGCCGCGAGGTGGAGCGCGCCGGCGGGCGGTGGCGTGTCCGGCCCTGCGCCGGCCGGCCCGCCCGCGCGTCCCTCTTCCCGCCGTCGGGGCAGCGCGGGGCCAATGAGGAAGCGCTCCTCTGTCTCGGCCCGTGCCGCCCCCTGCCCGCTACTTCCTGCCGGGGTGGGGCGGAGGGTGCCCCCTCCCCAGACCTCGCTGCCCCAGCGCGCCGGAGGCGGCAGCTGCTGCCGGGGCCCCCGAGCACCCCGCGCAGTCCGCGGTGGGGCCTCTTTCTTGAAGGGAGCTGCCGCGCTCCCTGCCCAAACTCAGCCCCCTTCCTTGTTATCACCCCCCGTAGGGCGAGGGTCGACGGTCGGGATTTCGGGGGCCGAGCTCAGGCAGGCCCAGGCGATTTGAGTCCAGACCTGCCCCCACGCGCTGTGTGACCTTGGGCAAAACGCTAACCCTCCCTGGACTTCACAACGCCAATTCTCAGAAAGAGAGCTAACTGCTTTCTCAAATTTAATAATTGGGCGAGTTGGGATGGCTGGTTTATGGTTTTCTTAAGAAGTTTATTGAAGGTGCGTGTGGGCATTTTTTCTTATTCAGGCCACTTTTCTGGAAAGATTTTCGGTGTGGGGCGGCATGCGAGGAGAAGGAGGTGCTTCTAGACTTTGGACCACGTGGAGGTGGGGTGTGGGTTGGGGGTGGTGAGCAGCCGCGTGTAGTCCCGGGGGAAGAGGTGGGGAATGCCGACTCGCCCTGCCCCACCCCCCTCCACCCGCTGTGCGGGCGACCCTGCAGCCTATCTGAAATGCTACATGCTAGGGCACATTTTATTATTATTGGTGGTGGTGGGGGGCGGAGTCATTTGGGCCGGGAGCTCTTTCTGTCCTCGCTAATGGGCGCTGCGCGCTGTTAAGTTGTTGGTATCGTCGCCCCACCTAAGACCTTGGGGGCGAACCAAAACCCTGTGTGCCCCCGAAGGAAAAGGCCCTGAGGGAGGCGGCGCGCCCGGAGGCGTCACAGCCCATCCCCTTGTTCGGTGAAGCCGCCCCGGCCCGGCCTGGGGGTGGGGTGGGGTGGGTGCAGCGAGGCTCGCCTGCCAAGCCCAGCCCGCAGCCAGGCCCCGACCCGCCCTGGCCTCCTCCCGGCCCGGACCGGAGAAACCCCGAGAAGGGAGAGCGCTGTAGCCGCGTGGTGGCCTAGCCCCGGGGATCAGGTCATCAGACAGACAGAACCGGCCGCAGCCTGGGCCGGGAAGGGGCCTGTCCACGCAGACCATGGCCTGACCTTGTCCCCAGGCCACGGTCAGGCCCCCACCACTCATCCTGTCCTTGCCGGCTGGAGACCAAACGAGTGATCAGGCAGCTGTGTCCTTCCCTCTCTGACCGGCGATTTCAAGTCTTGCCCTGGGCGGAGGAGCACTTGGGGGGAGGGGTCGTTTTTCTAGGTTGCAGTAATTGTCGGGGTGGGAGGGGATTCGGGGACCAGAGTATTTTCGGAGATCTGGCCACTCTTACTTCTGGGTCAGCATGTATAGGTTCCTCTCCCACGTGGAGCACCTCTACTCCGGTACCCCTACGCTTCCCACAGACCCTAAGAGGGTGGGGAAGTGTTTGACCCCCAGGAGTTAAAGGGGTGAGGAGGTGGGAGCGCAGAGATTCGGGTGAACACTCCTTCCGGAATGGGACTCAGACAAGGTCTCACGTTCCTCTTCCCCCAAGTGTGCTCTTAATTCTCTTCCCTTGGTATCTTTCATTTTGTCCACTGGGCTCGCCCAGCGTTTGTAATATCAGGATTTACAGGGAGACACTTTTTGGAAGTTTAACCCCATCCCCCAGTAAAACAAAAAGTAAAAACAACCGAGCTACTTTCCGCGGTGATCAAGCAGTTGACCATCTCCCCCGGTCGGGGTGCCCGCCCCAACCCTCTTCCACAGCAACCCCTTCTGCTCCCCCCTCAGCCCCTCGCAAGTCCGAAAGACCTTTCGGTGGGTGGGTGGGGACTGGCGTAGATTCAACTTCCACACACACCGCACTCCGCCCCCTCCTCAGGGGGTCCTGCTCCCTGGAGGGGAGGAGGGACAAGAGGATTTTCTTTTATTAAAAAATGTCCTGCCCACCGTCCTCCTCCCCCTTTAGCGCTGCCAGTGCACGCGGAGGAGAGTAGTGCACAAAAATGCCGTTTGCACGTGTGGCCAGCCTGGACTGCGGGTGTGCGCACGGGCGAGTGTGTGTGTGGGTGTGTGTGCGCGCGCGCGCGCGCTGGAGAGAGTGTGTCTCTGTATGTGTGTGTGTGCTTTCTTGTTCTCTTACAGGGTACAATGTTAAAAAGCCACCGCTAGTCGCCCCCAGTGCTCCGACTCTCTGGGTCTTTTTGTCTCTCTAGTGCAGATTAAACGTCACGTCCGCACTTGAACTTGAATTTTATCCCATTGTACAGAGGCAGCCCCAGCCATAGAGAGACCGAGAGCTCCCAGAGAACCCGGACTCCGCCATCTTCACGTTGCAATCTATAGCTCCCAGTCCGCGCCCGCACCGACCCAGGCGCACTGGGCGAGCCGCCCCTCGGCCCAGCTCCCCCCGGGCCCGCGGCGCCAGGGGAGCGCTGGGGAGCGCTCGCGGGGACCCGGCAGCCTCTCCGGCCGGCGCCAGCCTGCCAGGTGAACTGGGAAGGAGCCGATCCTGGAGTCCCCCCAGAGCCTCGGAAGGGTCAGTCTCCGAGAAAAAAACAGGCAGCCCGCAGAAAACCCAGAAACAAGCCAACCCTGGGCAGTTTTACATTGCTTCGGGTTTTTTGAGGGGGCGGGGTGAGGGGGTACGAGACAAGTCCCCAAGTTTTCTTTGCTTTCTTTTCTTTTCTTTTTCTTCTTTTATTTTTTATTTGTTTGCATTTTTTTTCTTTCCCCCTCTCCTGGTAGAAGTGCGCTTTCCACCTACCAGACCCTGAAAGAAAGTGCCAGGAGCCGGTGCAAAATCCGGTTTAGTTCAAGAAGACATTTGGAAGTCCAGGAGGCCAAGCAGTTTGAAGAAGTGCAAAGGATTTTTTTTCATTCTAAAGAACATATTTCTAAAGAAACCAGCCAGTCTGCGGCAAGCAAGCAACAGCAGATTTTTTTTGCCTCTTTCTTGTATTTTAGATCGAGGGTTTTCTTTCCGTTTTATTATCTTTTTCTTTTTGCAAACAAAACAAAAAACAGCATAGAAGAAAGAGCAAAATAAAGAAGAAGAGGAGGAAGAGAGGGCACGAGAGGAAGGGGGAAAAAAAAGCCAAAACACCAACCCGGGCAGAGGAGGAGGCGCGGCGGCGGCGGCGGCGGCAGCGGCGGCGGCAGCAGCGGCGGCAGCAGCTCGGACCCCCTCCGCCGGCTCCCCTCATCAGAGCAGCTCTCCGGGCGATGCCAGAATAGATGCCGGGGCAATGTCCCGCCGCAAACAGGGCAACCCGCAGCACTTGTCCCAGAGGGAGCTCATCACCCGTAAGTGTCTGCGGCGTGCGCGCGAGGGGCCGGAGGATGGGGCTCCGGACGCCCGGGGCTGGGGACACGGAGCCCGGCGCAGCCAGGCCGGGCGCCCCGGCGGCCCGCGAGCTCCGGGAAGCAGCGGCATCGGCCCAGAACCTGGTGGGGGACCGAGGGGGCCGTAGGAAAGTTTCTTTGCAGCTCGGGGAGTCGGGGCGCTGCGCAGCCAGACGCGCCCCGGGCTCAGGGGCCTGCGGAGCGGGTGCTGGGCCGGAGAGGGGACGCGCAGGCTGGAGGAGGTGTGTAGGTGCGCGCGGAGCCCGGCTGGACCCTAGTCCCTCCGAACTGCGTGTGTGGCGGCGGCGGCGCTGGTGGCGGGGTTTGCAGAGGAGGGGGAGGGGGCTGGCGGAGAGGAGGGGGAGGGGGAGCCGGGAAGTGGGGAAAAGTTGGCGAGCGCGTGGGTCCGCGCGGACGGCGCGGGCGGAGGAGCGCGGGGTGCGCTCAGGGTTGGGGGAGACACTAGTCGCTCGGCAGCCGCCGTCCCCGAGGCTCCCAGCCGCTGCACCAGGCCAGGCAGGGCTCTGGCCGCGCCGGTCCTGGGATTCCGCAGCCGCTTTTCTCGCCCCTCCTCTTGCTATTTGCAAAAGAATCCAGCTGCGCGGCTGTTTGCCGGGCTCTGGCAGCACCCCCCCACCCCCTATCTCCCCACCTCCGCGGTCTCCTGGGATGATCTCTTCTTTCCCCCCACTCCAAAAAAAGGTGGGATTGGGGGCTGATGAAAAATCTTCGCTATGGGGGGGAATAGGCTGTCAGCTAGGAGTGGGAAAAGAGGGATGTGCTTGTAAAATAGTAGTAAAAAAAAAAAAAAAAAAGAAGGAAAGGAGAGAGATCTATCAATTTCTGTCCCACCCTTCTTTCCCAGTATCTTTCATCTTCTGTATCTAAATAAACAAGGCAGGTCGCGGTGGAAATCCATCGGCTGAAATCGTGTGGATTTCAAGCCAATGGCGGGGCGGGCAAAGTCAGGCAGAGGGGCAGAGAGTTGGGCTGATCTAGCAGAGGGAGAAAGCGAGCGGGAGCGCGAGCGGGCCAGGTTCGGGGTTTGCCGCGGAGCTCGCCCCGGGTGCCTGTTCAGCTGCACCGGAAAGGTCGGCTCACGGCGCTACCCGCTCGGCCGGCCGGCCAGTGCTTCGTGGCGCGCGAACATTTCCCCGCGGTCCTTGCTCTCGCGGTGCCTCGGTCGCTGTTGCTATTTTTTTTTTTTTTTTTAAGAAATGTATTGCAGTAGAAATAAACCATCCTCTGGGTGCCATCGAGACCGCGGGCAGGTTGTGTTCCTGCAGTCCTCCGAGCACCCGGGGCTGGGGCCGGGCTGCCCGAGTGGCGCTGGAGAGGACTGCGCGCCCAGCCGCCGCCGAGGACTGGCTGCGGGGCGGCCGAGAGCCGAATATTTATGTTATATTTTAAAAAAATTTAAATAAATAAATAAATAAATACACATATATAAAGGGGTTCTCCCCTCCCCTGAAAACCCAGCATAGAAGCCATCTGCTTGGAGCAGTTGCTGCTGCCATCACTCCTTTGTTACAGCAGATACCTTCGTAAGAATTTGTGGATTTATTATTTTTTTGGGGGAGGGGGATAGATATTAAAGTGGGGTTCACCTTGGGAGAGGGATGCCTTTGGAGGGAGGGGTGAGGACTGCCTTTTTATTTTTCACCATTCCATCGTGAAAGAAGACCCGCTGGTTGAATTTAAAACATAATGTTTTGCAACCAGATTTGAGCCTGGTGTGACCCAGTCCTCTTTTTAGTCAGTTGACATCTGGTCCTTTACCAATAATCAATGACTTGTCCCCCTGAACCCCCCCCACCTTTAGATGGTGGAGTGGTTGTTAGAATGTCAGTACTTGCAGGCGCCTAATTTCTCCAGGAGGCAACGTGCCCCACATAGCTTCTGTATAATTGCAAGAGTTGTTTTTGAGGAGGGGGAAGTTGGGGGGGGTGTCGGGGAAGGGGGAGTCGTCAGGGGTGCATTGCTAAGCTGGCAGCTTCAGAAAAGCAGCCAGGCAGGCGTATTTGCAGTTGTGTGTCAGGGGGAAGAAGCAGGTAGGTTTGCTTGGTTTTTGCTCTCTCCTCTTCTGGCATTCCTGGGACATCAGGAGAAAGCCCCGACCAGAAGAACTGGTGGCAGCTGGGTGTGGGGTTGAGGGGTGCCTGGTGCGCTGTCCTTCCCGGTTTCATTTGTTCTGAGTCTCTCTCAGCCTCGCTCAGAGTGCTGCTGGGGGAAGCCAGCGCTGGAGCAGTGGCAGGGGGGAGAAGAGAGGCAGAGGAGAAGGGAGGTGGGGACAGGGAGACAAGAGGGCAAAGGGTATCCTGCCTACCTCTCAGGGCACAAGGAGCCCGATGCATGTGCAGGGGTTTCAGCGGGGAGAGTGGTCCAACCAGTTTCCAGACAAGGCTATTTGTTATCAAAAAGCAGCTGGCTTTTCTGTCTGTCCTGTGTCACTCTGGAGGTGGGAGTGCAGGCAGGAGAAAGGCAAGAACTGGGTGCCGTTTAGGCTGTGGGGCCTGTGGATGCTCTCCTCCACGATGATGAGGGAGACGTGGGTTGAAGGTGCTCCGGAGCCCTGGCCAGCACAACGGGTGCTGTCACAGCCCTCACCTGGGGCTCACATTTTAGATTTTAAATGTGAAAGAAACCACCTACAACTCGGTGCAGCTTCAGCTGGGTGGCAGCCCGCAGGCCTGGGGAGCAGCAGCCTCGGGTTCTTAGGGATGATGCAGCCCTCAGATAACTGATGGTCTGGGAAACACCAAGAGCACACAAACAGCCTCGATGATCTTGGGGGGGGCAGTGGAAGGACTCCTTGATGAGCTAGTTAAATGTACGGACAGGGCCAGCGAGAAGGGGAGGGAGGGATGAAAGAGTGTGGGAGACAGCTGGGGAGGAAAACCTGGGCTTCTGGTTTGCTTCACACGTTTGACCCAGATGGATATGGCTTTTCAAATCGGAGGACAGACACAGCTATTAATAAAAACAAACAACAACACGGTGACAATAGTGAAGAGGGGAGGAAGGGGGACAGTGATGACCAGGCGGAGGGAAGGGCCGAGAGCCGGCCGTGCCAGGGTGCGTGGAGAGGGGTGCGGACACCAGTCCACAAGGGTGCTGAGGCTTTCGAAGAGAGTATGTCGATGCTGAATAACACTACCCCAGTGAAGGTGATTTTTTTGACATTCCACCAACAGGTTTCTTGGGAAGATGAGCAATTTTCTATCTGAATTCACGATTTTGCAAAACAACTAGAGACCTAAGATTTGACTCGGAAGTTGGGCTGTGTTAATTCCATGGTTACCTTTAAACTAGGTTTTGCCGTAGCTGTATGTTCGGAAGGTGGCCGGGCTCACAGGGATCTCCACTCCCGGGGGATAGTAGCGTATCTCCAGTTACCCACAGATCTTTCAAAATCGGGCCTCCGATAAATTTCATAAGATAGAGGCCCCCTTTTTTTGGTAGTTGGCGGGGTGGGGGGTGGTGGGGGGTGAAGTTTGTCTCCCTTCTGCACAGAAGGAAACCCCATATCATTAGAAGTGTGATAGAAGTCAGCTGCTCTGATTCCACGGGAGAATAAAACATGTTCATCAAAGGTGTTATGCCAGGCTGATTTTATTCATTTGTAATTCACACCTGAGAGAAAACAGCCGTGAGCATATTTTAACAACCCCTAATATTTTTAAAGGGTATTCTTTGCCTCCCTGAAGATTACGTACAGTTGCAAATTTTATTTTATTTTATTTTATTTTTTGAGGCGGAGAGGTGGCTCTCTGCCTATGCTCTGGTCTTGGTGATCTTTGGTCTTCAAAATAGTTCCTCGTAGAAGAGGAGTCATTTCTCCAGGGCTGGAGTGTACGCAGTGGCTTTGGGGAGCCTTGCCTTAGGAACAGGGCGGCAGGCCAGGTCAGAGGGTGGGGTGGGGTGCCTTGCCGACAGCCAGCCGTGCAGGACCGAATGGGTCCTCCTGACGGAAGCAACGGCCAGCTTGGGGCGCATCTGACAGTGATCAGCGGTCTGTCTCAGTGAAGGTGGAGCAGGCAAAACAGTCCCTTTGCAGACATCAGCTTCCGATGGCGGAGTGCATCAGTTTCCAGCGCCTTATCAGAATACAGCTCTTGGCGCTGCTTTTTCCCTTAGAACACGGCTTGCACCAGCCTTCCCTTTTTCCTTTTCATCTCCCTTCTCCATCGCTTTGCAGTCGCTGTTGCTTGTTGTGATAAAAGACTTTCCAAAATAAACTTTCAGTTGCATTGGCTTCTGGTGGATGGCAGGCAAGCCTGACGAGCCGCGCCGCGCCGCGCCTGGCGCCACTTGGCAGCTAGGGGGCGCTCGGCGCCCGTGTCATGGCTCGGCGCCTCGGCTCGGAGAGGGGCTGGGACCGGCCTTCTGTCGACAGCCCCGGCCCTTTGCGTGGCTGCAAAATGTCTCAAGTGCGAAGTTGTAATATTGATTTTCCTGCAGGGATTTGAGCAGGGGAAAAAAATCAGAATATTAGTTTGCGAATCTGTTTTCAAGCTATCAGTATTGATGTATCAGATAGGCCCTCCCGTGGCAGATGGGGGCTTTTTTTTCTTTCTCCTAAAAAAAACAAACAAACAATTAAAACGGTTAGTTCTGAAGGGTGTGTTTCGCCCCCACCCCTGATTAACCTGTGGCATTGACTTCCTGAAAATTCCTTTAGGTTGCTGAGGCATTCCCGACCCTGGGAGGGGGACTGGGAAGAGGTGCATTATGTTGTCCCTTTCGGGGAAGGGGACAGCCGAGAATCGGTGCTTCGGGGAATCCTGTACCTAAAACAGCTTGATGAATGGAAATCCTTTTAGCCCAGCTTTTATGACACTGGGATTCTCAATTCCATTTATTAGGTAATGTTCCCACTGTACTAAGGGAAATAGCACCGTTCCCCAAAGATATAAAATGCCAACTCAAATAACGTGTGAAACTTCGTTTGGATGGAGGGTGTGCTTGCTGGACCCGGCGTGGCTGATACCTTTCACCCCAAACGGGGCTCCTAATGGATGGCTTATAAAGAGGCTGTTTCTCCCCTGAATGTGCAGCCCGGGGCTGGGGGAATACGTGTGCTCCCGACCACAGGATTTCTGGGTTATTATGCCTTCAAGTTCAAGGAATCTGGAGACAGCCCAGTTGACCCCGAGCCTTGGACTTGAGTTCAGCGTATGGGCAGAAGAAGTTCCCCTCCAACAGGAAAGCGTGCTCTCTTCTAACCTGAAAGGGAAATAAATTAGGTCAGACAAAAGCCGAGGGCTGTCCTCGCTGCGGGAGCCTTCCCTCTCCAGCACGGAGGGCCGGCGTGCTAGCTGATGATTTCTCTCCTTCATTTAATGTTTGAACCGAGCCAGTTGTGAGCACGTCGCGGCAGCGGGCTCATTTGACAACTGCGAGATGACGCAGCCCTGTCACCTGGCTGCCTTGGGCTGGGCAGTGGCCTCTGGCCTGCAGAAAACCGTTAAAAACCTTCGCTTTAGAAATCCCCGATCCTGTGCTTTGGAACTTGGGGGAGTTTCAGAAGCTGTAACTAAACACAGACCACAGATATGACAGAGCTTGGAAAATATATATATATATATATATATATATATATATATATATATATATATCGGGGGAGGGTAAAGATGAGGTTCTTGACTTTGGGGGCTGGCTCCTGACTCTCCTGTGGCTCAGGGAAGGACTCCCTGGTCCCGCCTTTAGCTGCAACTCTCCGAGGACGTCGGCTTCTAGGTTGAATGCTGTGTCACATTTGGGAGGACAAGGGAAAATAACTGCTCTTTGGGGACTGTGCCCTGCTCCGCACGGTCAAGTTACTGATGCCGGCTGAGCATCCTTCTCTGAAGGTGGTGTAGCTGTAGGGACACCTACATATTTTAATGGGGAGAGGGCACAGAGGAATACTGGGAATGAATGAGTGTCTCTGCCATCCAGCTGCTCGGGGCATGGCATTGTCACTTGAGGCATTCTTTATTTACTGACGATGGGGCCTGCAGTCCTGTGTGTTCTGTGGCTCCCCCCGCACACCCCCCCGCCACTGCTCCCCACTCCCACAAATCTCTCTTTCCCAGGGAGACAGACGTCACTGAAATCGACTCCCCTTCTTCCCCTCCCCAGGAAGAGCGGAGTGCTGACTGCCTCCCCTGAGCGGTAGTTTTCCCAAGGCGCGGATAGAAAGTGCCGCGACCAGGCTATCTGGAGACGCGGGGAGCCGAGGGGTGCACTTCTTGCACGAGCCAGGGAGGGGGTGAGGGGGAACAGTGTCGTTTTTACTGGCCAAAGTGACACCAGATGGGGGGTTTGATTAATGGTGCCACCTTCACGGGGACTTTTCGGCCAGCCGGCATTTTGACATGTGCAAGTCTTGTGTGTAGTTGCTGAAATTCAAGAAATTCATTTGTTCTTGTTTTTTTTTTTTTTTTTCTTTTTCTGAGGCAGCCGATAATCTGCTTGGGTGTTGAATTAGGCAGGCTGAGCTATTTTACTGTAATGAAAGCCCCGACCACACAAAATTAAGCAACTTCAAAGTTAAGAAAAAGTCCTCTGTTTCACATAACTTTTTCGTGACCCTCTTCCACTGAACTGCTGAACTACGAACACATTTGTTAATGCTCTAAAGTGAGCTCTCGACTAAAACAACACGCAAGAGAGCGGCTGCAGGAAGCCGAGCCCGGTGGCGCTGCGTGTACGTGGGCTTCAGAAATGGGGGTGCTGCCAGGGGAAGGAGACGGGGCTGCGTGTGAGCGTCGGCCTTGGACGTGCGCTGTGGGGAGGGCCCGGGCCCTGCGGTCTCGGGGTCTCCCTCACACGGTCCCCCTCCGCTGCGAGCTTGCAGCCCGCGTCCTGGACGGAGGGCCCTTCTCTTCTCCTGCCGAGCACCTTCGAGAAAGCACAGCATGCAGGAAAACAAACCTCTTCGTTTGGCCGCAAAAATGTTTTTCTGTCGTCTCCTCAGGAGCCCTGGTGTGCCTCAGAAGAGTTAAGGCATTTGCAGTTTTATAGGGTCTTCGGAATGTGTTTAGGAGGGTTTCTATACACCGTGATCGATCCTTTTTTAAGAAAAATGAAATAGATTATTATTTATCAACATGCAGGCTATTGCATTTATTGGTGTCATGGACGTGGCTTTTTTTTTTTTTAGTAACCTTTTAGTGACTGACGGGCGGGATCTGTGAAGGCACCTGGACACTGTTTACCTTGTTCATTTGGTCCTTTTTCTGCTTTTGAGTGTGTGAGACCCGGCCTCCTGAGCTCAGTTTTGGGGGTTCTGGAGAGGTGTGTGTGGCGGGCGCAGGGGAAGGTTGTACTCAGACTGTGGAGCGAGGAGAGGTGTTTTCCAGGGAGCTGGTTTGGACCAGCTGAAGTGTCCTGGCACCAGGCGGTGGGGTGCAGGACCCCGTGTGTGTATCTGGGCTCTCCTTCACATCTTGCCCTAGCCCATCTGGGCCCGCCCCTGGGCTGTGTGGCCAGGGTTCTTCCTGCACCCCAAACCGCTTCTCGGATCAGCATTCCTGACTTGTGGAATGCAGGCCAGGCCCAGGCCTCCCCCGCCTCCTGGTCAGCCAGATCCCTGGTCATTCTCCTGGGGGGGGGAAACCCATGTGGCAGATAAGGTTGTGTACCGGCAGCCTCTCCGTCTTCTGCCTGGACGTCAGAATCTTGAAAATTTCATTTGGAGACCTATGCTGCATGAGAGGGGGGTCGCCCCCCCTGTGTGCGCCGGTCTGGTCCCTTCAGTAACTTGAGGGCGGTAGGGAGGTGGCCTTTGGAGGGTCTGAGAGGGGCATGGGGCCTGAACCACTAGCCCTGGGACACCTGGAAAAGGTGGACACCTCAGATCTCCTTGCAAGAGGGCAGGTGGTCAGGGGAGAGAGTCCACCCGTATGACCTGTCCTGCTTCGGACCCAGCCCGGCTGTGCCCTGTCAGGGTCCAGTAACAGCCCTGCGCCTTGCTGGCTGCAGGAATTTGGGGGGCAAATGGGCTGGGACCCGGACTGCAGCCCCCACTCTGGGATGTCTTCACCCTCTGTGGCCCTGGGAGGACCATCCTGACGCCGGCCTGGCTGGGCCGAGGGTCCCTCTCCTCCGCCGGGCGCTTCATCACCCCCTGTGTTGGGAGGACGTCATCGAGCCCCTTGTGCCTCCAGCGCCCTCTGGTCCTAGGTCACTGCCTCCACCAAGCACTGATCCCTCCTCTCTCCCATCCCCCTCTCCCCACGGTTGTTATTTTCTCTCCGATCCAATAAATTAAAAATTGATGGCAGCGTAGCAAGTGTTGTGCTCTGCCGGGTGCGTGTGTCGGGTGCGTGCCGGCCCCCCCCCGAACCTTCTCCGGGAGGGAATGAGCAATCCCTGCGCGGATATCGGCGAGCGTGGCGAGGACTCGCGTTCGCAGGAAGCAGGTGGCAGGTCTCCCGTCGGATGCAGGGCTCGGTGCAGGGATTCCTGCAGCCAGTTCTCATACACACGCGAACACACCACGGCGGCGTCTGTGACGTTGGTGGCATATGATTTTAAGACCCTGGCACCCCTCCCCCATGTCCTTCCCTACCCCCCCCCCCACTCACCCCCCTCCCCCGGCCCCGTCACTGAAACAACAGTTCCGTGCATGTTTCTCCTGGACTGTGGCTCAGCCCTGGAAGGCGGAGATTGGGGTTTGAGTCACTGCAGGGCGCGGGCACACGGGCCGTGTGCTGTGTGTGTGGCAGTGCTGTGGGGACAGCAGGTGGGGCCTCTTGGCTGGAATTCCCCGAGGGGCAGGTGCAGGGGCAGTTGTCGGAGACGGACCAGGGTGGGTGGGGCCCGGGGGGCCCTGCGTGGCGGGGTCGCTGGCCAGGTAAGGCCCTGCTAAGCCTGCCAGCTTCCGGGGGCCCGTGGGCTGCCTGGCCCGCCCGTGTTAACCGTGCCTTTCCGTGTCTGCCTTCTGCCCAGACGCCTGCACAGCCGAGCGGAGGCACGGGCGAGTGTGTCTTAGGGTGAAGCGCCTCCGCGTGCACTTAACGGCCACGTCCATTATTACTCGTGAATCCCGATTTCATTGCTTCTAAATGCATTCACCAGCTGGGAGGAGGCCCAGCACTGTACATAAAATGTGGTTTTGTTGTAAAAAGAAAATGAATGTGTGCGTAAACACAGAATTGCCTGTGTACTTTAGGATTTAACATCTCAGGACCCACCCCGGTCTGATGTGTGGCTTGGGGACACGGGTCCTGCGCACCCATTCCTGTTTCCTGTTAGCCAACCGAACGTTGTAGCAATCTCTCCACCTCAGCAGCAGTATTTTCTAGGGCCGCCGGGAGCAGGGCGCTTTCCACGACAGCACAGCACACTCCTCTCCCGGAAAACCTCCTTCTTGCCTTGTTTTTGTGAGGCCTGAGTTTGCCGGGCACAGCAGGGGGCTGGGTGGGCTGCAGGGCCTGGGGATTCGAAAGGCTGATTCTGTTCGCATGTAGCTTGTCTCTTTCCTGGAGCTCGTCTGTGGGTGGCAGTTGGGACCGCTCTGCCTGGCACGCAGAGGCTGGCTCTCGGGGGCTGTGCGAGGCTGTGCGGCTTGGTGCCCGTGGGGCAGAGGTGGGGGGCTTCTAGGGGGCCAGGCCTGGCCTCACTTTGCCCTTCTCTGAGCTTAGCCAAGTGGCCCTTTCTCCTTTTGTTTCTCCCATCAGTGATACGGTTCTCAGAAGGGACACACAGGCACACACACCCAGCTTGGTATCCGCCTGCCAGCGGAAACGAAACCACAGCCTGACTTTGGGGGTGTCTCCCCGTGCCTTGGGTGTGAGCTGTTAAGGCTCAGCAAGCTGTCTTGGTCGCTCTGCTCTGACCCAAACGTTTGACAGTTTGGGGGTTCAGGGTGCCTCTGCTGCCTGAACGTCGGGGGTGCCGTTGCCACCGTCCTGGGGAAGTGTCTCTTGCAGCAGGCCCCACACCCCGGGGTGGGGGGGAGAGGAAGCCCCATTCTTGGAGCTGGGTGAATGCCTTCTTCATCTGGAGTTGTACTTTCAACACTGAAAGTGGGGCCGGGGAGAGTTTCTGGTGCATGCTTCTTTGCCTCCTGGCTCCCTTTGGAGGCGGATAGCTGGATCCCAGGTCAGGGGTGGAGACCCGAGTTCAGAGTGGCCTGGGCACACCGGCCCGCCCCGCTTGCCCAGGTGGGTTGGCCGTGAGGGGACTGGAGGCGGAACCTGACCTGCGTGCAGCAAGGTGAACAGCAGTATGGGATACTTTCAAACTCAGTTGCTGGGGCTTACTGGGCTGGTGGGCGCACAAGGAAAGTGGAAAGGCAGGGGCTGTCCAGTCAAGGGAAGCTGACCAACTGTTACACACACAGACAAAATAAAAAATAAAAAAAGGAGGACCAGGAAGACAGAGCTATGCAGAGTGCTTAGCGAAAGATGGAAGACAGGGGAGTGGGGGAAGGCCTGCTTGCAAACAGGCGCACGGGGCCCTTGCTAGTTTTTAGTTAGTCTGTGCTTCTTTGGAATTACAAAGTGAGTTTGAAATTATGTAGCTTTACGCCCCCCAGCAGAGAGGAGCTGCTGGTGCTTCTAGCACTCTTGCACGGGAGGAGAGCTGGGGCTGAGGCTGGGAAAGTTCATGGAAAGCAAAGCAGGCGCAGGCAGCCACCGGAGCCACGGAGCGGAAGGTGAAATTCACAACGGGAGACACCTCTCCGCCCGCCGGGGAGGGACGATGGGGTGGGAACCTCCTTTATTTGTATCCAGCGGCCTTATGGACGGGGGCAGCGTGCCGGCCGGCCCAGGCTGCCCAGGCTCTCAGCCCAGGGGTCTCGTCCACCCTCCCCGCCACTCAACTCGCCCGCTCTTTCTTTCTTTTTCTTTTTTCTTTTTGCTTTTCAGAGCGTTTCCTTTGTGCTTCTCTCTCTCTCTCTTTTTTTTAACAAAACAATATTTTGACACCCTCCTCCCGTTTAGTAGAGTTCCTTCTCTAGAAATGACGCACAATACGTCCTTATATTTCTAAAGAACTGTTTTCACAGCCCTCTCCTTTGGCTCCGATATTATGTATATGTAATTGGTAATTAAAGGTGTGAGCTTTTCAATATCAACAGTATTGCTCAATGTTAGATCATTAAAGGGAGCAGAGGCTCCGAATAATTACCTTTTCCCTCTGACGAACGGTTCACAGGAACCCAGTCCCCCCCAGAGCCGCCGTTTGGTGGGAGGGCTGCGATTACATCCTAACCATAGCCAAGCATCTTTGCATAAAATAAATTGGTAAATTAATTATGAAGCGTTGTCTTCCAAGTCCTTTGTACGTGAACTCCGATTTCCTCTTCAAGTGTAGCGGCCAGCTTGGTGAGCACCGTGTCTGGTACCTTCCAGGTTCTTTTCGTCGGGGGGAAGCCGACTTCGGGGTTAGGATTTCCTCCGCGGCGGGGTGTTTTTGTATTTTTGTACGGCCACGTGGCGAATGTGCGTCTATGTGTAATTCATGGAAGGCTCTGCCTGCTTCTCTAGAGCCCCAAGCAGGATCTCAGATGCTCATCCCTCTTCTCAACGGCACCTACCCGTGGGCCCACACACTCCTAGTTCACGCGTGTTCTGTGTCGTGTGCCGGCTGATCGAGGATCAGTCCTGCACACGGACGCACAGGCCCTGGGGAAGCCTGTGTCCAGAAAACACGGAGCAGTGATTTATGTGTAGGATGAAAGATGCCACAGAATTTTTTCCTTAAATTATCTGTTCTTTGGCTCTGGCCCGCCAATAACTTCACTGCCACGGAATGTGTTTTTCTCCCTTCCCTTCCTTCCCTCTGTTCCTCTGTGGTTTCCGCCGCCCTTTCCTAAACATCACACCACTTAAAGTTTACCTGCCCCCTCGGGCCTCCAGCCTTCGGAGACCCCGACATGCACGCCGTCTACCCCACCACTGACATCTGCCCTCAGAAACTTCCTCCCCGAATTTGCTGGGACCCCAAGGGGAGATGCAGCCTCCTTGTCCACCTCCCTGATTTATGGCACTCTCTCTGTTGCCCAGTCTTCCAGTTTTCCCCTGAGGGGATTGCTGCTTTTAGAGGCATTTATTAGCTTCAGAATATTTGGGTCCTCTGCCCCTTACAATAAAAAGGAAGTGTATCGGCTGCCCAACAAATAGGAAAACGCACAACCCATTGAAACTGTGGTTTGTCCTCTGCCAAGAAATGCCTTTGAGTCTGAAGAATTTTTTTCCCTTTTCTTTTGAAGGGAGTGAGAGTAAAACAGGGCGGAGCAATTGAGGAGAGCTGGGAAACCTCCGAAGCACGGGGGTCTGACCAGGTGCAGGGTGGGACCGGACAGCCCCTCTCAGCCCGCACACCCTCGGGGTCCCTTCCCTGCGCTGGTTTTCCTTCCGATGTTCCCTTTGGAACCGTCCCTCACTTGTTGCTTTCTGAGCATGTGGGCTTCTTTCCGGAGGCCTGGCCTTCTGGCGCCGCCTGGGTTTCCGTGTTCTTGTCTGGTGTGCAGCCAGGTCTCAGGTAGAGGAATGCAAGTCGGCCACACGTGAACGGGGAGGCCAGGAGTGAAGGGGGGACGGGAGGGGGGCCCAGCAGGGCCAGACGCCTCTGGCCCCAGGTTCTTGGCCTTGACCGCCCATCGGCATCACCCAGGAGGTTGAGACTACGACCCGGTGCTTGGACCCCAGGGTCGTTCGTTGGCCTGGGCGTGGAATGTCTTCCTGGCTCCCAGGTGATTCTCAGAAGCTGCAGAGAGTGAGAGACGCACCTCTGGCTACTGCCGCCACGGCTGGTATGGCCGCGTTGCCTGTGAAACCAGGGCATGCGGTGTGCACAGGGACTCACGTGTGTCCCTATGCTTTGTGGGGGGAGGGGTGTTGGGAGGGAACAAACTAGAAAGCAATAAGGCCAGCACCGCTGAAGCCACGGCCTCAGGGGGCCGTGATGTTGCTCCTGGGGCCCCCGTGTGCCCATCTGTCGCCCGCCCGCGGGATGGCGAACCCCCTGCCTCCAGGAGTGCCGGGAGGACTTGGTGCACCCTGGCCTCCCGCGGCCGAGGGGGCCCGCCTCGAGGTGGGGAAGGGTTGGAACACACGATGGGTGCTTGTGACTGCCTAAGCCCATCTCTGTCTTCTCTGCCCTCCCCTTCTCCTTTCTCTCTGCAGCAGAGGCTGACCATGTGGAAGCGGCCATCCTTGACGAAGACGAGGGTCTGGAGATAGAGGAGCCCAGCGGCCTGGGGCTGTTGGTGGGTGGCCCCGACCCTGACCTGCTCACCTGTGGACAGTGTCAGATGAACTTCCCTCTCGGGGACATCCTGGTTTTTATAGAGCACAAGAAGAAGCAGTGTGGTGGCAGCCTGGGTGCCTGCTATGACAAAGGCCTGGACAAGGGCAGCCCGCCGCCGTCCTCACGCTCCGAGCTCAGGAAAGTGTCCGAGCCGGTGGAGATCGGGATCCAGGTCACCCCCGATGAAGACGACCACCTGCTCTCGCCCACGAAAGGCATTTGCCCCAAGCAGGAGAACCTTGCAGGTATGAAGCATTGCCCTCGCCTGGCCGTGCCGACGACGCTGTCTCCGTGTTCCATGCCTGCCTTCACCCCTCGCTGTGTCGGGGGGTCGTCCTCCGACTGAGGGTGTCGGTGTGGGACAGCTCGGGAGCTGCCAGCATGGCCTCTGGGCCACCTCTGGGCTCGCCCTTTCCAAGGCCCACCATCCAGGGGACCTTCAGGAGGAGACAGGCCTGGGGTTCAGGGCGGCCTGACTGGCTGATGGTTGCTTTGCTTGTGGCGGTGGGACGCTCGCTGCACAGGTGTGGCCGGAGGCACAGGTGGCCAGGAGTCGGCATGGGGATTTGCAAGTGTGGTCGGCCCTCGGTCTGCTGGGCCTCGTGGCCTCGTCTCTGGCGTTGGAGCCAGATAGTCTTGGGTTGGAGTCTGTTCTTTACAACTTGGCCTAGTCAGTTCCACCACCTGGGAGGTGACACCGGTGAGCCCTCTTCCGTGGGGGCTGTCGTGAGCTCGTGGGACTACATGGGTGGTCCTGGCAAGGCGCCTATGGGTGGCACTCACCCCCTCCCTCTCCTCTCTCTGGTCTCAGTTTCCCATCTGTGCAAAGAGGCCCCTTCTGACACTGTCTTGTCCCTGTGGGTAGGTCTGGGGAAGGGCTGGTGGGCACTTACTGGACACTGTGCCCCTTAGGGAGGTTGGTTGTCACCCTTGGCATACCC
This sequence comes from Trachops cirrhosus, assembly GCA_028533065.1. Taxonomy (NCBI): domain Eukaryota; kingdom Metazoa; phylum Chordata; class Mammalia; order Chiroptera; family Phyllostomidae; genus Trachops; species Trachops cirrhosus. The sequence goes on along the minus strand of CM052538.1, from coordinate 191,167,834 downwards.
ACTCGGCCGGCCACCTGGACCACTGGTTCGTACTGCCTGAAGACTAGGTGTGGGGCCTGCGTCCTCCAGCCGCTCTGCCCCCCCACAGTGGGTTTGCCCTGGGTCCCTCCGCCACGGAGCCCAGGCTCTGTGCGCCCCAGAGTGCTTGTTCCTGGTTCGCCCCCTGAGCCCAGGAGACCTGGGGGCAAAGGAGGGTTCTGCCAGCCCGTGTGCCCTAGAGCGGCCGTCTGTCCTACAGCGAGACAGCAGCAGAGCACGGGCGGAGGAGGTTCGAATCCCCATGGCTGATTTCGGATGCGTCGCTGCTGGGTCCCTGCCTCAGTTTCCCCACTTGTTGGCGGGGAGTGGTAACGCCGGCAAGCCTGCGTGCGCATTACTGGGGCAGTGGCTTCACGAATGCTTTGCCAGCGGAGGTTTTCTTGCGGGAGGCCCCCTCCGTGCCGCAGTGTGCAGACAGGCGTAGGCGGCCGACTGGGAAGGTGTGCGGATCTGCCTCCACTGTGTTTTAGACGTGGAAGCCAGCGGGGATGCTGGAGGGACTGAGGTTTTGTGCTCTCTGGAGGGTGAACCTGGCCAGCCGGGGTCCCCCCCAGCCACGGGTGAGACGGACGGGTGTGTGCAGACACCCCCGGCGCCAGGAGGCAGTGGGCAGGGTGATCCAGCAAGCCGGCTTCGCGGTAGCAGCCACATGGCAGCTACGTGATCGTGGGCCTCACTTTGCCCATCTGTGCAATGGGATCGACCAGAGCTGTCCTGTGGAGAGACCGTGGTGGTGGTCAACGGGGACACTGGCCTTCCGGTGTGTGTCCCAGCGTGAGCGCTCGCACACTCCTCAGGTGCCAGGGGCGTTGAGAGAGAGGTCCCAGGCCACAGGCGTGCACACCCTGGTTCCGAGGTGTGTGTGGGCCCGCGTGGCACCTCCTCCTCGAAGGCTGCCGCCCTCCGGCGAGAAGGGTGCCGTGTGATCAGGGTCCCCTCCCTCTGTTTCCTTCACCAGGCGCTCGAGGACTGTTCTCACCAGTGGGGTCACCGCCGGGGACCGCTCAGGGGTGGCTCTGTCCTCGAGGCGTGGGCCCCGATCCATGTCTCAGTGGAAAGGCTTTCTGCTCTCCCCTCCGGAGCCCCCATCTCCCAGGGAAGGCAGTTCCCCGGAGAGGCCGCAGATCCCCGGGGGCAGGCTGGTTTAAGAAAGCTGGGGAACAGGGTCCCACAAAAGGCAGAGGTCGTCTCCAGGGTGCTTTGTCCTCCCCCACCCCCACGCCCCTGGGTTGGGGTGCTGCAGACGGTCCACTGTTTTTGTTTCCTGTGCGGGGACAGGTACCCTTGCCCGTCTCTATTCAGCGACAGGATGAATGGATTTCTTCATTCTTGAAGAAATATGTAAAATAACCCCTTGAAGCCGAAAGAGATGTGTTTGTTCAAAGCGTTCTCAATGTTATTTTAATCAAAGGCGCAAAACAGACCCCACGCGCGTCAGCTGAAGGCGACCGTCCAGTTTGCCGGCCCTTCGCTCTCCCGTACCCTCCTTCCCCCCTTTCCCCTCCCTCCTTTGGCACCAACTTTTTTTATTTAATAAAAAGGAAAGATTAAAGAATAAAACTTCAGGGGCTCCGATGTATAAAGTCATTTAATAGGGTGGGAGCATTAATTATTTTAGCTTAATTGAATTCCGAGGGCTGCAGCGGTTGCATTTCTGCCGACGAGCCCTGTTTATTATTTCTCTGTGTAGATTAACAGTAAAGGAAACACAGATAACTTTCAGTTATTTATTGTAAAATAAATGTGTCAATTCATGTGTAAAGCAAGCTGCTCAGAGATAATTGAGTCTTTATATTTTGAGAGAGGGACGAGGAGTCACGGGCGCTTCTCCGCCTGGGCTTCCGGAACCCCGCACAGCTGCGGGCTCTGCGGGCCGCACCCAGGCCTTTCTGGGGCCTGCTCCCCGGCCGTGGCTGGCAGCGGATGCTCCAGCCCTTCCCTGCACCTCTGTCCCCAGGCCCAGGGGCTGTTGATTCTTGGGACTTCACTTCTGGCGTGGCCATCGGAGCTGAGGTGCCCGCTGTGGCCAGCAGGGCCATGCTTTCCCCAGGGGGCAGTCTGCACGTTGTCCCCTCACTGCCAGGCGCTTCTGGGCGCCAAGCTCCAGAGGCGGATGGGCAGGGCTGGCCTGCAAATAGTTGGGGTCCTTTCTGCTTTTAGGGGTGTCCCCAGGGTGAGAACTGAGTTGGGATTCTGTCAGTCAGAATCGACCCTTTCCCTGGGACAGAATTCTGGAGCTGGGATGAAGGGAGTAGTTACTGTTCCTTTTTTTTTAATGCTAGAGAAATAGGAGAAGGGAAGGAGGAGGGTTCTGAAGCTCTGTCTCCTGAAGGGCATTCGCTCGTTCATTCATTCATTCGTTCAGCACCGGCGCACCTACGGCCCCCCCACCTGGCCCTCGAGGGGTGATGGGGGCTGGGAGCCTGTGGAAAGGGGGCTGTCTGGGCTGCTGTTCTGTCCCTCGTGAAGAACTCGGCCACGGGGTGGGCAGGTGGTGCCCCTGCCCTTGATGGGTGTAGCTGCGGGCCCTGGCCCTGCCCCCTGAGCGTCCGCCGTGGGTGAGGAGGCGCCATGGAGACTATGTCCCATCTGGGGACAGTGGGGTGGAGGGGGTCAGAGGTACGGGCCTCGGCCTAGAGGTCCGAGTCGGGCGCCGGCATCTGATTCCTGTACGTGTCTGACGATGGAGGAGTCTTTCTGTTTCTTAAGATCCCTTCCTATGGCCTCTCCCTGCCTCCATGAGTTTTCTGATGGCCCCCGGGCTCTGTCCTTCGAGGGAGATGGCAGACCCTCGGAGGGGGCACCAGGGGGCTTCTGGGCTTTGCACTGAGCAGGAGTCTCTGAGCCGTTTTCTGGGGTGGGCATTTTGAGGAGGGGCGAGGAGACCGGGGGTGCAGGGCTGTGGGGTTTGTGGCCTGCTGCGTGCAGAAGGACCCGGCCCAGGCCTGTGCCACCCGGCTGCCTGCCCGCCTCGGGCGGCGAGACTCGACCTGCAGAGCTGCAGTCCCTGCGTCTGGGGACAAACCTAACAGTAACTGCGACGTCAGGTGGCGTGTGCTACAGATGTGAGCGGCCTCCCCTTCCCTAGCTCCGTCATTTCCTGGGGCTAGGGTGGGTCTCCCTGGACCACGTCCCTGACCTGTCCGCCCCCATCTTTGGTCCCATTACTGTCCTACAGTGGAACTCTCAAGGTGTGTTGCCGGTGGGGGGGGCGTCTCGGGGGTCAAAGCAGCGAGGGCTTGGGCCTTGGCCGGCCAGGGTGGAATTCCAGGGCCCACCCAGGCAAGGCAAGTCACTTTTCTGGGCCTCAGTTTCCATGTCTGCACCTCCTCCTCTGCGTTACGCTGGGTTGGAGCCCAGGGTCCAGCGGGAGGCAGACGACAGAAAAGTGGCAGCTTCTAAAGAGCCGAGCTCAGGGTGGCCTGGATCCCATTGGCAGCACGAGGTGCTGGCTTTCCGTGGTGAGAACCGTGAAGATCTGCCTCGGACCTCTCGCTCAGCCGTCCTCTCCGGATGCCTCTTCAGAATCCCCATCCTCTGGCTGCTGGAGGGGAGGCTGTTGATCGAAGCTAATCCGTTCTTGGGTTCTTGCGTGATGCCACCTCTTCCGTCACCAAATGAAGCTATAACGGGAGGAATGAGCCATCAGCTGTCACTCAGAAGTTTGCCTTTTGCCTTTTCTTCCTCCTCCCCCCAAACCCCAAATGTCAGATTTCTGGAGAAACACAGAAGACAGGCAGCGGGTGACAGGAGGTGGCAGGTCCCCCTGGGCTGGAGGTGGCAGGCAGCTCCCGGCTGCAATGGCCCCGCCTGCCTGTGAGTCTGCATTTGAGCCCCAAAGGTCGAGCGAGGGGCGCGCCTGGGGCGGTGGGCGGTTCACACAGCGGGCAGGGCACCCATGGCGCATTTGGTTTGGGGTGCCGGTGACCCATTGCTGGACAAAATGTTGGAGAAAGAAGGACTTCTCATCAGCTGAAGGACTTACATGCTGCTCTGAGAATGTTCATTTCAGACTTTAAAAAATAAATAAAGTAAATGCGAAATAAAAAAGAATATTAGCTTGGCCAGTGGCAGAAACGAAATAATTTGCTTGTGCTGGAAACTGGAGATAAACTCACTCGCAGGTTGTCTGGGAAAACTTGCATTTGATACATTTAGAGTTGTTATTTTCCCTCCAAATTAAGACTGGTTAAATCCATGTGTGTCGTGGCACGGATTATCTTTTTCTATTATTAAATCGTGACAGCTAATTATTAGCTCTGTCTACACCAAGGAGAAGTGGCGTGTTCTGAGGGATGTGGCCCTGGGCTCAGGCTGGGGTGCCAGGGACTGCAGGGCTGACCCCGGAGCCTGGGCAGGGCTGATGGGTGGCGGGGAAGAGGGGACCTGCCTGGGAACCCCCACTATGTGAGGGTTATCTGACTCTGAAGTAGATAGCAACTTTGAAACAATACCTCTGACCCCACTTTGAAATAGACATTTCTAACCCTGCTTTAAACTGGGGTTCAGAGAGGTTAAGGGACTTGCCCAAGGTCACACAGCAAAGTGGCTTCAGACCCGGGTCTGCCTGGCTTCTGTGGATCACACAGGGTGTGGAGGCTGTTAGGGAGAGGCCAGCAGAGCCATTGGAGGCAGGTACCACCTCTGTACCCCTTCCAAGGGGGTTCTTGCAGCTGGCCCCAGGTGCGACCCCTGCCCATAAGGCCAGGAGCCCTCAGGCTGTCTGCACACTTCCTGGTGAAGGCATGGGGTCGGGAGGGGCAGGAAGGAGAGCTCTAGAACGTGAACTCAGACGGACCTGGCTGGGAGTTTGGTTTCGACAGTGACTTCCCTGACCTTCGGCTCTGCAAGTCTCTGTTTCCTATAAAGTGGAGATAATCTTTCTCATCTTCCAGGCTTGTTTATGAGGTTTGATGGAGACCATGTTCGCATGTACCAGGTCCCTGTGCACTGTCGGCTGTCATTAATAACACAGAGGTGCCAGTGGGGTGCGAAGCAGGGTTCCGGCCTCCTGGCCTGGGCGGGGAGGAGCTCGTGGCCAACCCTCCCACCCTCCCCTGAGAAAGGACTTGTCTGAGCCTGTGTGTCTGGTGCTGGCAGAGCTGAGTCCAGACCCAGTGATGTTGCGTCAGGACAGGTGACCTTTGGCCACACCGGGCTGCCCAGCCCTGTGGCTTGAGACAAAGCATTTCCCCCTGCAGAGTTCCGGTTTCCTCACCTGTCAACAGGGTGGGGGTGGGGGGGTGGGGGCGTGGAATTCCTGTCCTGCCTGCCGGCCTCCCTGGAGGGCTGTAGACTGAAGCTGCTGGTGACCCGTGCAGACTTGGGCAGCCGCTCCAGAAGGTGACCTTAGTAGCACTGAGTTGCGGGGGGAAGTTTTATTGGATGAAAACGAAGACGAAAGGTACTGGTCAGCTGAAGGGCAGGCTTCGTGGTCGTCTTGCTAGATGGGGGCCGGAGGATCTGTGATTTATGCAGGTGGTTCCTCGCTCCGGTTCAGGACAGAGGAAGGGAAGGGAGGAGAGCCAGGGAAAGGCTGCTGGAGCCTCACCAGCGTCCGCCTAGTTCCCGTTATTATTATTAGGGATTTTATTTGACAGTAAATAGTTAGCAGTTGACTTAAGTTTTTTATTAGGCATTTGACAGCTTTTTTTTTTTTTTTTGCTTTGCTAATTTTCATGCCTGACTAACGCGTGCCCGCCAGCCCCGGAGCCTGCCGGGCGCGCGCTCCCCATCAGTAAGCCCGGCTGTCACCCTTGTGCCCTTGGGGTCATCTTTTCCCGGAGCAGACAGAGAGATCGAGCTTTTCGTATTAGGATTTTTAATTTAACACATCCTTTTAGAGCTTCCTATGCGCCAGTCCCTGTGTGAAGGGCTTTGCAAATCCTAACGAGTTTAATCCTCCTAACATAACAACCCATGAGGTGGGTGCCAGTATCGACCCACTTTACAGAATGGGAACCTGGGCAGAGATGTTAAGTCCCCTGCCCAAGGTCCCACCGTCGGCAACTAGGGGTCCGGGGGTGCACTCCGTAGTCACACTCTTCTCTGTGGTGCGGTGGTGGTGTCCCCTTTCGAGTTTCATTGCAGGGTCCTACCCCCAGTCTCTGCCCCGCAAAGGAGGTAAATCAGACATTCCATTGTTTTATGGATGAGGAGACTGAGTCACAGAGAGGTTTAGGCACCTTGTACCATCACGCCGGGAGTGAGCTGCACGGTTGTGCCCAGAAACGAGGCACCCGCCTTCCGGCCAGTGACCTTCAGAGAGTAGTGCTGGGTCTTCACTGGGTCACCTCCATGGGGTGTTGTGACCTTTTCACTGTCACCACCACAGGCTCCCTCTGCTCACAGCCAGGCAGGGAGTGATTTCCTGTGTGAGGGTGAAGCTCCGTGATGGAACCTGGGGACTAGCGTGGGGACAAAGAATCGGGACAGCAGGCCTCACCTGCCCTACCCACGCCCGTGGATCTCGTGCTGACTGTCGTTTGTGCAAAGCCTGTCTTGTTAGCCGCTGACTCCTGCTTAGTGCAGTTGGGGGGCAACAGGCATGTGGGCATCGTTGGTGCACGGAGGGGAGGGGTGGCGATGTGGACTCGTGGACTCGGGCCCAAGACTTGGGAAGGCGTCCTCGCTCTGTGGCTGACACGCTGTGTGACCTTGAGCAGACGCTCCCCCTCTCTGGGCCCCAGCTTCCCGAGCTGAAGAGGGAGAAGATGCCTGCCAGTGGTTTCCGACAGCTGCAAGGGCCTGGCCGGGGGTGGGGGCTTGGGTTCTAGCTTCCCACCCAGATCCCCTTCCCGCCCAGCAGCCCCCGCCCAGAACCGCTGGCGTTCCTCGTTTGTGGCATAGTGTTTTCTTGGAAGGAACTGGGGGCTGGAAATGAAAGCCATTACACTGGAGGATAAACAGGGTCTCTCCCTGCTCCAAGCTCTGAGGACTGTTCTGGGAGGCGTCGGGGCACTGACTGAGGCCGAGGTCGGGCCCGGGGTCCCGCGTGTGCCCAGGCCCTTCCCAGGCGCTGCCCCCAATGCTGGAGGTGTGCTTCAGTATTGGATTTGTCAAGAGGGCCTCCAAATTGTGCCAACCTCAGGCCCCACAAAATCTGGACCCGGCCTGGCGCCAGCACTGCTGGGTGGCGGCCGGTGACCTAAGGGGCAGGATGTCCAGCTGCCCTAATGGAACCCAGGGAGCAGCTCCGCATGGCGGCAGGCTCAGGGCTCGGGGCCCAGGGCAGCGAGGCCTCGAGGCCTCGTATTCTTTCAGTGAGTTTCCTTGGGGCCCTCCAGCTGGTCTGCTGCTTTTGATGTGGAAGGGGGTGGTGGCTGAGGAAGCAGGGGCTGTGCTGGGCAGGGAGTAGAGGTGGGGGAGGAGGGGTGTGAGAGGGGTCTGCCTGGGAGGCAGAGGTGAGGCCCTTGATGAGAGACAGGTCTGGGAGAGCAGCTGCCTGCTGCTGCTCAGACAGCGTGGAAACTGGGACTCTGGGCTCCTTTGGGTGGAAAAGAGCAGCGAAACGGCCTCGCCTTGGACGACCGCCATCAGAGCCACCGCCACTCCTGGTGCAGAGAGAACCGCAGCCCTTCGGGTGGGCCATAGAGGCAGCGTGAACCGCCTGGCCCAGGGCAGCAGTGTTTGCTCAGGGCTGTTGACCCCGGGGCTGAGTCCTGGGGCAGCTTCCAGAGCCTTCAGGTTGCAGGTGTGGACACAGCAGCCTTAAGCAGGCAGATGAATCCAGACTCAAAGGTGCAAACAGGTGGGTGGGTCAGCGCCCACCCAAGATGAACCCACAATGCAGAGTCCTCAGCCTGCATCCCTAGTGCCGGACTGCCATGGGGTCAAGTGAGGGCAGCTGTCCAACCCCTGTGTGTCCAGAAAACACGGTGCCGCTATCCTGACCTCAGGAGCCAAAGGGATCCCTGAACGCAGTGGAGAAAGCCCTGGCTTTGTTTCAAAGGTTTTGGGGGCAGCGGATGGCATCTGGAGAGCGTACCACCCCCTAAACGGGATCCTAGGGGGTCCAACCCCGGGGGGCCTGTCCAGTGCTCAGTGTGACGTCTGAGTCTTCCTCTCCCTTAAGGAGAAACAGGACAGACCTTCGATGACCCCTTCCCACCCCAGCAGCTGGCTGAATCGGCTGAGGTTGGTAGACCCCACAAAACTGAGTTCTCCAAGGAAGCCAAGGGATTCTTTCCCTCTCCCACCGAGAGTTCAAAGCCCGCCAATTAAGCAACCTAAACAGTGTGGTCTTCTCCCTGCATCACTGACATCATTGGCTTGTAAAACTTTCCCTGAGAAGGAAAAGAAGTCTGTAATTTTCCTGACCTGGCCTTTGCTTTGGAGAGAAGGGGAAAGAGAGAACCATTTCCAGAAACAAACGGGCAAACAAGGGACATCCAGTGTCGTGGCCCTGCGGTCCCCAGCGCCGCGGTCCAGGACACGGAAAACCACGTGCTGTGGAGACTCCAGACTTGGAGGCCGCCGCCGACTTTGGGGCCTGGGTTGGCTCGTTCTATGACTAGCAGGCTGGGGGGAGGGGCGATGGACATCAAACTCTTTGCAGCTCGGAGACTGATCCTGTTCTCCCGCTCCCATGAAACCACCTGCACCACCACTAGGGCAATTTCCCCGAGGGCTCCGACGGTTACAGCTTGCAAGACTCGTTTTGCCCCCGTCCGGATCTCCAGCGACCCCTCCCCCCGCCTGGCCCCCTCTACTTCCCTCGACCTTGCCCACCTCCTGCAAATCATCTCTTCCCCCGCGGGAGGGGGCAGGGACAGAGCTCCTCCCGCTTTGCGGGCGGGAGACTTCAGGCTCCGCCCCCTGGGGGTGCTCCAAGGTTGGGGTCCGTTAGTCTCCATTCACTAAGTCTAAGTCCAGGCGCACGACGTCTTTTCTGACGCCGGTGGAACCGAGCTCCGGCGGGGGCGCAGGGTCGGCCCGCAACTCGTGGACCCCGAACGGGAAAGGGGAGCCACTCCAGCAACGTAATGGTTGCGTCGGGGGCTCCCCTGCGGTCCGTGCCGCTGCCCGCCCGGTACCACCGGGGCTTTGGGCGCGCCTGCCCAGCGCGGGCTAGCCGGCCTGTGTCCCTGTGCCGCCTGTGCCCCAGGCGCGAGGCTTTGCGACCAGCAGCCACCTCCTTCCGGCTCCCCCGGCCCGGCCCGCTGCGCACGTTGATTGTGCCTTCCTGGGGCGGGAGGGCCGAGGGGGCTCCAGGCCCATGCATAATTCGGGGGCTTAATGGGCCAGCTGCCGGAGCGGGGCGGTGAGGGGCGGGCGGGGGCGCAGCTGACCCTGCCCGCGTCTGGCCTCTCGGGGGAAGCGCGCTCCTTTCTTCCTCCGGTGACAGCTCCCCTCCCCCTCCAGGCCGGGGTCCGAGGAAGGCGGGGGGGGGGGGCTGGCGAGTCGTGGGGTAAGCCTAGAGGAGGGGGCGTCCGTCGTGCTTCCGTGCAACTTTTGCTTTGAGGGGCAGGAGGCGTGCAGTGAATCGGACCCGCCCCAGGACCCGGCTCCCGAAGAAGCCGGGGGGAGCTGGAATGCAGGTTTCCTGGGAGCACTCTGCTGCCCCTGCGTCTCTTTTTTTTTTCCTGAGTCCCGTCCCCTGGCGGCCCCCCGCCCCGCTGCGGCCCGCGAGCTCGCCCCTGGCCCCGGGCCAGCCCCCTTCCCAGGCGGCGGGCGGAGATGGATGGAGGCGGAGACCCAAGGTCAAGGGCGGGGAGCCCGCCGTCCTGGGGCCCCTTTGTGCGCGCGGGGCCGCCCCTCCTCCACCCGTCGCCCTCTCGTCGGCTCGTGGGCGCGCACCCGGGCTAATGACGGTCCCAGGCCTAGGGAATTGCATTTCAGTGTACTGAAAACCTGCTAGTGGTCCCCTCCCCGAAATTGCCAAGCGGTAGGGGGGCGGGGCTCCTTGCTGGGGTAGCGTTCCTGGGTCCCGGGGGTGCCCCGGGATCCCCTCTCTTCCTGCTGCCAAAGCACGAAGGGTCCTCCCAGCTCACGTTGGCCCGACAGAGCCAGGCAGGTCTCAGCATCCAGGTGAGGCCCGGTTGGAACGAGCCTCAGAGTTTCCCTAGTGCATCTACTGTCCGTTCGGGCAACAGTCCGGTCCGGGTTGTTTTGGAGTTCTCTCCACACTCCCCGCCTGCGGGAGAGGGAGCCTACTTTTCTAGAGGGAATTCCTGGGGCTGAGATTTTACAACACTCAAGAACAAAAGTGTTCTCCCAATTGTGTGGGAATGGAACCCTCCACTCGAGTTGGACACAAAGCCTCGTGGAATTACAAGAAATTAATGTCGTCCTGCCTCCAGCCCCCCTTCTTTGACAATGCTCTCCCTCCAGGAGAATTTGTATGCTAATGGTCACCTCGCTAAGAGTCTCTATTTTCGCTTCTTAAAAATTGGCCTCCAATTGTTTAAAGCACTGAAGCCCTTTACAGACCCACAAAAGCAGGGGCTGAACGCCCCATGGATTTACCACAAAGCTCTGAAGGAAATGTTCAAACATTTCCCCAAAGCTGTTACACTGGAAATAAAAATGTACGCTCTTCGGCTGGAGAAGATTAGAGTTTACCTTCAGTGTGACAGCTTTTCTGGGCTGGAATTGGAACCACATCTCTATTTTCATTATTCAGAAATTTGCTGCAACAAGAGTCAAGGTAATTTAAAAAAACACGCATGTACGTATCTGTGTATGATTTGGGCCGACCAGATCATAACAGGATACTGCACGTTCTGTGTTCTCAGAAAGACAGTATTTTGTAACCGATGCCTTCGTGGCATTTCGAGTAAGAGCTGATGTTTAAAAAAAAAAATCTCCCATTGAGTGAACCCGAACCTCCAGCGGCCCTCTTTTCTGTTGGAGGACTCTGAAGGAATTTGCCAATTTACTCTTTTGAAAGGCCCTGCGGAAAAGGTAACAAATTTAGCACTTGGAAACTCAAAAGCTGCTGGCAGTCCCGGGCAGGACGGTTTTCCTATCTGCCTGAACTTGCTGGTCGGCTTCTCGCCGTCCCTTTCCAGCAGTTCCGACAAGACGGAGTCTGCCTTTGAATGTCTGCAAGGACGGGCAGAGATCACAATCCAGCCCTCAGAATGGCCCGAGACTGAAAAGGCAGATTCTCGTGTTTGATTAATATTTATGGTGCCGGATTCCTTTGGAGAGAGGCAGGGAAAACACTGGTCACGTGAGTGTGCGAGGGGCCCCATCCTAGGTCCCTGCAGTTCCCTGAGTTGGAAGGATGTCCGTGTTAGGATTTTGGGAACAAGGTGTGTGGGGGGTAACTGTTTATGTTTTGCCTGGAAGGCAGGTAACCTGTGGTTGGCTGACTTAGTGGCTATTCCACAGGGGAGGAGGAGGGCCACTTAGCTGTTTTCTTTCTTTTGATGATTCATCCGTGATAAAAATTACTGGTGATTTCTCCCTCTAGTTTTAGGTTAAGGCTGGGGGCAGAGTGGTGGGGGCCCCCTCCCCCCTTTTCTTGCTCTTTTGTGTCCCTGGGGTGGGTGGGCTGCTCTGCCGTGTGTTCTTCTGTGCTGTGACAAGTCCTCAGGGTACAGGTGACTTGCCTGGCTTTTGTTCAGGAGCCGTGTGTGGGAGATTTGCTTCGGAATGGGGGATTTTGTCAGCTGGATTGTGTTGAAATAAATACCAGTGGAATTGGTAGTCAGAGGGATCCCAGCCAGGGAGGCCTCCTTTGGAGGTGTGGGTAAGCATCTTTAGTTCTATTACTTTCAGAAATCTAGATGTCTTTATAGGATTTTCTAGAAGCGTGGCCTCTCAGAGCCCCGGTGACACCTTCGATCAGAATTCCTTGTTTCTGGAGCACGAGGGAGGGGCCACCTCAATGTTGAAGCACCGATTCAACATGTGGGCACGCACACTGCCAGTGTCAAATATGTCTGTCCCCGAATGGCCCAGGGCAGACCAGCTCGGAGTTTCTTCATCTGTCAAGTGGGGATGTCCAATCCGGTACGCTCCTGCCACCCTCCAGGTGTGAGAACAAACCTTTCCCTAGCAGTGGAGTGACTGCTGATTTCAAAGACAGAGAGTGGACTGTCATTGTTCGGTCCCCAGGGCAGGGTGACTGGTTTGTGAAGGACAAGGAATCACATGTGTGTGTGGCTTGTCATGTTCAAGGTAAGGGGAAAAATTAGGAGATTGGGGGACGTGTAAGGGGGAGTACTTGAAGTTTCAGTTTAGTGACCTAATACCAGTAGGAAACCTGTCCGTCCCATTCCCATTCACTTTAGGGGACTGCGCCCCGGCTCCTTGTTGGGGACCATCACGTGATTCAGAGCTCTAACACAGGCTGGGTTTGCCGTTGCCCTTGAGCTGAATGCACCAGAAGAGGTGTCTTTCCTGACATTTGGTGTCCCGCTCCAGAAAGACGGGACTTGGGCTGCGGGAGTGCAGCAGACTTGGGTTAGGGAGGGTTGCATACAGCAGGCAGCCTTTAAGTGCACAGTCTTGCTCGTTGCAGGTGAGGAAGCAACTTGGTACAGGCCGGTGAGAAGCCCTTCTGCTGCCACCTCTCGAAGCGAGCGGAAATTGGCATTTGTGCCCACAGAGCGAGCGCGCAGCTGGCTGCTCTGAAACGGTCCCTTCGCCGGGGAAGTGAGAGGCCCCTAGTGTCCTGCTGGGGCTCCGTCTTACTTTGGTGGTTGTTTTTCTTTCGAAGAGGCTTGGACTCTTTTTTCCCAGCAAATGCTGAGTGACCCGAATTGGAGTTTCAACAGGAATCCCTCTGGCAGGGCCCAGAACCTGTGGTTTAGACTTGCCACTTAGAAAATACACATACTTGCTTTATGTATTTGGTTGGTTCACCCCCACAAGGCCAAGGCCTCGGGCTTGAGTTTTGGGGTAGCAGTGGGGGAGTGTGGCCCTCTGCCTTTTCCACAGGTGACCTGTGGGAGCCCTTGTTCCCCAGCATCAGAGCTGGAGTTGGGGGGGGCGCGACAGACCCCCGTAGCCTTCGTTGGTACAGGCTCGGAGCCAGAGGCTGTCTGGTGTTCTGTAATTGAATACAGATCTCAGTCAGTTCCATGTGGACATGCCAGGATGGGCAGGGAGGGCAGGCGGAGTCCTTCCTCTCCCCCAGGTCTGGTCTTAGAAGCTTGGACCCCCCCAGCCCCCGCCCCACCTGAGGGGCCCCATGCCTGTCCCAGCACCTGGCCCACATGGTTTGCAAAAAAGGAAGGGAGGTGGGCGACAGGATCGTGCAACGCCCATGTAAACATTGTTTGTATGAACTGGGTCTTCTCTCTTTTGTTAGTGGCAGCTCGTTAATTAACCAGCAGATTAGTGCTGCCTTCTTTGACACATGCATGTATTTGGGGGCAGACGATTCTTGTTCTCCCAAAACTCTGAACGGAGCTGCTCGGGGAGTCCTGGCAGTCCCGCCGCCTCTTCTCTGGGTGCCCGTGGTCCTTCTGCTGCCCCTTCCCATCCCCCCTCCCCAGCCGTCCCCTTCACCCGAGTGGGCGCCTAGCTGCGTGGAGGACACAGACGCGTTCCACACAGCTAAATAAATCATGTTTATGCTTGGCGTTCTCGGTGGTGAAGAATCTGTTGGCTGTTTTTGCTTCCTTATTTCTCAGCATTTGCTTCCTACCTGTTTTTGAGCTCATGCCCAGAAATAGTAGTTTTGTCAAATGAGGGTATAATGCCAGCCAGCCTCTCTTGCTGCCAAGGAAGCTGCTGGATTTTGCAAAACAGAGTGACGTTTCTTCAGTGACACTGATGTTCCCCCCCACCCCACCTCAAAGAAATTAGGATGTAGAATAAGGTTATGAAAATGCACGCAGGGAAGAAAAAATATTCCCGCCTCCCAGTCACCCCCAAGGCACAGGGACCGGTAGTGGGGAGCGGGTCTGGAGACGGGTCTCACTTCCGTCTGCTCTTGGCAGCTCCAGGGCAGGGGGCGGCCGGCGGGCGGCAGAGGCTGCTTCTGCCTCGGCTGAGAGCTGACTCAGGGTCCTTCCTCCCAGCCCCAGACTTCATTTTCTCTGCCGCTTTGGATGACGTGGTGCAAAGATTCTGCCCCCCACCCCCCTTATTTCTGGTTGGTTTCGTGTCTGTTTAATTTCTGAGGCCTCCTGAAGCAGTGCGTGCTGGATTCTCGCTCTGAGGTTACAGTCCCTGCCGGGGTTTGGAGCATGCTGGGATCCGGCTACGCGCACATTGTTTGTATAAAGAAAAGCCGGGGAGGCGTCCGTTTTGCTGCCTTTCTCCACCACGTTGTTTTGGGGTATCTGAAAAGTCCTTGTCATGATGGGGTGCTGGGCAGAGAGTTACAGCCCAACAGAGCCTGCAGGCTAAGATTTATTTTTGGTAGGAAAGAAGTATCTATTTATTACTTTACCTTTATTGTTTACACTATTACAGCTGTCCCCATTTTCCTCCCCTTTGCCCACCTCGCCCCCCCTCCCTCGTCACCCCTCCCTTCCCTCTGGCTATTGCCACACTGTTGCCAGTGTCTATGGGTTATGCATATATGTTCTTTGGCTAATCCCTTCATAAAAATTTTTTTAATGGTTTCAAAAACAAATAAATGCCAGGAGGCGAGGCTTGACTTATCTGGAGTCTTTGCAAGGCTTCTGGAGTGAATTCAGTCTGAGGTCCAGCACATCTGTTTCAAAGACAGCCAAGGGAAAAAAAAATGACAGCCAAATCAAAGTCAGCGTGCTGTGATTCCCCCCCGTTTCTAAGGGGACTACTCTGCAGTAGAAATGCTATTTCCATGGAGGACCCCGCTACCGGTTTCTGTAATTACATTAAATAGCGGTGTGAACCTCAGCTGAACATAAACCTCTGTCGCAGCAGCGTCGGGAGCGTGGCTAGATTGAATCGTAAGGAGCAGTGTTACTCCAGTTAATGTGCTAACGATCTTTATTAAATTAATCCCGCGAAGTGTTAATTTTTACAAATTTTGTGGTGCACGCACTGTATGTCACCGTTGGTGCGTTAGGAGATGAAAATAGGTTTCACATCAAAAAATAAAGCAGGAAGGGACCTGTCAGACTGCGCCCTTAGAAGAAAATTTGTGATTTCAGTCGTCAAATGCTACCTGGGCTGAAAGGCAGGCTCACAATGTGTACGTTAAATGCCATCTGCATACAGAAAACTCAGTTAAAGGAACGACTTTGTTGGAAGTAATTACAGGCCTGCTCTGTGCCTTGGTGACATTTCAGACTTGGCTTGGAAACATAAAGAGGCCATAGAAAAATTTTGTTCTTATGTGATGCAGAGCATTGGACTTCAGTATTCTATATGTCTGTTAGTGAAAGGTAAAAAGAAATGAAAAGGGGGAAAAAAAGAATTAACAACAAAACCCAGGGGAGAGTTGGATTTTTAAAAAAATTTTATTGTAGTAGGAGAGACCAATTGCATGTAACTCTCATAACTACAACTAAAAACAAAAAATACATTTCAACTATAGCAGGGTCCTCTCTTCTGCCACTGATTTCTTTTCCTTCCTTTTTTTGCAACCCACCTTCCACTAACCACGTTAAAATTTTATTCCACCTACAAAAAGGAGGGCCCTGGGGGTTGCCCGTTCCCTTCCTGCCCAGGTACAACTTTACGGTCTGATGTTCAAAAGAAGGGGATGATGCCGACAGCCCTCACATCCCTCACTCCCCCTGCACCTGGGATTGCACCCCTTTTCCTGGCTGCTCCCGGCTTGCGTCATCACAGTTACCTCCTTGCTGGGCGCCCTGTTCCTTGGCGTGGTTTTTCTTGGCTGGGCTGCGTTATTTTCATTCTGAAAGCTCCCGGATTCTCAGAGTTCAGACTTCCTCCTCCCGTGCGCCAGGCGGCTGAGCCAAAGAAGTGCCGGGGTCTGTGGGGACCACAGCTGAGCCCGCCCGCTTTTAAACGTGATGTCTGAGGGGACCCAATTTTCCACAAGTGTCCGGAGTCGGCATTTGCAGGTCATTTGGTCCTCGGGTGTCAGGCACTGTGGGTGCTGCTGGGAAAGAAAAACGTGCCGTTGGAGGGAGCGATCTGGTTTATTTTGCTCATGTGACATGTGACTTCAGTCTTGACTAGGCCCCCCCCAACACACACACACACACACACACACACACACACAACTACGGGGAAATAGGAACGTGTCTGAGGGATGCCTGGCCGAGCTGGTCCTCGGAGTCCGCCATGACATGCCATCGGAAAGGGGCTGCAGGTTCCTGACCCCAGGCCCCCAGTTCTTCATGCCTGGAACCCAGATGGCCCATCCGGCTTTTTGTTTCAGCTGATGGGCTGTGCCGAGGGTCCAGGGGCGCGTCGTGAGCGTTTGAGTGGGGCGGCGTGGCTGGGTCCTGACACACCCTGCGAGAAAACTGTCGGAGGGGCGTGGATAAGTCGTTTTAGGGCAGAGACTGCTGAAGGCAGAAGCAGATCAGAAGGCCTGCCCCAGGAGAAAGGGGCAGCCCTCTGCTGGGTGTTGGCCTACTGTTTTTGCTGGTGACATTCAGAGACTCCGGCACCTCCGGTTTGTCCTCAGCCCCTGTCGATTCCTGGGGATGCGAGCAGACACTGTTAGCACGTCCACTTTGCTGATAGACATGCGTGTGCACACATACACATAATCTCTGTGTAATAGGCGTGTGGGCACACAGTTTTCTAACTAGCGAAGCACGTGGTTTCACCTTCTGTTTTCCCCGGGCCGGCCCGTTCTCGGAATGGGCGCCCCGGTTCAGTGGGCCCTGCCTGCTGAGGTCGCCCCAGAGGACTCACGTCTGTTTCCTGTGCATGCCCCGAAGCCAGGGCGCACAGGCCTCAACTTCCGGCTGGGGTCCGAGGCTTCTGTCGCGTGTTCCGGCAGTTCAGCGAGCTCCAGGGATTTCCCCGAGCGCCCAGCACAAGAACAGAGTGGAAGCTTCCTGTTTTCCCCGTAGGTGCCCACTTCGGGGTTGGACTGGTCAGCTCCCTGCACCTTCCCCTGCATCATTCACAGAGGACGGTTCGGACACACCCTCCGTCCACAGCGGTGTCTGAAGGGCCCTCTGCTAGCCCCCCTGGGAAGGACCACTGGAGGGCTGGGCATTTGTGATGTAAGCTCGCCGATCCCTGGCTCAGGGAGCAGAAAGGGGACCTGCTGCCCTAGAGTAGCCCAGTGGCCCCTGGGGCTTGCATCTTGAGGGCACTGGCGTTGGCAGCCTCTTGGACCTGGTGAAGGGCTGTACCCCTACCTGCTTCTAATCGCAAGACGCAGCTGCTGGGGAGGATGTTCCCTTCCCGGCCCTGGCGGAGGGGAGAACAGGTTCTGGTGCTGTTGTTGGGGGCACTATCGTTCCTGGGCCTCGCCTCTCCCTTTCCTGCGATGCATTAAATGTGCAGTGTGCTGGGGAGCAAAAATAGTTGATGTGGTGATTCACCACTGCTGACAGATCTCCGCGTGCAGCAGGGGAGGTGCCCAGAGGAAGGCAGCCTGGCCTAAGGTGCTGGGAGGGATGTGCCTTCTGCTTCCTCTTGGTGGCCAGGCCTTCTTGAGTTGGTGGGCACTGGGCAATGCCCTGTGGTTCCACATAGGGCTGTGGGCGGCATGTGGGGCCTCCGGATGGTCACTGTGGAAGCCCAGACATGTTCTTGGGGGCCCCTGGCAAGCCCACCTCTCCCCTGCCCCTTCCTCTGTGCCCCTACCTGGAGTGGCCCAGGTGGTGAGCATGCGCACCAGCTCCCTCACCTGCCTCAGAAGCCCGGCTCTTGGCCACCGGAAAGGGCTGTGCTGGCTGTCAGCAGGCGGCCTCAGTAAAGGCTGTGGATTCGAACTGTGCTTCCACATCACCTAGGTAATGACCCTGAAGGAAGTCTTCAGACACAGCTGTGCAAGCTCTGTGAGACCCCATTTCCCCTTCCCGTTGCTCCTCTTTTAAAGGACACTTACTCATGCACCCCCAAACCCCAACCCATGGCTGCCAGGGCCCCAGAGACTGGTGATGAGTACCTGACTTAGAAAAGAGAATTTGGAAGTGGGGAGTGGACCTTGGGGAGCCCCACCTCCCCACAGAGGACTTCTGGGTCCCCCAAGCGCTGTGGTGCTGCCAGCTGAGCTGTGGGCTGGCACTTACCCTCTGGGCTTGCAGGTTACACGTGACTTTCCGTGTTCACTGAAATGCTTGCTTGCATTCCCTTTCTGCTTTACTATTCTATATATTTTTATAGTGAAATAAAAACAAGTTCTCGTTTTTGCTGGCTCCCAGACCTTGGTAGTTAAAAACTAAGAAAAAGACATGAAATAATACCTGTGGATTGAAGGAATTTATTTTTTGAGTACCCCCCCCACATATGACCCCTGTAGCTCTGAAATTGAGTAACAAAGAAGGTGCTTTAGAATCCTCCTCTGTTCCTGCTGTCTTAGCCACACCCCTGTCTGTACCTGCCCCCGCCCCTCCCTCCCATCCCCCACCAGCCCCCCCAACCAAATGTCGGGTCAGGGCCAGGACCTGTCTGGTGAGCACCTAGGCTGTCTCATTTAAGGTGGCACTCCACTTCTTTCAAATAGGAAATTGCCAAAATGGATGTCATCGGCTGCTAATTAGACGCATTTTAACTGCGGGATCGTTTTACCAGCTAATACCGTTGCTGTGCGCTTCCGCGGGAAGCGTGCCGGAGCTGTTAAAATAGGAGCCCTCGCCCCAGCAGACAGCTAGTGGAGCCGGCAGCTGGCGGAGGTGCTTCCCTTGGCGGCAGCTGGTCCCCGCGTGGCTGGCCCGGCGATGGCCAGGCCAGACCCCGCACCGACGTCTGAGTCCTTCCGGCTTCGCGATGTGTTTTGACCAGGGCTCTAGTTCAGAGGAGGCACTGAGCTCTCCAGATCGACGTCCCCAAAATCACACCCCTCCCCCTCGAGGGGTTACCGTCCTCCACTGCCCCACCACCCAGAAGCAACGAATGACAGGCCGGCATTGGGTTTTTAAGCCAGAGCTGGCTTCCTTCCCTCTTTTCTCTCTAGCAAACCGGAAAAAGAGCCCCGATTTCCCGTTAGGTGGGGGGAGGTGGGCTGGAATCAGGATAATGATCCTTAAATGTGAGCGATGCCTTTGACTTCCTGTGATCTCTCTCTCTCCCTCTCTGCCCGCCCCTAGCCCCTTAACACAGAGCATTTTCATCATCCTTAAGACCAAGTAGCTGGCAAAATATTTAAGCGATCTGAAAGAAATGTTTTTATTTGCCCACGTGCGAATTGGGTTATCTGCCTATCCTGTTTATGAAATTTGGGGCTGCCTTTCCTGCGGTCTGTTCGACTCTCAAATCTTTCCCGGCTCCCATTTCCATATTTCTGCGTGCATGTTCTTTGTTAATCACTTGGCAAGCGCTTATTTGAATATTAAAAATTTCTTTAATCATCAAAGGCAGGAGCACAGTCTCATGAATATTCATATTTTCCCCCTCCTCATTACCCTGCAGTAAAAGCCAAACAGCCATCAATCGCCCTCATTACAGGCTCTGGCGTTTTGATTGGCTGCTGGCTGCCCAGAGCTTTTTATTTTTTTATTTTTCCCCTTCTCCTATGAGCTGTCTTGTACCTGCCAACAACCAAAAAAAAAAAAAATCAACAATGCAAGAATAAATTTCTCTGGTTGAAAAACAACTTTGCAAACTTGTCAAACAGTCCTTGTGGCTTGCTGCTGCCAGAGCGGCCACCAGCACAACCTGCACCCCTAAAAAAATAAAGATGCAGGGAAAATTGGGGGGGGAGGAAAAATTAAATAAATAAATAAAGAGGGAGAAACTTGAGCCTCGGCGATGAATATTTGTCAAGAGAGTTGACGTAAGTTTCATTTGCATAATGACTTTGTACTTCTGCATTAATAAAATTTGCATATGAAGCCATGTTAATTACTCCTGATCATGCTTTTTGCATTCATGCATAGTAATTTTCTCCGACTTGTGAGAATTAATGTCTTGGCATGGGGGGAGGGGGGCGCGGGGATTGTCAGGTTTTCTTGCCAGTGGCCTCACTCACAGGCGCTGGCTCCCTGTCTGTCTGTCGCCCTCCTGGATCTATGACTCATTTTTGCACTATCAGTAGGAGTTCTTGGCTTTAAAAAAATGTATCAATTGAAAGGCACCGGTAGGGAGAAAGGGAGAAAAATATACATCTGCACGGAGTATTCCAGCGCTGCTTTCCTGGCTGGGAGACTGTAACCCTCCCACGTGGGAGGGGACGCCCGACGAGTCTGCGCTGGGAAAGAATCCCATCCCTCTGAAACCCAGGCTGGGGCTTTGCCAGGCGAGTTTTTGTGTCTGCCCGCCGGGGGGTGTGGGCGTGTTCGCTGGGGAAGTGCGCATGTGTGAGGAACGGAGCCGGACCATCTGCAGGGCCCTCTGGAAGGGAAACGGGGTACAGACCCCCTCGGAATAGATGCAGTGAAGACGACCTTACCACCCTCATTCGGAGCTCAGGAAACGGTCTGGGGGGTGCTTGGACTTTTTTGCACCTCGATGTATGGGGTGCTCAGGGGGAGATTCTGGCCCTATGAGCAGCGTGGTGCTGGACACCAGCCTCAGTTTCCTTACTTGTGAGGGGGGGCTCGTATTACCGACCTCCTAGGAATGCTGCTGGGCTTAAACCAGGCAATATAGGTATCCATTGTTTATTTCTTTTTTCCTAATGAAAGTGAACTTCCATGGTAAGGAATCCAGCCAGCCAGGGGTTTATTCTTAAGCCACCTGGATCCCAGTAAAGCTGGAATGGCGTCTTGTGGTCCCTCGGCCACATACCGCCACACTCGCGTGTTCGTTCCAGTTTCAGAGGGGAGCCCGCCCAAAGAAAGTGTTTTTTGCAGGAATGCCCTGCAGGGTATGAATGCTTCATAGGGTGCCTTTCCGTGGGGGGTAGGGAAAGTTCTAGAATGGAGAATACATGATGTATGGAGTGTTTACTAGAAGCGTGGCTCTGGCCAGGCGTGTCCTGACCTCCCTTCAAAGCCAAGGCTCTGAGAGAGTGACTTACCCTGGGCCACAGGGCCAGGAAATGGCAGAGGAGAAGTTCAAACCCAGGCCTCTGGCTCCAAGGCCGCATCTGAGCTCCCAGCTTCCTCCGCGCCTGTCAGGCTCTCCCCACGGGGCCTCAGGCGCCCTGCCAAGTGTTCTGGGTTCCCTGACTGAACTTTGCAAGGCCGACACCCCTCCCTTGAGGAGGAGCAGGGGCCGGGAGGTGGCCTGGGACAGGCACTGAGGCCAGGGGCAGTCCTCACCTTGACCTTTAAAAAGCATCTGGATAAGATTCCCCTAACATACGATTCACCACTTTGACCGTTTCAAGGTGTCCAGTCAGTGGTTCTGAGCACATTTGCAGTGCTGGGCAGCCACCACCCCAACCACTGCCAGAACCTCGTCACCGCAGAAGAACCCCCCTGCCCAGGAGCCCTCTCACCGCCCGCCCCTCCCTGCCCCTGCGCTGCATCCGTCTGTCTCTGTGGACTGGCCTGCTCCGGACTCTTCCTGCACATGCAGTCGTACAATAATAGGTGGCTTCTTTTAAATTCAGCACCTTGGACTTGGGTACTGGCTTCAGAAGAGGATTTCTGGAGTTCTAGAAGGTTCTGAAGCTGCTCCAGCTCAGAACCTGCCCCAGAGCACCGGGCCCTCTGGACACCCCCGAGGGTCCCCTGCAGGCAGTTTAGGATTGGAAGCCCCTGGATCTTGCTGGCCCCTCCCCTGCCTCCACTGAGCCGGCCCCTGGAGCAGGTGGGCTTCGGCAAGGTGGGAATTCCTAACGAGGTGTGGAACCCCTCCAGGAGCAGCCCAGCTTCACCCCTCCACTGACTCTGGCCTGAGCCCAGCCGTGCAGAAGGAGGCGGTGCTGCTGGGCCTGCCCTATGGCTCCTCCGACCACGGAGACACAGGTTCTGCCCGAGTCCACCTTGGGCAATGTCACCAGGCCTGGGGAGGGGCGCCTTTTGGTTTTTTCAGCCCCGGTACCTGCTGGTGGCTGGGTTGTGGCCTTACCCAGAATCTGGGGGTACACCCGGACTTGCTCTTTTGCAACCTCTGATGGCTGGACTGAGCCCACAGACCCTCAGGCCCCCCTCGGTCACCCAGGGCCCTCCCTGTCAGGTTCCTGGGGCACCCTGGTCACTCTACCCAGTTGCAGCTTCAGGTGGGCAACAAGGCACATGCAGGCTTTGGAGACACAACTGGGTTCAAGTCCCAACCCTCCCTGAGCCTCAGCCTCCCCACTGTGGAATGGGGATGATCCGCCGTGCTGAGTGGGGCAGTTGCAATAGGCATTCAACACAGTTATGGATGATCCAGAGCCTTCCGTGGTCTGTAAGCAAGGCCTCTGTAGTGCACAGGGTCAAATGTACAGTGTCCAGGGGGTTTCAGGTGGGGACTGGCCAGGGCAAACTTCCGGGAGGAGACAGGTGACACTGGCCTCAAGACCTTTCTCGGGGGCCTGCCCTCCAGCTGGGGCACTGCTTTATGCTCAGCATCTGTGGCTGGACCTGCTTATGGGGTCCTTGGCCACATCCTTCCTGGGCCTTCGGTTCAGAAACATCTCAGGTCCTGGGCTTAGCCTAGTCGGAGGTCGTCCTTGGCCCAGAAGGGCCCATGTGAGTGGGGTCAGCTTTGGTCCCCTGGGAAGACACTTACAGGTCTTCTCAAATGCCTCAATGCCCCTAGTCCTGGGTAGCTGAGAAAGAACCCTGGTTCTGAAGCCAGGCAGCCGGGGTTTGGGGGGCTGGCTGCCGGTGTGTCTCATCGTCAGTTTCCTGGTCTGGGCAATGGGTATCAGAAGCCCCACCCCATGGCACAGTGGGAAGCTCGCTCAAGGCGGACATGTGACTCCTGGCCCGCAGTGGGTTCGCAGTGGCTCTTCTGGATGGGGGGGCCCCACGTGGGGTCGTGGGTCGGGTGGGCTCCCCACCCCCTTCAGGCCTGCGTCGGGCGGCCTCCCTGGCAGCGCCGTCCCAGGGCCCAGCTGCCTGTCGTCTTGTTGATGTTTTTTTTTTGTCTCTCTGATGCTTCCCTGCTCAATTATTTACCCAGGGAATTTGGGCTTCTTCACTTGTGGTTTTGGCAAGGGCTTCACACAAATGTTTTGCCCTGGTGGTCTCTTAGCCATTTAAGATAAACGGTCAAATCAAATGCAGGCTGTGCCGGGGAGCCGAGCTAGGCAGGCCCCCGGCCCTGCGTCGTGGCCGTCAGACTGGGGAGGCATGAGGAGGGGTGCCGAGCAGTGCCAGAGGTTTCTAGGGGGCATTCAAAACCTTCTGAAAGGCCTCAGGGCCTGGGTTGCTGAGGAGGACCGTGGGCAGGAGAGAGGCACCAGCTGGCCCTTTGCCAGGCTGGAGGTTGACCAGGGCCCCGGTGCTCCGAAGCAGACAGGAGGTGTCCCAGGCCTCTGCAAATAGCCTGTCCCGACTGAGCAAACAGGGGTGTCCAGGAGTTTCCCAGAGGGGGGTGGCCCAGATTTTTGGGAACTGATGCCCAAATGGAGCCTGCTCCACAACCCTTCAGAAGCCCCTACCTGGGAGTGGGCCCCCTGACCGCTTCCTGCATTAGGCCCCCTGGATGGGAGTCTGGCCCCAAGACAGCCCAGCCTGGCAGCTGTGGAAGTGGCATCCCTCAGGCCCCTGCCTGTGCCCCGGTGGTCTTCCCTGCGGGGCCTGGCACCCCAGAAGGGCGGCCTGCAGCCCTCTGCCCCGGGCCCCTGTGCCGCACCCTGAGCCCCGTGTTCCGTGCAGGGCCCGACTGACCAGACTTTTCTATTGTTTTTTCTCCAGGGCCGTGCAGGCCTGCCCAGCTGCCAGCGATGGCCCCCATAGCTGCCTCCTCCTCCCACCCTCACACATCCGTGATCACCTCACCTCTGCGCGCCCTGGGCGCTCTGCCGCCCTGCT
This sequence comes from Trachops cirrhosus, assembly GCA_028533065.1. Taxonomy (NCBI): domain Eukaryota; kingdom Metazoa; phylum Chordata; class Mammalia; order Chiroptera; family Phyllostomidae; genus Trachops; species Trachops cirrhosus. The sequence continues at coordinate 191,143,952 of CM052538.1, read as the reverse complement.
TCCCCCTGCCCTGCTGCAGCGCGCGCCCGGTCTCGGGTGACGGGACTCAGGGTGAGGGGCACACGGAGGCTCCTTTTGGATGTCAGTGTCAGTTGTCAGGTAACAGACGCCGCGGTGGGGGGCGGGCTCCCGGGGGTGGCGGGCGAGGTGGGGGCTCAGGGGGCCGTGCAGCCCCTGCCCCAAAAGGCATTTCTGGGGGGGCGCCGGGGGAAGTGGCGAAGGATGCCAACAGAACTGCGCACCGGTGTCCTGGTCCCCACGGGTCGGGAGGCCCCCCATGCCTCCATCCATTCTGAGAGTCTCCCAGAAGGAGCACCCCCGCCCCCATCCTCCAAATTCCATTTCTTTGGGCTGTTTAGCTAAAGCTTAATTGGATAACGCTTAACATCTGAGGTTTTCTTCTGCCACCCCCTCCCCAGCCCCAACCCCCGCCCCCCCGCCAGACACGGCCAGAAGATTCCGTGGTTGTCTGTGCACATTGCTGAGCCGTCCAGTACGCGGAGTATTTCTTTGTGAGAATGTGTTGCCCATTAACGCTGAGGAAACAAAGTCACTGTAAAGGAGCCTTTTGGGGGGTGTGTGAGACCCTGTGGGGTGTGTTGGGGGCTCGGGGCAGAGCCATGTGTTTCCCTGAGGGGCTGAGCACCCACCGTGCGCCTGGCCGCCAGTTGATGTGGCTGCCCATTTTACAGATGGGCACACGGGAGCAGCGAGGCGACTCAGCCTGTCCACCATCAGCTACGTCCTCCCCCCACTCTGTCCCCATATAGAACCCAAACTCCTGCTCTGGCCAGGAGCCCCTGGGACTCGCGGGCAGGGGCCTCCCCTTCCGGCCTCTCCCGCCCAGGTTCTCGGCGACGCCTGCCTGGCGTGAGGCCCGTCCAGGCCCCCCGAAGCCCGGGTGCTGACACACCCCGGGCAGTGGTGAGCACCTGTGGCCTGGTTGCCGGGCAGGGGCCGAGTGAGGGGAGGGTGGGTGCAGAGTGAGGGCGCCCTGCAGGACGTCTTTTGACCTGGGCGGGGAGCGGAAAATGCTTTTTGATGGCGCAGGGTCTGCTTGTAGCTTAGCTCTCCGAGGGGGAAGTCCCTTTAGAGCCACAGCTGTGCCAGGGGCCGCAGGCAGTCCCAGCTCCGGGGCCGAGAGCTCGCAGGGCCTTGCTGCTCCTGGGGCAGCCTGCAGCCTTCGGCACCCTCCCGTGACAGAAGGCGACGGCGTAGGTTCTGGGCTCAGCTTTGCCTGCACAAAGCAAAGATGAAATCACCTGGTGGGGGGGTGGTTGCCAAGCAGCAGGCCGGCCTGGCGTCCAGGGCGTCCAGGGCGCCTAGGGTGCCTGCCCAGGCTCCGCGGGTCTGTGCCGTGATCCCTTCTTGCGGGGCGCCGGGGCCTGCCCTGTCTGGGCGGCTGCCCTGCTCTCTGGCTTCCTGTAATTAGTGCTGCAGCCCCACGTGGAGGGGCGGGCTCTCATAGATCTGCCCAAGTGTTTATGGCTGGACTCGGTCAAGTTCTGCGGCACAGAAACACGATCCCCCCGGCGCTCGGGGAGTGGCTTAACCCTCTGCTGGCGCTGGCTCTGTCTAGAAGCCACTGTGCTGTGCAGGGGCTGTCCAGCCCCATTTTGCAGATGGGGACGTCAAGGCGTGGGCAGGGTGAGTGGCTGGACCAAGGTTGGGGACCTGGCATTTCTCATCAGGATGCCTCCTGACAAGGCCACCCCTCCCATTGGGCCACGTGCCTCAGCCTCTGTCCAGGGGACATTCCTCACACACCTGCTCTCAGCCAAAGTGCCACCCACTTCCTTATAGGGACTGTATTGAGGACCTACTGTGTGTTGCTTGTGCTTGGCATTTTGTGTACCTTCTTGAATTTAATCCTCACAGCCATCTTAGGAGGTAGTTCACTCCCCACTTTACAGATGAGAGAATGAGGCTCAGAGACTTTGAGGTCTCAGAACTCCATTCATTCATGCATTCATTCACTCACTCACTCACTCACCCATTCCGTCAAGACAAGCTACTTCCTGGGCACCTAGTTTGTAGACACTGTACAACTAAGTGTCTACACTTAGGCAGAGTTGGGCACATGGGCCCCTGCCCTCTTGCAGCCTGGTGGTGGAGGGAGGATCAGGGAGGGGGGTGTGCACACCTGTAAGGAGGACCCTTTGAAGGGTCAGGGGTGGGATTTGGTCCTGGGCTGCTCATCCAGCACCTGTTTCATCTTTGACGTTGGCTCTTCTGGCTTGGAGGCCTTTCTGGGCTTCATAACTTGACTCTGCAATGCTCACAGCCTGAGAGCAGCCCCCACACTTGGTGACAGTGTGGTGGTATCTGTGCCTGGGGTCCCTGGGACCTCTCGTTCTGACCCAGCTCTCAGCCTCTGGTGCGCCACACCGATCCCCAGCACTGTCCCCTCATTGCGGGGTCCCCATTCGTCAGCCTGCATCGGGTCGTACCTCCGTATCTTCTGATCACTTTTAGTACCGAAAAGGTCCTATTCCAGTGGTTTTGGTCCCTTGGTGGCTTCTGTCCCTGGCACTGGGCCCTCTGCTTAAGAGCTTCTTAGTGCTTGTTTAATCAGTAGCTGGAGTGGAGTCCTCGTGTCCCCAGGAACCGGTGAGGAGGAGGCAGGCCTGTGTACGGCTGGGAAGGGGCCGCTGCTCCCGCTTTGTCTTGCTCCTCTCCGGATCGGGACGCACCGGACCTGTCTCTTCAGATTAGCACGGAAAACCCTGGGTCTCGGCGTCTGGCTCAGCTTAGCTGCGTGCCGGGAACGAGCTCCTGGTTGTTCATAGGAGGGTGTGATTTCGGGGGGAGGAGACCACACAGGTATGTGTGCCGTGCGCCTCTCGGGCCGTGGGCACCGCAAACGGCCCCGCCTCCCAGGGCCCCGACCCCGACCTCCTGCCGACGGTCACGGCGGGAGAGGGCACTTCTCTGAGCCCTGCTCACCTGTGGCTCTTTGAGTCTGCTGAAACAGCAGGCGCTGAGTCCAGGCGCCCCTGGCCAAGGACGTCCTTCCTGCGAAACTCCACGCAGGGGCTTCCCGAGGCCGCCTGCGGCGTCGAGGGGTTCGGGCTGTGGTCCTGGCCCTTACTCTGCCTGGCTGGTGACCTTGAACAAGTCATCTCCTCCTCTCTGGGGCTCAGTTTCCCCTTCTATGAAAATACACACATATAACATACACACACGTACATAAACATCTCGATCTGTGATATGGGGGATGTACACTGAAAAACGAGGCTCCTTGTACTGATCCCTGAAGGAAAGCATACTGGCCTGTTTCGAGGACAGAGTTCCTGTGGCATTTGGGCGCGGGGCTTGGCTCAGATCCCCAGGGCAGGGGTGGGTGTGCAAAGGAGAGTTAGAAAACCACTGGGCTTTGGCCTGAACTTGTCTCCATTCTGAGGCTCCGACGATTCGAGGCCGACATCCACGTGTATCAGCCTCTGAGATAAAGGCTGCCGTGTCCTGTATGACTGTGTGGCCTTGGACAAGTCATTTTCCTCCCTCTTCCTCAGTGTCCCCACCTGTAACCTGGGGGTCATGCTCGTTGATGCTTCGGGGGATGGTGTTGAGGATCGAACGGTCCTGTGCCCGGTGCTGAGAACAGCGCCCCACGCTGAGCCCCGTGGACATCGGGATTCCTGCGGGACTGGCATGGGTGTCGCAGCTCCACAGGGTCCGTGTCTGGCCCCGTGTGGACTCTTACTTTGAGCTGGATGCTGAGTTTCCATTCTGAAAGGCGTTCCACCTCTCGTCCGGCTCTGACCCTGCACCAGCGTCGGGAGGGAGACGAGGAATCGAGAGGCATGCCGGCATGTTTAAACGCTGCAAATCGTCATCAGCCCCACTGATGAATACATGAGCTCGGTGGAGTTCAAGGTCTCAGGCGAGAGCACACAGGACCTGCCTGAGCTTGGGGAAGTGGAAGTGTTCGGGTTTAATAGGAGGAGTCAGTTGCCGTCATTAGTATCTGCTGCAATCACAGGGCCGTCCTGTAAAGTTAAATTCAATTTACTTTTCTACTGAAAGTGTGCTTGCTGTGTTATTTAACTAGTCTGGGGTTTCTTGGCTTGGGTTAAGGGGACAATAAAGATAAAAGAATACCTGTAAGTAAATAGTAGGGTTTAACCGTAGAATCTCTCGTTTTCTCCTCCTTCAATTATATCCCAGTGTTCATTTTGTGTTGGTTTTTATAACCGGAGCCGTCCAATGGGACGCCGTGGATTAGACCACCCGGCTGTGGAAGCTTGGTGCAATTAATACAGTCTGTCTGGAAAGTGGCCTTATTTCTGGAAGTTTTATGTTAATGATATGGTCTGTGCTTTGCACATTTCATACCAGAACAAGAAGCAAGCTGTAGTTTCGTTCTGGACTGGGTTTGATTAGCACTGGAGGATCAGTGGGAAGCCAAGGGGTGCTGCGGGCCGGGCCGGCAGCGCCCACCACGCCCCCGACGGGCGCAGGGCCTCGGTGCTGCCGAGGGGTGCAGAGGCGCCCCAGTGGGGTGTGAGAGCCTCCATGGAGACTCTGGAGGGAGGGGTGAGTATGGGGCGGAGAGGAAGAGAAGTGAGTGTGGGTGAGTGTGCGTGGACCACAGAAGCGCTCGGCGGGGAAGGTTGGAGACACGCTCGTGCGCCTCCCTGCGCGAAGTCGTGTTCGTTGTTGGGGTGTTCCGGGCCCACTGGGGCCCAGGGCGACGGGGATTGGCCCACCCGAGAAAAGGGCTCTCAGGGGAGTCATTAAAAATTCAGAGTCATCTGCATGCCTTGTGATGTCTGCATCACCAAAGGGTCCGGGGCTCCAGCAGATGCCACCCAGCGGGACTTCTGCGCGCCAGTCCCTGGGTTCTGCTCCCCTGTCTGTCTGCTTCTGGGACCACACCACCCTGCAGCACCTGCCGTAGGACCCTAGTCAGAGAACGCGCCGCAGGGAGTCGCCGTGGAGAGCCGCTAGGCCCCGGGACGGAGGGAGCCGCCTCTCCAGGCTGGCGGAGGTGGCCCAGGGCTTCAGGGCGTGGGTGAACTCCAGAGAAGTCTCCTGTCTGACAGAGCCTGGAAGCCACATCTCCGGCACCAGCCACCAGGGGGGCTGAAGCTGCTGGGCAGGAAGGGGGGGCTGGGAGAGGAGTTGACGCTGCGCAGTGGGGAGGGGGCAGGGGCACCTACCAGCGTGACTGTCCTTCGATAAAAAGGGTCCCAGCAAGTCCAGACGAGACCCGCGGCCAAGCCAGATCCCACCCCACTCTGCGAGCCGTTCTGAAGGCAGAGCTAAATCAAAGAATTCTGTTCAAATTCATACAAGATGTTGCTGTTTTTTCTGCTCTGACAGGAGAGGCATTTGGAAGTGCAGTTTCTTTCTTTTTTTCTTTTTTTTTTATAGCTGTCTTAAAAAGGAGTTTGGCTGTTTAGCACAGCTGGCGCTCATTACATTATGCACTGGCAATAAAATAGCATGTGTAATTAATTTTTAATGCAGCCTGGATGCAGCACTTTAAGGCAGTTAGTGGATGGGAATAACCAGCACTGGCCACCGGCACCAGAGACCTCGGAGCAAGGCCGCCACGTCCTGCCGCTCTGAAGGCCATCGGAACGCGGCAGGGGCAGCCGGCGCCCTCCGCGTGGAGCTGCGTGGCCCAGGACCGGCTGCACCTCGGTGGCCTGAAGGCTTGAATAAGCTTTAATGAGCTGGGACCTGGGGTCCCCGAGGGATCCTCTCATCCAGCTCCTTCATTATCTAGATGGGGAAACTGAGGCAGAGAGTGGGGATGAGGCCACAAGATGTGTGGCCGAACCGACCGGGATCGCATCCTTAGGCTCTGCCCGCTGGACCACACTGCCCCGCTGGAGTTCACATTAAAACCTCGACAAGGAAACTCATCGTCTCGCTGGGGCCACGTGAAATGTGCAGAGGGGTCGGGCAGCAGTCCCTCGCGGTTAGCCTCTCGGACCCTCCGTTTTGCCGTCTGTGGTTGGAACGCGCCTCCGAGCATCCTCGGCGTGATGCATTGTGTGGTCGCGCTGCCCCGTCTGTCCTCGGGGCTCTGTGGCACGGGCTCCTGTCTGAAACGAAACGTCACTGTGGACACGTTGGCAGGAGAGCCGCAGGCACAGCGGGGCACCCCAGAGATGGGGCCGCGCTTGGCTCCTGTTCTCAGGGGCCCTGGGTGTGACCGTGACCCTGGCCAGCCTCTTCCTGTCTTCAAGCCTCAGTGTCCTCACCTGTGAAGTGAGGACACTGGAGCTCCCTGCTCAGCACCCCTGCACCGGAGGGTCCACTGATGGGTCTCCCAGCTTGGGGTGGCGGCAGCTGGTCCCCGCACGTGGGGCGGCAGAGGCAAAGGGAAGTGTGAGGGGCTGCGGGGAGGGAGCTGCTGCTGAAGAGTCGTGAGGCCGGCGGGCTCCGATGTGGACTTGGCCGCCATCTCTTTGAAGGTCTCCTGCCAGGAGGTTTCCTTAGCGTGAGTGGAAGAGGAGGAAGGCCCAGTGCCGTCACCGCTGCTGGGACCTACTGCTGGGACTTGCTGCTGTATTCTAAAGGGCCTGCTCTGTGCCAGCAGCATCCTAGCCCTTTCACACACCTGCTCAGGCACCTCATACCCTCATACCACCCCTCAGAAGAGGTAGCCCCCCGCCTTGTGCTCACGAGGATACTGGGCTCAGAGAAGTCAACAACGTACCCGGCGTCACACAGCACAAAGTAGCGGAACTGAGGTTAGGACGTAGGCCTGGCCGGCCCTGGAGTCATGATGGCAGCTCTCGCCTCCAGCTCCCCACTGGGCTGCAGGGGGCTCTGATGCAGGCCTCAGGAATGCAGCCTGCGCTGGGGACCCAGGCCGTGTTTGGACCTGGGCCTGGGTCGGTCCCCGAGCTCTTCCTTCATTCGCCGGCCGTGCTGATGCCCCATCAAGGGCTAGACGAAGGGGTTCAGAAATGGGCTCAGTGGGTCCTTGACCTGCAGACGCTCACGGTCTGCAGAGCAAAGGTTCGATACACATCTCATGATGCAGTTCTTGGGTGAAGACATATTGAAGGGCTGGGCTCATGGGAACCGGAGGGGCCTGGGACGGAGAGGGGTTTTCCCGCTGGGGAAGGCGAGGCTGGACTCGGGGACAGTGCGGGGGTCTGTGACAGACTCGGGTGTGGGTGTCTTCCCAGAGGGGTCCTGCTGACCTGTCCAGCTTCCTCCAGCCCTGGGTGGCCCCTGAGGGGTCCGCGTTGTTAGCGACTTAAGGGGACACAGAGGAAACTGACCCTCAGACCACCAGAGGGAAGTTGTGATGTTGAAGAGGAGGCCTGGGGCGTGGGAAAAGGTTTTCTCCTCACGTCACCCTCCAACTGGATTTCTGGGGTCTGGCCGGGAGGCCGGGCCTGGGCAGCTGGCCCCACTCCAGGCTCCAGCGGGTTCACGCGTGTCCCTGTCGCGGTCACCCCAGCGCTGGGCCACCACGGCCCTGTAGGCGCCCTGGAGATGCCAGTGGGCAGCGGAGACCCGGAAGAGGCCGTGCTCACGCCTGGGAGGGAAAGCAGAACAGACACACAGAACACGCCCGCGCCTCTTCATTTTTGTGCACCCCCCCGAAACCATGTCTCTGCTCGAGAGAGGCCAGCTGTGGTCATCCTTACAAGCTTGGGGGGCTTGCTGTCTCTTCGGTGGGGGAACAGAATGCACCTGTCTTTTCAAACCTGAGGGCTGGGCCGGGCGGAGGGGCTGTGCACTGTGCGTATTTTACAGTCAAAGCCAAATAGTCCAGACCGTGAAATATCGTTTATCCAAACACAGTAAAGGCTGGCCAACTTCATCCGAAAAGCAGTGGGAGAAACCTCTGGTGGGCAGGGGACCCTCGGGGCGGGGTTCCACGTGCAGCCCGTCTTCACCGCTGAGGGGACTGTGGCCTGCTGGTCACTCCAGCCCCCTCCTTGGGGTTATCTGATAGTAACCAAGGGCAGGGGGCTGGTGTGTGGCCACAGTGTGCGCTCAGTGGGGGTGGAAGCATGAACCACGATTTCCTCTCCCGACAGGCTCCTTCTTACACTTGGCAATGGAGCCACCAGGTCATGGTCAGGTTAGCATTTCTGCATCCCCACTGTGCGTCAGACCCCTCTGCAGGGGCCTTTTCAGACGTGTGAGCTCCCCAGCAGCTTCTGCCTGAGGAAGGTAACCTTCTGTAATTCACAGATGAAGAGACTGACACCATAGAGGTGACTTGACTTGCCTGAAGTCACACAGTTTGTAGGCGGCAGAGGTGGGCTTCGAACTCAGGTCTCCTTGGGTCTGGGGGCCACAGCCTGCTCCTCTCCTGTCTTCCTGGCTCCTGGTGGCCCTGCCGCTGGCCTACCTGACAAGAATGAGTGGCTGCAGCTGGGAAAGAGAGAGAGAGAGAGAGAGAGGAGCTGACAGCCCACAGACCTGCGGTGGCCTGGCCGAGCCCAGCCCGGGATAACAAGGAGGCCTGCCTTTTATGATGTCAGCGAAAGGGGTCAGAGGGCTGGGGCTTCTCCAAGGAGGTTAATGCAAGCACGGAGTCCCTACCTGCAGAGACGGGGGCAGTTGGAATCTTTTCATAGATCTGGATGCTTTTAAATCATTGCCTTTGTTAATAAGAGGTGAGGGTCAGCCGGTAGGAGGAGGCCCTCTGGGCTGCGAGCGTGTCCAGCCAGTTCTCTCTGCCGCGGGCTCGCTTTTCTCCCGGTTCCTGGCACTTGAATAACAAGCACCTGGTTGTGTTCTTGCTGTTGGGGTAAAAGGAGACATTGCTTGCAGGCCCACTGTGTGCTGTGGCCGCCGTACAGAGTCGCCGTCACTGGTGCTCAGAGGGCATGACCCCTGGTATGGTTTCCCTGTTGTGGAAACTGCACGCACTCCGAACCAACCGTTGTAACCGTTTTTAGGTGCGCCGTTCAGTGGCGTTAGGTACGTTCGCTGTGCTCTGGTGCCGGCACCACCATCCACCGCCCCCAGAGCTATTTGTCATCACGAACTGAAACTCAGCCCCCATTAACTGTTCACTGCCCCACCCCACCCCCGCCCACAACCCCCATTCTTCTCTCTATCCCTATGAGTTGGGCACCCCCACGGGACCTCATGGAGGTGGAGTCACACAGTGTTTGTCCTTTGTGTCTGGCTGGCTTATTTCACTCAGCACGTCCTCAGGGTTCACCCACACTGTGGCAGGCGGGAGGACTCCCTTCCTTTTCAGGGCTGCATCGTATTCCACCGGGTGGGTGGACCCCGTGTCGTCTGTTGGTTTGTCCCGTGATGGGTACTGGGCTGCTTCCACCTTCTGGCTGTTGTGAATGACGTTGCCACGAACCTGGACACACCATGGTCCGAGGTCCTGCTTTCAGCTCTTTTGGGGGCACATCCAGAAGAGAAATTTCCGGGTACACGGCACTGCTGTGGGTAGGTAGCTCACCCGGGAGCCGCCCACCCGTCCTCCGCAGCAGCTGCACCCTTTTCCATTCTCACCAGCCGAGCGCCAGGGGCCTAGTCTGTCCATACCGCTCACCTGACCGTGGAGTTTGCACTTGAGGATGCTGAATCTCGGGGATGTGAACCACGATTGGCCCAAGTTCAGCCCAAGTTCAGCGGTTAGCACACCTGGGGGGTCTGGGATTTCAGACTCGATGCCTGCAGCCACGGTCCTGGGTACCTCCTTCAGTGCCTCTGTCTGGGGGTCTCTTCCCCGTGGTGGCCCTGTCTCCCAGGATGGCTGGTTTTCAGCAGTCAGCTCTAAACATTTCACTAGCTTGAGTGTTTGGCAAAGAAAATTCTGCAAGTGGACACGTTTCGCTTTCTTTTCTGCTGTGTCCTCAGGGCATTGATCTGGGTTTGGTTTAGCAGAAGGAGCCTGGTAGGTAGGGTGGGGGCGCCTGGGAGCGAGGTGGAGCTGGCTGGTCCGGGGGCACGCCCTGCCCCCCTCAGAGCCCCTGGGGCTTTCTCCTTGTCACCTGGGGCCCAGCATGCCGGCCTGCCTTCTCTGGCTGGACTGGAGGGATGGGGGTGCCCTCTGTGTGTGTGGCTCTGATGGGGTACCGCGGGCTCCTTGTTGAAGGGGGCAGTGACCGTGGGGCTATGCTGAGGACTTTCTGGGGCTGTGATTGCTCTCTGTTGCCCTGTATTTGTCCCCTAGGGCTGCCCTAGCAAATGACCACAGGATGAGCAGCTTCAGACAACAGAAATTCGTCATCTCAAGTCCCGGCCGAAGGCGTGGGCAGGGCTGCACTTTTCCTGGGGTCCCTGTCCCTGCCTCTTCCAGCTTCTGGTGGCCCCAGGTGGTCCTGGGCTTGTGGCTGCTTTTTTCCAGGCTCTGCCTCAGAGTCCCTCTTCTCCTCTCCTGGACACTTAAAGTCAAAAGGACAGTTGTCATGGGGGTTGGCAGCCCACCCAGAAAATCCAGGAGGATCTCGTCCCAGATTCTGAACTGAATCACACCTGCCGTGGCCCTTTTTCTGAAGGTCACAGTCACAGATTCTAGGCGTTTGGTTACGGACGGTTGGTTTCGGGGGCCACCCTTCAGCCCACGCCATGCCCTTGCTGGACTGTCGGCCCCTGCAGGGCAGGGACCCCAGTTTGGTGTCCTCTGAACTCCCGAGGCCTGGGACCAGTTCCGGCACATGTGAGCACGCCCCAGGTGTGTGCTGGGTCGAACCTGGAGGTGGTCTGTCTCCATGTGCCCCCCCACCACAGGGATTCTGGGATGCTCAGATGCCGCCCCCTCTGGGGAACGCCCAGACCCCATGGTCAGAGCGCCGTCGTTAACAGAGAGTGGGGGGGCTTTAAAGAAAAGTCTGCAATGGTTATTATGAAGAAAAATTAGCAGAGTTGAGTAGGAGCTAAAAATAGCTGGACACGTACTTGCCTATAACATGGTTTTTTTAAAAAAGAAAATGTAATTATTTTTATGAACCGACTCTGAGAAGCCAGGAGTATTTTTCGTTTGCTTCTTCCAAGACGTGGTGCCTCTTTGCGTGACGAGCAGCGTGGGGCGCCGCGTCACCGAGTCCGGCTGCCGAGGCCTGCGGAGCGGGGTCGGGGGTGGGGGGCAGGAGCCCGGTGCTGGGCTCCGCTCGCTGAGCATGTATCCCACGGGAGGATCGTCCACGAGCAGCCCGGCCTGGCGGCCTGGGATGTCCGGCCGCCCCTGCTCAGGTGGCTGGTAGCGTGAGCAGGACCGCGGCCGCTGCGGCTCAGGAGCCAGGAGGGTCCCTTGCGATGACCCGCTGTCCCGGCAATGGCCGGGCCTGAGCAGACCTGTGAGGAATAACCGGATTTGAGGGAACACATTCCATGGCTTTTTCGCCGGGAGCCAAACATTGCCTCATATAATTTTCTCCCTGGTTTTTCCCATTGCCTCTGCCAGGGTCCTCGGGCTTGCCGCAGCCCCGTAATGAAGGGCCTGTGTGTTTGTGCGTGTATGGTGAGCGCATGTATTTGTGTGTCTGCATGCATGTGCATGCATGCACACGTGCACACACTTGTAGGCGTGTACACACGGTGGGCATTCGCATGTATCCACGTGGTTGTATATATGCGTGCACACACGTGCACACACTTGTAGGCGTGTATACATGGTGGGCGTTCGCGTGCATCCACATGGTTGCCCATATGTGTGCACATACTCGCGTGTGCGTACACACGGTGGGTGTTTGTGTACATCCACGTGGCTGTATACATGCGTGCACACACATGCATAGACGAGTGTATGCATGTGTGTGCATGTGTGTGCACGCACGCACACCCATGTGCTGACATGGGGGCGCCATCAGCACAGAGCGCCCCTGCCCTGCGTCCGAGTGTCTAAGGCGGGAGCTCTGTGACGACTCGGCGCCTGCACCTTGTCGCTCTTGCTGCAGTGCGTGCTCACAGCCGCGTTTCAGCGCCCAGGCCCCCTGGGGCCTCTGCGGGCGCTTCTCTCTCTGGGGATGGACTTGCCTTCCCAGTGCTTTCTAGGGGAGACTTTGTCCCCCCACCCCACCCCTGCCTCACAGGCCTGTCCCGTGTGTCACCCCCGCCCCCAGTCCCCACAGGAATGTGCTGGGGAAGCTCCAGCTTTGGAGGCAGGCGGCTGGGTTCAAGTCCTGGCTCTGATGTTCATGAGCTGTTTGACTTTGGCAAGTGGCTTTGAGTCTGTGTGAGCCTCAGTTTCCCTGTCTGTGAATGAGGATGGCAGCACCAGAGTGGACAGGCAGCAATGATAATGGGGTGCTTTGTCAAACGTGGGCTTCATTCTGAACATGTCTCGCCCTGACTGTGTGGGGAGGGCACTGTCGTCCTCACGTGGCAGGTGTGGAACCTGCGGCAGTCCGAACTCAGAGCCCTGGGCTGCTTTATGGTGCTGGAGAACGTCCCCTGCCCACTGCACTGCCCTCAGCAACAGCTGGTGTGCGAGACGCGGTGAGGGGTAGCAGGTATCGCTGTCGCTGTGACGGTGATTATTACTATTACCATTACCACCATCATCATTGCCGTTTCCCCGGGCGGAGGTATCCCAGGGTCTGCGTGGCTTTGCCCGCGGCGGCCGGGGCCCGCCCCGAGACACCTCTGCTCCCTGGACCCTTTTGCTCCTTGCGATGGGGCAGGCACGGCATTCTTACCTGGCGCCCCTCGCCCCCTCTGCCTCGTCTTCCCTTCCCCGCTCGGGTTTGTGCATATTTGAGGCCTCACATAGTCTTTCTCTTCTAATTGAGATAATGAACACAGTATTTCCAGAACCGCTGCACTAAAAGTCAAGTGCAAAGTGATGGTTTTCATTTGTTGTCCTCTCTCTCTCTCTCTCTCTCTTAATATGCATCTCTTTACGGAGGGATTGGCTGAAAGCAAACAGCTAATAACCTATGGATTTATGGAGCCGGCACGAGCTGGCTTAATAAGCTTTTATACCTGGAACCAGCACTCTGTCCCTTTAAGCTGAAACTCCGACTCGCTCCGTATTTTACAGTGCCTGGTTTCGTTTATGCTGGAGCCAGACTCACTATGTGAGAGCCGTCCACATGCTGGAATTAGTCTTAAGCTTGCTTCTGTGGCGTTGCCAAATTCCATGTTTGTGTTTTATTTAGAATTCTTTTCACGGCCAGCCGATTCTGTTCCGGCACACACAGGCGCTGTTGCGCCCCATGGAGAAAATAAGCAAGCTTGCGTTTTCTTTGGCAGAGGCCGCGGCCACAATAGACTGCGGTCTCCGAAACATTTTTTAAAAGCTATTTTAACCCATAACAGATGCATAAAGTCGGCACAGGCATGCCAGTTTTCTTAGTTTTAATTAAAAAATAATTACAGTCTAATGGGATGTTAGTGACACATTTGGATGAATGGCGAGTGACATTATCTGCCACTTATAAATGAGTGCCTCTCCCTTGGCCGGAGCAGGGGTGGGGAGAGAGTCGGGGGAGGCGGACTGGATATCTGTTCTCCCTTGCAGGGTGGGGGCGGGGGTGGCAGGCGCCGGCCTGGGCACGGTGGGGTCCTGCGGAGGCCTGGGTGAACGGTGTACAGCACTCAGAAGGGACATCTCGCAGTGGCCAGCCAGGTCGCAGCTGCCGGAATGTGGCCACGGTGTCCTGGAGCATCCTCCACGCTGCAGTGCTCCATGGGAAATTTTCATCCACGGGGCTCCTGGGTGGCATGATGGCGGGATGACCATGCCTGATGCCATGGCCTCAAGCCAGCACCTGCTCCTTGGCCCCCAGGACTCCTCCTCCCCTGCAGGAGCTGCCCTTCAGCCAGAAGCCCTGGGGACTGAAGGGGGCCCATGTTAGTAAGAAGGCACAGCTGAGAAGGGGAAGAGGCAGAAAAGCGGTGTCTGGCCAGGTCCTGCTGTTTGCAAGCAGTCTGCACCCCACACACTCACCCTGGGCCCGTTTTCTATGTAAAACTTGACACTCGCTGGGATGTGGAGTGGGGTGGGCTGGACAGGGGACTCGGGGCAGGGGTGTGGGCCTGGCTCGCTGGCTGTGCCATGAGGGAGGGACCTGGTTTGGAAGATGAGGGTCTGGAGCCTCTGCGATGCGTCTCCATGGAGGTAGGGGGGTGGCAGCGACAGCTTGTTGTGACCTCTGAGCCCTGGTTCTGCCAGCCCTTCTGGGGTGAGGGCTGGGCCTTGGGCAGAGGGGGGCCCAGTGCCCTGGGACTCAGCCTCCCAGGAGCCAGGTCTGCTCAGAGGCGGATGCCGTAGGGTTGGGATGCTGAGGCTGTCCCTCTGCGAGAGGTGCTGGGAGCTACGTCACGTAGAGCCTTCGGGGGTCAGGAGGGAGGTGCCCGGCCCAGCTGTGCCCTGGGGCCTGTCATGTGGGTGGACAGCCTCACCTCCGGCCTGCACAGCATCCCCTGCCCTGGGCACTGTGCTTCCAGGTGGGCATGGCCCCCGAGCAGGGCCCCAGAGACCGGAGGGACTGGCCCCAGGCCACCAGCTGAGTTAGGACCTGCCTGGCTGACCTCAGACCCCACGCTTTCTGCTGAGACCTCGCGCTCTGCCCAGGCCCGTGGAGGACTTGTCGTCTGGACAAGGGGCAGCTCGGGGGACCTCTGTCTTTCCCTTTGGGCTGGTGGTCCTCACTGTTGTCGGTGCAGGAAAATGAGTGTTTCTGGGACAATGTTTCCCTGAGCGCAGATTCCTCAGAAGTGAAAATCAGGCTCCTCTATTAAAGCCATGAGTCATACCAGCCCAGATGAGAGCCGTTTCGGCGTTCCTCGAATTTTTGGAAGGGAAACATGGCATTCATGCTAATCCTTTCAATTATATCTTATTGCTGAGTAATCCACCGGGCGCTTCGCATGGCGGCCCTCTGCGATCTGATTCCAGGGGGCTCTGCAGGCAGCCCCGGGAGGAGCGCTCTCGGGGCTGTGCTTGGCTTTCCATGGGCTCGCCGAGTCGGCAGAGCCTGGCTGTTCAGCGCCTCGGGGCTCCCTTCCTTCCCGGGGCTCATCGGACTCCCCGCAGAAGGTCTCGGGGGTCTAACGGCGGCAAGTGATTAATGTCCAGTTGAAAAGGTGCTGCGTCTGTCTTCTCATGTGAATTGGAAGCAGATGGGAGCGGGGTGGGGTGGGTTCCCGCTCCGTGCCTGGCCTCGGCACAGAACCCCGGGTGTCCGGGTCCCCTCTCCCTGGGGGTTCCCCCTGCTCAGGTGAGGTTGCAGGCTGGCGAGGTGCTGTTTCTCAGAGACCGAGAGGTCTGGAGAAACCTCTCAGAAAATCTCAGGTCTGGAGATTTGCTGTTACTGTAGCTGTCCCGGAAGCCTCCGGTGACCGAGACGGGGGCCATTCAGGGAGGTGGCACCGGAGGGAGGGGCAGACCCAGAGACTTCTGTTTGAAGACCACGTGTCCTGCTCTGGGGAAACGAAACTGGGCGGGGGGGAGGCAGGGGAGCGTGGTGAGGCAGGTGAGGCAGCCCCTTGGCTGTGGTGTCTGCACCTCACTGTGGGACCCACCCGGCCTGGGCTGCAGGTGAGCTGCCCTTTGGCCCCGGGTGCAGCTTGCAGAGGGCAGCGGGGGAGGGATGCCCTCTGGGAAGCGAGCGTCTGTCTGCTCCGACCAGCGGAAACTGCAGGTCTGCATTTTTAAGAAATGTGAGGCTTGGGGCTCTGCCAGACGCAGCTGTCTGACCAACCCGGAGTCGGGCTCTCTGGCTTCGGGCGCGCCACTGGGTTTGTCGAAATGTAGCCTTCTGGGGGAGCCCATTGTTCTTTTGCTCCGTATTCGGCGGGATGCTCCAGCCCGCCCACCACTCAGGTGGATCCTTGGTCCGGGTGGGAGGAGCAGCGCCTTGGGCCTGGGCCTGCGGGGGGTGGGAGGTGGGGGCTGCTCCCAGGACGGCGCAGGCCCTCGGTTTGGATTGCGTACAGAGCGTGGTTTCTGAGTTCGGAACTATCGAGTGGTTTTTGGGACGTGTGTGGAGGAGTCGGGGTGAGCAGGGGTTCAAGTTCGTTCCCTTCTATTAAGTCGAAGTGTCCTCTTTTTATGCGGAGGAAAAAGCCCATGAAGATGATGAGGAGTGCCGGCCTGACAGGCTGGGTTCGTCTGCTTCTTAAATTCCCCAGAAAGTGAACGAGGGTTTAGCACAGAAGGACCCGCAGCGGGGGGGCTCCGGAGGGTGGGAGGGACTTGATGACACCCCCCACCTGCTCTTGCGCTTCTGTCCAGGGGGACAGGTGTGGCCTCGGGGAGTGAGGGGGACAGACCCGACTGTTTGGAAGGAGGGGTGTGTATCTGCATGAGCGTGTCCTGTGTGTGCACACACCGGCGCACACGTTTGCACATGCCCGTGTACTCCGTGTGTGCACACGTCTGCATGCACGTGTCCGTGCGTGTGTGTGCACGTGCACGACCAGCGTTCCCGCCCTCCGTTCTGAGGCCCAGGCCCCGTGGCCTGCTGCCCTGTGCTGCTTTGTGAGGAGCCAGGTCGCAGGATTCCAGGACAGGGAGGGAGCGAGGCCCCGAAACAACACGGAGTGCCTGAGCGCAGGCTGTCTCGAGGGCCCGGCCCTCTCTCGCCTGAAGCACTGTGGCCACCCCGATGCTACGTCGGAGGCAGAGCTGGGTGGGCAGGGGCCCTGCTGGGAGCCGCCAGGCCTGAGCGGGCCCGGCTCTGCCCCGTCCCAACTGGGTGACCCCTTCACCCCGTCTCGGAGCCCGGGGTCCTCTCTCACTGGATGGGAGAACGGTGTCCGCAGGTCCCAGCATGTGCTGGTTGGTGAGTACAGGGCCTGGCCCCTGGAAGGTCCCAGCAAAGGGAGCTGGTAGTGGTCTTGTTGACAGCAGGGGCTGTCGTCATCGGCAGGGGGAGGTGTCCTCTCCACGGTGGCCCCAGGGTAGACTGTGCGAGCGGCTCCGTGTGCTGCTGCGCTCGCCTGGGCCCAGCTCCCGGAGACGTCCTTGTCCCCGGGGGGAGCCCTGTGTTTAGTCTCTCTGTAGGGCCACCTGGAGCCCCTGCCCTGGGTGGCCTCCTGCCTTGGCTGGGCTCCCTCTCTCCCCGAGTGGCCCTTTGGACCTCACCAGGGATCCAAATCTCAGGGCGACGGCTTCCTGGTCGTCGGGCGTGAGGTGCTCGGGCTCCTTTGGGAACCTGTTTCAGCCGAAGAACAGAGGGGCTGGAGCCCGGGAGGGGGCTAGGTGAGTAGAGATCTCTTCTCAGTTATTTCTCCCTGGAGAAAACCTTCCAGTAAACACCTCCGTAGTCAGGATGGACCGGAAAACTCGTGGCCTTGACTGTTGCTGATAAAGCCCTGAGAAGTATGGAAATTCGGGGCTACCCTCCTTCCTCCCCTCCCCAGGTTGGACCGTTCTTGTGGACCAGCCGTCCCAGCTTTCTTATTTTCTATAATTTTTGCTCCACCTTTTTTGGCTTGTCTCTCCCCAAAGGAATGGGTAGCTGTTGCTCAGAGATGGGGTGGGCAGCCACCTGTGTAGCACGGGCACCTCTGTTGCTCCTTCCTGCACCCGTGGCAGACAGCACTAGTCGATTGCAGCATCTCTGCACTCTGCGCCCAGGCCTGCGTGTCTCAGGTAGAGGCACCCACTGCTGATCGGTCACACAGGCCCAGAAGCTGGAATGTCATCTCCATCCCAGCACGACGTTCCTGCAAGGTAAAGGTGGCAGAAAGGGCACCACCTCCCACTCTTCTCCCAGACATCGAGGTGGGTGCCTGGGGGCTCAGGGACGGCTGGCCTGGTCCTTCAGCCCCCAGGCTCTCGCCTCCACTGAGCATCGCTCTCGGGGGTCCTGCCCTGGCCTCATGCCGTGGTGTTACGCTGGCTTGGCTGGGCCTCGCCACCCCAAGGCTGAGTTCTGATGCCCGGCCAGGTCCCCAGGGACCCGAGTCCTCTGGCACCTGGTTGAGATCGCTGTGAGCCTAAAGGGTGGTGTGAGGTTGTGGCCGCCTGCTTCTCCTCTCTGCCCTCCCAGGTGCTGTGGCAGCTCTGGGCTGGCGGCCCTCGCGCTGACCTTGTCCTGGCCCCGCGCTGGCCGGGGCTCGGCTTGTTCCATCACGTGGCCTCCGTGGTCTCCATGGGTTTCCACCCCAGGGCCGCGGCCTGCTCTCCGGTCACCTGAGAATTCCCACTGATGTCCGTGGAGGCCGTGTGTTTTGATCAACAAGCAGTGGAGCTTGGGTCCAGTAGGACCGAGAGCTCTCCAGGAGGAGGGAGATGGGGGTAGGAGCTCGCCCCCTCCTCCGTCCTCGTCAGGGCTCCTGGAGGTGGGATGGCCACGCCCACCTCACAGATGGGGAACCTGAGGCTCAGGAAGGTCAAGGTTCTCCTACAGAACCACACGGACGCGAAGTGGCAGAGGGAGGGTCGTGACAGGTCCCCGAGGCCCCAATCCCCCCTTTTCCTGTCTCTGGACCTGGTGTGAAGCACAGTGTCTCCATCCTGGGCAGCGGGCAGAGCCCCGGCTGTGGTCACTGTGTGCTGCCCGCTCCCCTGCGGCACGCCCTCCTCCCTCGAACACTCACTGTCCCCACATCCGTGCAGGTCTTGAGCTGGCGGCGGCATATGTCTCCATCTGTGTGTCCCCCACACCGGCCTGGACCTTGGCTGAGGCAGGGACCGTGTGTTGAGACCTCTGTTTCCCTGATGGGAGCGTCCTGCCTACCCACCGAAGGGGCCTCATGGAATCTGGCAGATGGGCAGGTGGGCACTGACATGATTCTTCCAGCGACTGTCCCTTCACGCTGACCCTCTTGTGCCTCGGGACAGACGGCCCCACACAGAGGCCCAGATGAATTCTGGGCCAGGATGGGGCAGCCAGAATTGTGAGGTTACGAGCCAAAGAGCACCTGAGCCTCTTTCCTCTTGTTAAGGGCGGCCGCGCACTTGACCTTGCTTCCTTCAGTTTCCTGTCCGCGGCGGGATGGAGCTGCCCCTTCATGACGTCAGTGTTCGGGAGACCCAGGGGAAGCCAGGTGTCAGTATCAGCGCCTGCCCACGGCCGGTGGGGCAACTGCCTGATGAACTCCGAGTAAATAACGTGGTGATGAGCGGGGTGAGAGCCTCCGTGGGGGCAGGTCCCTTGTCCACTCCTGGAATGAAGACTCAGTGAAGCCCCAGGGCCCGTGGCCATGGCCTGGCTGACACCTGGGCTTTTCTGTTTGGGGAGGGGACGGCAGGCTTAAGTAAACTCAAGGTCAGACTGCAGAACAGAATGGTGAGGGCCTAGAACTTCGGGCTCCCAGGTACCCCCCGGGAAAGCAACCCCCCACTGCCGCACACATGGCCTCGGGGGGCCTCCGCACTCAGCTCCCAGAGCTGCCTGGTGCACCCCAGCACCCAACCAGACCGCCTGTCTTAGCTTCCACTGATAAAGTGCCCACTCGGAGCCGGGCCTGCTGTCTCACGTCCTCTGAAAGGCTGCTGCTGTGCCTTGCGTGTGAGGAGACGGAGGCTCAGGGAGCCCCTGTGACTCACTCAGGGTCGCCCGGCCCCTACGTGGCTCATTTCCAGGTGGAGCAGTGGGTGGGACACGGCTTGGCCAGAACCCCCGTGGTGTAGGGCTGGTTGTCACTGATCTCGGTTTCATGGGCTTGTTCCTGGGTACCTCTGCCCTTTGAAGCCCGGCCGGACTCTGCCCTGGGTCTCTCTGGGCATCGGGGATCCTGTTTACTCCGAGACCCAGCTCTCTGCAGCATCTCCAGGAAAAACTCCCTCGGGCGGCACTCAGCGTGCACCTGGGCTGAGCTGGTCACGTGGTGCCCTGCTTGTGTGGAGCGGGAGGGCCCCGGGGGCACTGGTTGGACTTTGCTTCTGTCTCTGGGTCTGAGCGTCCAGTGCAGGCCTCGGGGCCCAGGAGGGTCTGGGTGAGCGAGAGGTGTCTTTCTTGCCCACCAGCAGCAGGTAGAACACGGGAAGTGACCAGAGTGAGTGCCCGGAGCTCACCCAGCTTCATGCTGGCATTCCCAGCCTACAGGACTCAGCCAGAGGGACTTCCGATTGGACAGGAAGGAAGGGGGGTGTGGTGGGAGGTGGGTCCTTGCTCCAGGGGTATTCTGAGAGTGGGGCCTTCCAGGGCTCATCAGATGCGGAGAGACCCCTGAGCTGCAGCGCCGTCCTGTCCCCGTGCTCTTCCTCTTCCTTCTTTATACCATAACCGCTTCCATAATAAAGGAGTCTGAAGCCTCTTTAAGTAAACTGGTAACAGAAGCATTAAAACGATGGTGAAAGACTGGGAGCCATACCGTGAAGGGATGGGAAAGGTTGTTCCAGGAACCTACAGTGCAGTGGAGCGTAGAAGTTGGCGCCGAGCTTCCTGGTAGCCTTGGCAAAAAGGGAAATATGGTGCATTCTGATTTGCTTACAAAAGAAAGCATAATGGGTCAGCATAGATTTCTGCAACAACCCCAAGCATGGGAGATTGCCTCTCATGGTTTTTTACATAAGACAGGGCCTTTATCTGAGGTGAAGGCCCAGCCAGTCAATATTTTAGGCTCTGTGAGCCGAATGACTTCTGCGGCAACTACTCAGCTCCGCCATTGCCAGACGAGAGCACACACGGACAACGCACACCAGATGGGCGTGGCTGTTGTTTCCATAAAATTCCGTTTACGAGAGCAGGCATCCTGTCCACAGCCCGCCGGTGGCCGATTTTCGAGATAGGGAATTGTGAATGTTGCCCTGAGGGGCCATCACGATGTCAGCTCACAAAGCCACATATGTCTTCTGTCGACCCTGGTGGCAGGTGAAGGCGGAGGGTCTGGTCCTTTCATTCCCCACGCCCCCGAGACCTCACTGTGCCTCTTTGTCCCGGGAGAGAGACAGGGAGTCTGGTCAAGGGGGCCACTGCCTCGGGTGTTGCCTCCCCACAACTTCAGCCTTCAGGTGGAAAGACAGCGCTGGCCCCACAGGCTCCCTTCCTGCCAGATGTCCCCACTTGGAGCCGTCTGTGTCTTTGGGGTTGACCTTCCTCCATCACCTTGTTTCCGCAAAGGAAGGGTGTTTGACAAAGGCCTTTGTGGCTCCGAGCGGGGTAAGAACCGATCTGCTCTTGGGAACCAACACGCATGTGCTGGTGTTCTCTTTTAATTGTCGGAGGCAAAATAGGGGGACGAGAAATTGCGTGAAGTTTACTCATTTCCTCTTATTTTTTATTCTTTTTTTACTGACTCCTGACCTCATTCCACAAGGACCATGGAAGGGTGAGACCACAAAGGTGTGTGTCTGAGCTCCTTTCTCCTCCTCCTCCTGGTGCATGCAAGGCAGGCCTGGCAGGAGGTGCAGGGCGTCCATGTCCTTCCCTGAGCTGCCAGTGTAGCCACTGCCTTGCCCCGGGGCTGCAGAAAACGCACAGTTGTCAGAAGTGGGGGCGTGCAGCCTTTGGGAGAACTCCCAAACTGGATAAAGCCCGGGTCAGGGCACCTCCAGAGTGGATGGGTTCTTTCGGGGTGTGCCTCGGTGCTTATTTTTAAGGTCTGGAGCACCTCCAGCCACACCACCATGAAGAAATGGACAAAAGCACCATCTCTGCCAACCCCAGAATTTTCTTGGCTGCCCAGGACGGCCTTACTGGTCCTTCGAGGACCTGATTTGTTTTCCTCCCCCCCATCGCTGTGGAAGGTCCTGTCGCCACCAGGTAGTGGTCAAGTCGCTTTCCCTTTAAAAGGAATTTAACTGCAGGTGCATGTTCTGAACACCTGCCCATAGGTGACCTGGCACCTGGCCCGCCTGTCCTGTCTCAGGTACCCCTTGAGGAGGCAGTGGCAGGTGCGGGGTTGTCACACCAAGTGGGCTTAAATGAAGGCCCCAGCCAAGCAGCTGTGTCTTCCTTCACCCGTGTGGCCTTATTGTGGATGACATCATTAATTTCTTTAGGTTTCTAACATTTTTGGTCAAGAAATGCCCTTCATGAGGACCTCCAGGGACCCGAGGGTGGAACTAAGATGCTGGTGCTCGGTTTTGTCTGAAACTCCTCTCTCTTGGGCTTGGGCCCAAGCGCAGGGAGAGAGAGCAATTACTGGGGAAGGACAAGCTTCCAGACTCTTGTAGGCTGGCCTTGGCCCCCAGCTCCCCGCTGCTCGGCACTGGTCCCGACGGTAAGGACACATTGAGCAAAGGGGTGAGCAGCTGTGGGGTCGCTGCTGGGCCCTGGCGCGACGTCTGTGGGGCAGTACCCGGGGGGCGGGGGTGCTGTGCCCCCTGCCCAGCACAGAGCAGGCACAGGACCCCTGGGCAGCGGACCCGTTCGTGAAATCAAAGAGCAAATAAGTGAACGAATGAATGGGTGAATGAATGAATGAGTGAATGGGTGAATAAATGATCTCCTCTAAGGCAGGGACCTTGGCGGGATCCCCACAGCACCGGGCACAGAGTGGGTGCTTAGGAAATGCCGTGTAACCGGTGAGCACACAGAACCCGTTCTGAACCCGCCTTTAGGAAGTGAGAGCCACGGCGCAGCCTCCGTGTTCCGTCCGCCACGGACGTGCCAGTCAGCGAGTGTCCCTGCTGCGAAAGGGTGTCCGCGGTGCTACTTGTCACGGAAGTACCCTGTGTCCCGAGGGTGCATGCTGCTGTTCTGCCTGTGGAGGTGGGATTTGCAGGCAGGGACCTGAGCCAGGAGGGGACCCTCTGGCTGGTGCTGCTCACGTAGCCCGTTCTGCCCTCCACGGCGCTGGGGTGGGGGGAAGGGGTCTGCTGGGCAGTGCTGTGGCCGCTGCCTTCCTGCCCTGTGGCTGCAGAAGCTCCCTCTTGACCCCGAGCCTGCAGAAAGTGGGAGCTGATTGAGATCCCATGTGCAACGGCCCAGCCCCGTGCCCGGACGGGCTGGGGGCTCAGAAGAGCAGCTGCCGTGGGTTTTGTCCAGCTGGCCTGTGGCTGTTGGGCCGCTGAGGACAGGGCCGTGGGGGCCCCTCTCCAGTCCCCATGGACGTGGCTTTTCAGTGGTCGTCCCTGCCACAGAGCACCTGGGCTGTGAGGCCCTGGATTCTTGGTGGAGGGCGGGGAGCTTTCTGGCTTGACTCCCTCCCAGAACGGAGACCCAGGCCCACAGAGGGGAAGGGTCTTGTTTGGGTCACTCAGCAGGGGCGGAGCTGAGTTAGACTCTGGGCTTGCGCCACCCCGTTGCCTTGCTGTCCCCATATCATGAGCTGGCCTCCGAGGTGCTGTGGTCTAAATGTGTCCCCCCAACCCCAAATTTAGATGATCAATCCTAACTCCAAGGGATGGCATTAGAAGGCAGGTCTTTGGGAGGTGATTAGGTCGTGAGGCTTAGTGCCCTTATACAAGAGGCCCCAGAAAGCTCCCCGTGCTCCTCCGCTGTGTGAGGGCGCAGTAAGAAGTCGCGTCCGAGGACGGGGAAGCGGGTCCTCCCCGGACTCGGAACCTGCGGGCGGCTGCCTCTTGGACTCCCGGCCTCTGGACCTGTGAGGATGTGTTGCTGATGAGCACCCAGTCTACGGTGCTGTTAGAGCAGCCTGGACGGGCTGGGACGGGGCTTCAGGAG
This sequence comes from Trachops cirrhosus, assembly GCA_028533065.1. Lineage (NCBI taxonomy): Eukaryota > Metazoa > Chordata > Mammalia > Chiroptera > Phyllostomidae > Trachops > Trachops cirrhosus. The sequence goes on along the minus strand of CM052538.1, from coordinate 191,120,529 downwards.
AGCCCTGCCGGGCCGTTCTCTGTTGCCCCAAATTACCGCCTGGTCCTGCCCGTGCTCAGAGCGCAGCTGACTTGGGGAGCCGAGAAGGGGAGGGCCTTCCTTCTCCTGGAGTGGATCGGAAGAGAGCCCCGCTTCGCTCCCACCATGTACACAGCCTTCACAGGAAACAACCAGCATCGGTGGTGCTTATAGAAAAGGACAGTGTGTCTGACTGATGCTGGTGGCACACACCTGTCGGTGCTTGGGACCCCCTTGGAGCCCTGCCCTGTCCTAGACCCCAGGCCACAGAGGCATTGTCAGTCCTTGGAGTCACCAGGGACGGTCAGGGGAGGCCAGGAGCTCTGGAAGGGGTTCTGAGCCCACACGTGAAGGAGACAAAGACGTCCCCCGGTGTATGGAGGATGGAGGGCGGGTAATGTCGGGGCGCCTAGGAGAGGGTGCAGAGAGGGTGGAGGGGGGCTACGGGCAGCGGATGAGGTGAGTGTGGGCCTCAGGCTGCGGAGAAAGGGTCCGCGGTTTCCCAGGGGCAGCCCCGTCACGGGAGGCTGAGGGGTCCCAGCTGTGTGGCCTTGGATAAATCACTTCACCTCTCTGAGCCTCAGGTAGTCATCCATAAGCCGGAGGAAGCACCCTGGGGGGATGATGGTGATGGCGCTGCCTCATCAGGTCGTTGCAAGGCTTAGCTCAGGGTCCAGAGTTGAGCATGCCTAGTACAGGGGAGGGTGTCCCTGTCCCCATTTGTGTCCCCACACCCAAAAAGACTTGTCCAGCATTTGATGCGTTAACTGTATGTGACACTTTAACTACTGGTCAGTTTTGGGCAGTGGGTGGTCCGCTTGTTTTCTTTACAACGTCTTGCTTTGGCTTCCTGGGATAGGCATCCCAAGCTAGAGCTGCTTTTCCTCTGTGGGAATATTTGCACAGGCTACTGGCCACTTCTCTTGGGAAACCGGGTGCCCTGTGGTGTAGATCCTGCCCTTAGGAAAATGCCAGGGGCCCGGAAAGTTGGGGTGACGTGTGTTCACTCTCCAACCTGCCCTGAGGCCCCACCGCCCTGGGCCAGGCTGTGCCCACTTCCCCATGACAGCTAAGGCCGGCCTGGGAGGAAGAAGGCCGGAGCGCTGCCCGAGGCCCCCGCCGTGGCTGCTGGGCTCTGGAGGGTTCTTCACCTTCCCTCTGTCTCACCCGACAGAGACCGAGGGCTGCTCTGGGCCGGGCCTGGGGGAGGGCCCGGGCCCGGTGTGACCCACACGCAGGCCCTGCAGTGGAGCAGCTCCCAGCCTGGGCCTCCCTGCTTCTGATTCTGTTCTGGGTTTGCCCAGCCGTGGCTGGGCCAACCTCCTGCCCTGTGCCAGGGGCATGTGGCCCTGGCGAGTGTGGCCTGGCCCTGGCGCAGGCATTTGCAGGGGAGTTCAGAGCCCTGGCTGGAGGGGGCCATGTGAACACAGATGCCCCTCGCCCCAGTGTCACGGGCGAGGTGGCTTCCCTGGGCCTGGCGGGGGATCCTCCATCTTTCGGGGGGAGCAGACAAAGCGCCAAGGCCCCCAGAGAATGTCGTGGTTGGAGGGCTTCCAGACGGGGGCTCCCCAGAACAGTGCTTCAAGTAGCCCTCTTGCCCGGGGGGCTGCTGGGGCCGGACCTCAGTCAGCACCCGTGTTTCCGGCTCCGGCTGTGGTATGGGCCCTCCTGGGCTGGATGCCCTTAGCCGAGGGCTTTCTGAGCAGGGATAACAAAGCTCCAAATAGGATTCCAGCCAGTCCCCCTCCCCTGCCCATCGGCTTGGGCTTCAGGGCCAAGGAAGTGTGTGGGCTCTGTTCCCTGGGACCTGCACCCCTGTAGCACCCCAGATTCCTAAACCCTCAAGGGTGGGCCTCGTGGAGTTTGGCTGCTTACCGGTGCTGCGTGTTAATAAGATCGTGAACGGAAAAAAGGACAAGCATCCCCATCGTGGTGGAGTCTGGCGCTGTAGAAGCAGAGGGATGGGGAAGTCAGGGGGAGCTCTTTCACAAGAAATCGACTCTCCTATCTTGGGATTTGGGGGAAGAGAACAGGCGAGGGTTTTTTTTTTCCTTCCCAGGCACTGTGTATTATTAAGACACTCTGTCTTATAAGGGATGTTGGATAATTAATCCTGTAGTGAGGCAATAGCAACAAGCCTTCGAATATATTTAAATAATGAGGAAGCGCTCTCACATGGACCCGGAAAACCGTCGCGGGCTGTGGCATGGTGGAGGGAGCATTCGGATTTATTGTGATGTACTTTTCCCCCTCCGAGGATGGGCCTTTCGTGTGCCCCCCCACACACGTGTGCACACACACACACAGAGCATTTAGCCAGAACCCTGCTAGGTCTTTTCCCTTTTCAGTGGAAAAGAATCAATTATGCCTTGTGGTCGCTTTCCAAAAACCACTTTTGATGATGTGATTTTGTTTCAGTCGAGAGTGCTCCAGCCAGCCCCTCAGAAACAAGCTGGGGTGGGGGGAGCCCCTCTTCCCAAATATCTGGGCGCCTCGCGATTCTCCGCCGCCGAGCACATTGACGGCAGTCCGAGTTCCGCGGCTGGTGAAACTTCGCCTCTAATTGAACTGGGAAAGGTAAACCCGGATTCAGGGCTCTGCACGCTGTAATTGCAATAATTTAATTTAGCTATTTAACCTGTAATTCAGTGGTATTTATTAAGAAGCATGGGAGAAAATGAGGCCATTAGGAGCCAGAGATGAATACATTGAAGTGAAAATGAACACTTCTAACTGCCAGTTGACCTCTGGTTTGTAGCAGTTTTTATTAGGCTGGTCACGGTAATTACCGGGACGTGAATCAGGGAGGAAAGCGAATAATTCCGTAATGAACATTTTTATTCATTATCTCGCATTTTCAGGAAGCGGACAAGCATCGCGCAAAAGTATTGGCGACGTGCTCTTTCTGTTTGTTTTTTTAAAAAATGATTGTTTGTGGACAATAGCCCCACGCAAAGCGTTGTGCTGTTTGGAGGGAGTTGGTGTCCAGGGAGCTGGGGAGAGGCCCAGGTGTGCGTCGTGGGCTCCAGGCGTGCTTCCGGGGTGCGCCCGGTGGACAGCTGTCCTGGATGCAGGCAGCGTTGTCACCTCGGCAGTGAGTGGCCCGGAGAGCCCCAGGCAGGCCGGCTCCGCGGGGGAGGTTTTGCCCAAATCATCCGTTAGATGGGAAGCTTTCTTGATGTGGGCTGACCGAGGGCGGGGTGACCCGGCTAGGCTGGGGGGCGGTTAGGGTGAGCGGTGAAGTGGGGCAGCGTTGGAGGGCGGGGCCAACGCGGGAACGTGCGGCGGTGTCTTGCGCACCCGCACACCCGGGGATTCTACCCCCAGGGGTCCATCCCGAAGCTAACCAGGGATACGCGGAAGAACACATGCGCATGTCCGCGCCGTCCTCGCCACCGTGGAAAGTTTGGGGGGCAAGCGGATTCCGGCAGGAGGAGCGCGGCTCAGCGCACAGGGTCCCGGTGTAGGATGGAACGTCGCAGAGCGATTAACAGGAAGATTTCGCGACCTTCCTAGGGATGTGGGAAAATGCTCCCAGTCAGTATCCAGAGAGAAGAGCCAAACCAAAATAGTACGCAGTAGGAGCTCCATCTGTAGGTGTCTATGTGTGCGTCCACAGCGGGGCGCTGAAAGAAAGCACCCACATTCCAATGCCAGTGACCTGAATGGTTTCTGTTTCCTTCGTATCCTGGTGTGTATCCGTAAAGTTTCCTGCAAGATAAAAGTGTTCCTTTAAAAATCAGACGCCGCAGGAATATTGATTTCAAAAGTTGTGACTTCTGCTGATTGGACAGAGAAATCGCTAGCCAGGCCCCCTCCAGCAGGCTCTGCCAAGCTTGCGGTTTCCTCGGCTCCTCCTTAGCTTCCCAGAAAAGCCTTCAGCCCTGAGGTGGGCCAGGGGACCCGAGCCGAAAACGCCCCTGTCAGCCCGGCTGTGATGGATGGCCTCCCCACGCAAAAGGCCGGCCTCCTGTGCGTTTTGAAGCATCTTCTTTTTATTGGCTTTATTTCCGTTCTCTGCTCGTTGGTCCAAGTTGGGAATCGGGGCGGGCATGGGGCCCTGATCCTCCTCCTCTGGGGCTGGGGGTCCATGGTCCAGAAGGGTGGACATTTGTTGAGTCTATGGCCCCAGCTTCTGCATCTGCTGCACCCCAGCCATCCGCCCCGTCTGTAGCTCTAGGAAGGATTTTCTATTCGTGCAGCTAGAAAGAATGAGGTGTGTGTGTGTGTGTGTGAGCATGTGTGTGTGTTGGTGTTGTCAGAAGAGCCTTATTAGATACTCAGATGATATCCCCTGCCCCACCCCAGGGTCTTCCTCCCTGGGGTGCCCCTCCCTCACCTTCGGTGCCCACAGGAGCATCCTGGAGGCTTGCCTCCTGGAGAAAAAAAATTTTCTCTTTCCAGTTTTTAATTTTCCAACTTCACTCATTCTCTTTATTGAGTGTGCTGTGGTTCTTGGAGAGAAAGAGGTGAGACGGCAGCCTGGCCCTGAACTCAGAGTGTCTGCACTCTGCTCTGCATACCGACTGTGGTGGGCCGGCAAGGAAGGGCGGAGGGTCCTGAGGCCCCAGGCGGGGCCTGGCATGCTCCCGGCCCTCCCCTCACTGTCTGCTCTCTGCGTCCGACCCATGGCCACCATCTGCAATCCTACACAGTGCCCCCAAACGAGATGACTGCTGGCAAAAGGCTCTGGTCATTAGCCCAGGGAGGGTGCGGGCCAGGGGATCAGAGAGACATCCCTTGACACCCGGGTCAGCATCTGGGGCCCAGGTGTGCATCTGGACGGGGGAATAAAGTTCGCAAGGTCAGGTATGGGAAACCTTTGGCCAAGTTCCTCGCACGTAGTGGGCTCTGCCGTCTCCAGCCCCGAGCCCGGAGCCCCGATCACAGCTCGGTGATCAGAACACCCGCCCAGCCCCTGCCACTCAGCCTGGTCTCAGACGTGAAAATGCCTGGCGTGTGCCAAACGCCCCACGTGAGAGGCCTGCTTTCGAGGAGTCTGATGTGGCCTCGGAAGCGTTTCGAGTTTTCAGAACGGAACAGCGCACATGCCCTTGGCGCCCAGAGCTTTCATTTCCTTGACCCCGAGACCCTCTTCCTCTTCTCCTTCCCCAGACCCAAGGCATTCTCTTGGCCCAGGCACGTTTCCCAAAGGGCAGCGGTCCCCGCTGCACTCCTGAGGCTTTGGCCCCCTGGCATCTTGGGAGCATTTGTCCAGATCGCTGCGGATGGCCAGCGGTCAAGGGGGATGGGCCGCTGCCGAGTCCGGCCTTACTGGAAGGGCTGTGGTCTGGGGCCTCTGGCTGCAGACCCGTGGGTGGCGGCGGTGGCTGTGGACAGCGGGCCCCGGCCCTGCCACGCTGGCTGGCTGGTGTGGCCGGGGCAGAGAAGGGGAACGCCACGGCACGGACGTCTTCACGGCGGGTGAGCAGCTAGGGTTCCCCACCCCCTGTTTCTATGGACTGGAAGAGGGTGTCGCACCGCTGCCACTCAGCAGCCACCACGAGCGGGACACGGCCGTGTGAGCTCCTGTGCAGGAACTCTGGGACCTTTCCTCAGCCTGGTTGCCTGGTTACAAGATCATCTGTCAACAGCTCCCGAGAAGGGGGCTTGGCTGCGAGACACGGGCGGGGGCGATGGGAGATAGTGTCTGCTGTTGGGAACGCAGTGAGTACATTTGATCATATCTAATTCCCATTTATATTAAGCCGGACAGCCCCACTGCCCAGCTGCCCTCTCGAAGCCTTGGACCGCTGGGGTTTTTTTGATGCATGAATGAAGACTGGGAAGTGGGCCAGGACTTGGCTCATGGGCTTCTTCATCATTTATTAGCTTCTAGTTTTAATTGTTTCCCGACTTCTTTCCAGATATTTATCTAGGAAGAATTGTCAGTTCTTGCTGCGCCGTGCAGACGCGCGGGGCAGGCGCCTAATGCAGAATTTTAACGGCTCTTCTGGGTGGCCGGCAGGGGGGCGCTTCAGTTCAGTCCAGCGGGTGTTGGTAGAGCGCCTACTATGTGTTGGGTGGTGTGGTGGGGTGGAGGGCTGTGGGGATGGATGGGACAAGGCTCCCGCTCTGGGGAGGCCTGTCACCCCGGGGGGCATGGGGCAGGGTGCTATCACACAGAAACTTATTTACATTCGTTTTGAGCCCAGACCCATCTGGGCTGCAGGCCCTGGATGACGGCTCTGAGCTGGGTGGCCTCAGACGGGTTGCTTTGCCTCTCTGAGCCACGGATGCTCCCTCTGGAACCTGAGGTGCAGAGCCTAGCAGTGGTTAGCCAAGGCACGCTGGGACCGTCAGCACGTGCTTGGTGAGGGAAGGCAATTGTCTCTCGGGTGCCGTGTCCCAGGGAAGTGTCCTGGGTCTCGGGGTGAGGGGATCGTGGGGTGGGGGTAGCGAGGACAGGACGCTGGGCTGGGAACTGTAGGCTGTGGGGGTGTCTTTGCCTTCTGTGTTCTGGTCTCATCAGTGACAGGGGTGTGCTGGGGGGAAACGCCCACGACACTCGGGGGATGCCTCTCTTCCTTTCCTTCCCTTCTAGAAGGAGCGCTGGGTCGCAGTGGGCCAGCTGCGTTGGTGCCTGTGGTGTGTTTGGTGGCGGGTGGCGGGGTGGGGAGAGGGGGCTCAGACCGTTGGGTCAGGAACCAGGGCTTGGCTTACTCAACCTGTGCGTGACCTTGGGAAGACCGTTCTTCCTGACGGCAGCCTCAGTTTCCCCGTCTGGTTCTGTGGGAAGGCTGGCGACCTTGCCTGTTGCGGGCCCTTTGTTTCACGGTTTGGGTGGCCCTAGGCAGAGGTGAGACCCCCAGCCGCAGGCTGGTCTCTGAACCGCGGGGACTGCTGGAGGGCGAAGCTGGCCCCGCTGCTGGGAGCCGGCGCGGGCCTGTCGGCTTCCCCCCCACCGGTTTCCGCCGTGGAGGGCGGTTGTCGTGGTTAAGACGTCAGGCTCCTGAGCAACATCATCCAGGCCTGGGTCCTGCTCCCTCACCTCACACAGGCCCTCGGCCGGCCACACAAACCCTTGGGAGCTCACTTCTCTCCCTGAAAGGCTCAGAGACGTGAGCTTCCTGTCGGCATCGCTGTGCAGCCAAGGAAGGTCACACTGAAGGACAGACTGGGAGAAGAAGAGCGCCTTGTCCCCAGGGCCCCAGCTGAGAAACACACGTCGGTGCTCACTGGGCGTGGACACCGGCGTGTCCGGTCCCGTGATCAGGCGCAGGGAGCCGTGCAGCACGGTGTCCTGGGTGGCCTGGAGGACAGAAGGCGGGAGCGACGGCCCTGCTCTCTGGCCTCGGGCTGTCCCCACTGGGCAGTGACTACCAGAAGCCCGGCTCCTTGGCAGGCCCGTCCCCCCAGACGTGGGCAGGAGTTCAGAACCTGTGCGGCTCCGTGGGGTCCGGCCGTTGGCCGTCACCTCTGCTGCTGGGGACAGCCTGCGGCGGGAGCATTTGCTTTGTGCTCAGGCCCGAAGGTCGGAGGGCGGGTGCGGACTGTGGCCTCCCTGCCACCGGCCGTGCGCTTCCCCGACTGTGCTGCTTCTCCGTCCCGTCTGGGAGACGTGTGCTGAAGACCCTCGGCTTCGTGTAGGGGACTTACACGTGTCTCGTGGACTTCCCCTTTTCTTGGGAACTCGTTGAATGGACAGCTTGTGGGGACACAGGGACTGGCAGAGACTGTCAGAGACCACGGCGCCTCATTCCTGTGGACAGGCACGGTGGCCCAGAGAACGGCCAGTCTGCCTGGCCGACGGTTTGAGGCGGCCGCAGGGACGGGGGAGTAAAAAACTGCTTCGATTTGTCCGTCTGTTTCTGAACACGAGGTTAAACACCCATTTTAGATTTAGGGTTTTTAAAGACAGATAGATCCCTCCTGAAATCTGGCCGAAATGATTTCAAGCACCGTAATCCCAGACCGGATTAAAGAGGGGTGATATCAGCTTCTCCTCCTGGTCCGGACCGGAGCTTCTGTGAATGGTGGGGTTTGGAAATGTGTGTGTTTGACTATTGTTTCTTCGCTCAGTTACACTTATTATGTTAGACTTGGGCTCTGTCATTTATTTAATTTATTGTTTTTAAAGGGAAACGTTTTCACAGAAGCGAGCGGTGAGAGGACTGGGGGAGGTAGCCCCGCAGCCGCCGGACCCCGAGTGCCCCGGCGTCTTGTGCCGAGTCGACGGTTATTATCCCCCCAGAAAACAATGCCCCGTTCTCTCTTTTTTTTAAGCTTGCTTCTACCGTTCTGCCCTTGGCATCTGCGCAGGCATTGTGGACCAGCGCGGCCTGTGCTCCGACAGCGGGTTACAGCGAGCACTTATTGAAAAGCATTCTCTACTTAATTACATTTCCTTCTTCTGGAAGCTATTTTAATTTTTTTTATAATCACATGTTAATTGTGTATTAGCGGGGCCTTTCTGATTAGTTGAAAACATAATGAAACCTTTGTAAACAACACAGAGAGAAAGAAAGAGGAACGTGCGAAGCAGAGACAGTGAGGATGGGCCGTTCTGTATGAGGCTGAAATAACTGCTTTTCTTGATGCCAGGGAGGGGTGGACAGTTGTACCTGGAAGTCCCTTTTTTTGGAGTGACAACTTCCCTAATGGGGAGGGTGGGGCCACAGCTACTAATCAGTGAAGGAGAGAGGTGGGCTCCTGAGTGGTCCCTCTCCTTCGCCTCCCTCCTAGCTCCGCCCTGCTGTCATTCATTCACTCATTTACTTGTTCATTCAACACCCACTCATTCACTCACTCACTCATTCACTCCCTCACTCATTCACTCACTCATTCACTCCCTCACTCATTCATTCCCTCCCTCCCTCACTCACTCACTCATCCACGTTCTGACCAATCAGTGGCTCCCTGAACTGAACCCTGCCAGGAGGCAAGGTCCCTTACACATGTGCTGTAGGCCCTCGGTACAGGTGTTAACCCCATTTCTCAGAGGAGTGGAGCTCTCCCCGTCCTGTTCAGCCAAGTCTGGGAGCAGGAGAATCCGATCTGTCAGCCCTGGGACCCAGCCCTGGCGGGGTTCTGAAGTCCTCCCGTCCTTCCGCCTCCAAACTTCAGCAGGTTCTGGCAGAGGAGGGTAGGAGGGGCCGTCCGGGCTGGGCCTGCAAGTGTGTCGCGGGGGTAGTTGGCAGGCAGGCGAGGTGAAAGCCCGCTGCTCTCCCCTGGACCTGCTGGCATTGCTTTATTTTCCGCCTTTTGAACAGCTTTACTGAAAGCAGCATCCCCCGTTTACGATCCCTGTTGAGGGGAGAGGGCCCCCGAAAGCCCTGCTCTGCTCGGTTCCCCATTTACAAGGGCTGGCCTGATGAGGACTTGCAGTTTCCAGGCTGTTAGTAGGGAAGCGTGGCCGGGGCGCTTAAAATGAAAGTGCTACTGTGTGCAGAGCGCCAGGTCCACTGTGCGCGCTCCAAGGGAACGCCGCCAAGCCAAACACACGCACCCGTCCGGTGGAGCCAGCTCACTCTTGCAAATAGGGGAAAAACTGACTTTCTGATTTGGAGTGTTTCTACAGCTAAGAAGGATCACTCCAGCGATTGTTCTAAAAATATTCTGGAGAAGCCACGTTCTCGAAGGCCTGGGGATTCTGAGTGGTCCTTAATTGTACTTTTTATGTCATCTCCCCGGATCGTGTTCAAAAAAAACGTTTACTCAGGCTTGCATGGCCATCCTCCCCGCTCCCCCTCTGCACCCCCGCCCCCCACGCAAGTGCTGCAGCAGCGTTAAGGGTGGCGTACGCAGCAGAAATTGTGTTTTTATCTCTTTGACTTCAGGAAGTGTATTTGGGTTTTCGTCTCCTGCAGCCGCTGTTGCAAGGCACACATCTGAATATAGGGCAGCCCTGCTCTGCCTGCACTGGTGGCCGAGCCCAGTCCTGGAGGGAGGCATCCTTCAGGGATTTGTTTGGGGGGGGTGGGCTGGGCGAGGGGGCGTGGCCCCGGCGAACGCTCCGCCTGGCTTGCCTGCTCAGGCTGGCACCCCCTGCAGAAGGCACAGCTCCCTGGAGCCCCCATTCCACAGCTCCAGGCAACTCCGGAATGCAAACGATTTCTATGAGGACGAAACTGACTGGGATTCCACGATTCGCTTATTGCCAAAAGTGGATGACGTCTGCCCCTCCTCCCCGTGTCTCAGTTCCTCCCCACCCCAGGAGTCTGTCTGCCTCCTCCCATTCTCGCTCTCTGCCTGACCCCCAATTCCGAATTTCTCTCTTGCGGTCTGTCCTGCAGGTTCTAGCTGAGGTGCCCACCGGGGAGCCCAGCGTGATGCAGCCCCAGCGCCTGGCGACACTGGGGCTGGGTGGTTCTTTGTTGTGTGCTAACAGGAGCCCTGCCTCTACCCACTAGATGCCAGTAGCAGCCCCTCCCAACCATGGCGATCAGAGATGTTTTAGGACACAGCCCAAAGTCCCGGGAGGGGCAGGACAGCCCTCGGTTGAGAACCACTGGTGTAGCCCTCCCCCCGAAGAACGTACCACCAGGAAAAGGCGTGGAGAATATGAACATTAGCCTCTATTTTTAGGTTGACGAATAACCAAAAAAAAAAAACCCAAACAAACAAAAAAAAAAACACAACCGAACAACAGAGTGGAATCAAAGGCCTTGGAAATTGAGAATGAGTCTCCAGTGTTGAATTTTGCCCCCAAAGTGTATTTTAAAAAGAAGTCACAGGACCATCCGGGTTTGAGGGCTGACTAGGTGTGGCCGATGGAGGGTAGTGACCTCTCTCTCTCAGTCGTGTCTGCGATGCGTCTGGACGGTCAGTGGGGGCTGTGGCCAGAGCTGCAGCTTCCACTAATCAAGCACTTTTCTCAGGAACATTTCCTGTGCTGAGCTTGCTTGTAAGATAGGTTTGCTAGAACGAGGTAGCTGATGCTTTTATTGATGAATGGACACTTCTGGGGAGTTTGCCAGTGTTTTTGGTCATGTATGCTAGGGCTTTCTCGGTTTTATTGTCCGTCTTTCCATCTGTCCTCCCTCCCTCTCTTTCTCTTCTCTTCCCTTAGAGATATTTTTTGTCCCTTTTTTTTGTCCCTAACCTGTCACCTGCAAGCACCTCATCTGGATGACATGCCCTGTGACCATGTACTAGATTTACATTCTGTGGCTTTAAATGTTGCCTCGTTACTGGGGCACCAACAGGGTTAGGTGACAAACCCATCTTCAAGAAATCTAGAATTGGGTGGTCAGTGGGTTTTGTGCTGGGCTTCCTGGGAACGTCGTGTGGCCAAGCACGCGTGTGACAGCGTGAGAGTGATTTCCTGGCTTCTGCTGGCTCCTCTCCACCAGCAGGCCAGCCGAGCCAGCCTGGAGGTGTTGCTGCCATTTGGAACTCACAGCGCGCGGCCTCCCTTGGGGCCTGGGCTTCTCAGCGTCAGGTTCTCCTGCGCGAACCCAGCAGCACCATCCTGGGCACCTCCCTGGTCCAGACCCTATGGTCCGTTTGGGCTGCAGCTCCCCATCCCCCACTCCCCACTCCTCCTAGTGCTGTCCCCACCTCCTTTGTCACCAGCCTAGCCTCCTGCCACTCAGAGTCACAGCCCTCTGATGCCGAGTGGGCAGTACCTTGAGACCCAGCTGGCGCAGTCCCTGTGGGCCACGGTCAGGAGCCACTGGACCACCCAGCCACCACATTGGGCCCAGTGGTGTTTGGAGAGGGGCCACATTGGGCGCCTGGGCGTGATTCTCTCCCCACCACCTGGCTGTGTGTGTGTGCATGTTCCAGCACATGCATGCACGCGTGCGCACACACGCTCATACACCCCTGCGTTTTCGTGTGAACCTGGGCGGGGGTGAGGGGTGCTGGGTTTCTGTTTCCTGTAAGCTCCCGTGGCGGCTGATACATCTCTGAACACTCTGATTTCCTAATCGCCAGGCAGCCCGGCCGCGCATCGGGCCCGGAAGCCCGGAGACTGTAAGCCGCGCCTGGCGAGGATGACCATCTCCCGCTGCTGGCGGGCTGGAGGGAGCTGGCACCGCGGCAGAGGCTCAGCGCTGTGCCGCAGGTTTTTCATATGGAAATGTGAAATAATGGGGTGATTAAATAGAGCTGTATATTAAAGTACATCTGACATTAGAATTACCATAATGTGCTGTAGCCCTAGGCTGAGTACTTTATTTGCCATCTGCGTAGGCCCAAAATCCCCCGGGGAAGCGCTAAAATATTCTGAATAAACTCAGCTCGAGTTCTTATTGAGAGTAAAATACCATTTGTGGCACGTCGTATTGATTCGTCTTAATTGTGGTGCAGAAAAGAACATTCCCTCGCTGATGACTTTTGTGCTCGGTGACAAGCTGGCTGGAGTCACTCGAACGCTGCAGTGGGTTAACCTGGGCGGGCCGGGCGGGCACCTCCGCTCAGGGCAGGAGCTGTGTGCCGCTGCGGGCGTCACAGCTGGGGCCCCCTGCCAGCCCCCTGCTCTCCTCCAGGGGGCGCCTGTGGGAGGAGTGAGGGAATTCACGCTGTGTCCGCAGGCCCTTGCCCGCCTCCGAGCCTCCCATCCCCCCACGCACTGACCTGCTGGGGTTGCCCTAGAGGGACCATGGCCTCTGTCTCAACCCTTCTTGGAGAGGTGTGCTATGGAATTTTAAGAAAACAAAACTGAAAAATGAAAAGGAAACGGAAAAAATCCCACCCGCCCCAGCAAACCCACGCTGGGCTGGTTCCTGCTTAGGGGCGGCGGGAGCTGGTGGCGGTCCCCGCAGCCCTGGTGTGTGTGTGTTGGGGGGAGCGCTTATGTGGTGCATTAGAGATAAATGAGTCATCGGTGGGAAAACACGCGGCGAACCAGACTGCGCGCCCCCATTCGTGAGGTCCAGTTTTTACCCTGTAATTGCCTATCATTATACACAATTTAAATATTCAAACATTCTCCACAAAGCTTGGGCTAGCATGTTTTTATTACAAATTCAGAACAAGGGAATAACCTTTAACTTCAGAGACAAATGAGACAAATTTACAAGTGCGCGTCTGCTGTTTTCTTGTGTTTTATCAATCCCCGCGGACCGGAACACTTTGGCTGTAATGCCGCTCAGAACAATATACATATATTACTACTTGTTTGTGGTGCGTCGGTAACGAGGCCCCTTTGCATTAGCAAACCTATATCACTCGGGCGGAGGCTCTCCATAACGTCAATTATCTCCTCAGAGCTAAACGCACACTCCATTAAAACGAGATTTACCGCCCCTCCAGTACTTCTTGGGGTGGAAGGTGGAGATTCGTGGGGATTTCAGGGGAGGCAGCGGGGAGGCCTGCCCGGGCGAGGGACGCGGGAGGCAGACTTCCTGTGTCGGCGGAAGGCGCGGCCCGAGGCCCGTGGGAGGCGTGCACACGCGTGCACGCGCGCAGGCCTCTCCCCGCTCGCCGTGCCTGTTCACTTCTTAATTCGCCCTGTTTTCCCATGAAAGGGTGAGGGCGGTTTGCTCTGTGCTTCGCTTTCACGGTCTTTGCTGAATCCCTGTCCCCAGCATCCTAGAAGCCTCTCAGAAACCCCCCTGTGTGTGTGTGTGGGGGGGTGCTGAGGTGAGAGGAACAAAACCTCCAAAACAGCTCCCCGGCCGCCCGCTCAAACCCCCCTGGACAAGGCAGGCCCTTTTCAGGGAACATCAACAGACAGCAGCTTCAAGGGACTCTGAGGGCACGTGTATCTGTTTCTGGGAGGACGAAGCATTTCCAGCCGACTGAGCGTCTTCTGCGAAGGGGGCTCTGTAAAGAGGATCTGGAGACGTGGGCCTCGTTTTCCGAGAATGTCGCATGTGTGCTGCTGCATTTAAAGCCACTCCGCGTGTCCTGCCCCTGGCTCCGGGACCTTCGTGGCAAGCACGGCCGTTCTCACCCCGCCCCCGAAGGCACCCCGCGGTCACCAACGTTGCTTTGCTTCAGGGCCCGGGGCCTGTTTCCTGAGCCTGAACTGCACACCTGGTCTGACCACAGACTCGAGCGGTTGACGTCGAGACGGGGGAAACCTGAGGTGCATGGTGCCTGCAGCTGTAGTTCAGTTTTACTGTGTCCCTGCTTCATTAAGAACCTGGAGCGTCCCGTTCCTGAAGGTGGCTCCTAGGCATTAGGATGAGAGGCTGGATGGAAATATCGCACTGCCAGTGTTTTAGAAGCCACCTTGCAGGGCAGTGATCCTCCTGGATGGGGTTTGCAGTTCCCTCCATGCGTTTTCCGGCCCCTGGTATCATTTCTTCAAACCTCATGGGTTTGAAACCCTCTCCAAAGGTTCAGCTACATCCTCCTGTCGTACTGAGATTTTGTCTCACCGAACAGTGGATCGCTCAAGTAGTCTTGCGTGTGGGCTTGAAAATGTTCATTGAAAAAGCCTTTTTTTTTGGTGCTAGAATTGACAGCCGTGGAATTGGATCTGTACACAGCTGAGTCTCTGCACATTTCCAGAGCCTCCTCCGACGAATCCCAAACCTCCTTGTCAACTCCACCTCCAGTTCCCTGTCCCCTCCCTGACTCCAGGACCCCACCTCCATGCCTCGGTTGCTGCAGGTTCCCCTGCCAGGCATGACCCCTCTCTATGCGACAGACTCGTTCCTCCTGAACTCAGTGCCAGGGGCTCCTCCTGGGAGAAATCTTCCTGAGCCTCCCGGAAAGTTGGTCTCTCCTTCCTCTGCGTCCCAGACCACACGGCACACCCTTTACTAGTGACCCAGTGACCTGAGCCCTCACTCGATGTCTGTGGGCGGATTAGCCTCTTGCCCTTGACGGCAGGCTCTGTGAGGGCAGACGCTCATTGCTGCGTCCCCGCGGACACTTCATGCACCTGTGTGGTCAAGGACGGAAGGGAGGAAGGAGCAAGTGGGTGAGTGGGGTTGAGAAGGTCCTTCCGCAACAAGGGAGGGGGAGCTTCTGGCGTGCCCGTGTCACGTGACCTTGGCTGCTGCCCTGGTTCACTTCCTGGAGTTCTTGGGAGGAGCATAAGCGCCCCGAGAGCAGGATGGGCTCTTCCCATGATCCTTTAGCCCTGGGTTTAGCTGTGAGTGTGGGGGAGTGTGGACAGCTCTGCGCTGGGACCCCGGGGAACGGGCGGGGGCTGCACCCCTCGTGGAAGTCTCGTGGGTGTGCACCTCTCTGCCCGAGTCCCCTATCCCCTCACCAGCCACGACCGGCATCGAACAGAACTTTCTTTTCTGAGCAGCTCAGATGTCCCGGCACCTTAGGCGGGGCGCCCACCCTGCCTCTCCTCCCTGATCTGGGCAGGAGCTGTCTTCTCCCCGTGTCCAGCTGGAACTCACCTCCACGCAGTGTCCCCTGCCTGCCTCCTGCCTAGGCGCCCTGGTCCCGCAGCAGATTCTGCTCTGCCTTAGAATCCTTTGCTTCCGCAGCTTAGCACCCCCCCAACTCCTGACCCCCACCTGTGGCCTCCTGGGGGGAGGGGTCCCAGCTGTCCCTCTGCTGCAGCTCACACGTAGTACGCGGTGACCGGATGGATGAGTGAGTGAGTGAAGGAATGAGAAAGGCCTGTCCCTAGAGCAGGTGGGACAAGATTAGCTCTGCCTGGGTTCACTCCCTTCCAGAAATGCCTTTTTTACTGGAAGCAGGATTCGTGGGTGTTTTTGGGCACACCTGGCGGTCTGGGGGATGTCAGGGTGCAAGGTTGGGACTTCGGTGAAGGCGAAGGGTCTCCCAGTCGGAGGTGACTGCAGGCACCTAAAGCGCCAACGAAGTTCGCCCGTCACACGGACTGGGGTGGACGGACTATCCACCAACACTTGGAGGCTGAGCAAGGTTTCTTCACCGTGTAAGGCCCCTTTGTCCTCGGCCCGGGGACACAGAGCCAAGCTTGCAGCGGCCCTCACTGGCCAGCTCGCTGGCGTTCACAGTGCAGCTGGAATACCTTGCCGCAGCTGGTTCGGGTCCCTCCCCAGGGCCTGCGGTGGTGGCATTTGCGTCCCAGTGCAGGGGGCAGCCAGATGTGTGTCTGGACTCAGCCGGGCCCTGGGCTCAGACCAGGCTGTGTGACCTTGGGCCCCTCACTTGACTGTGATGAGCCTTAGTTTCCGTTTTTTACAAAATCTGGGTGCACACCTGTTTCCCAAAGTTGCTGTGAGCGTCCACCTGGGATGCCACCACTGGCACGTGCAGGCTGGACGTGAGTTGAACACACCAAAGTCAAGGGCAAAATAGACAATCCGTGCAATTCCAGCAGCGTCCCCAGAGTGCAATGGGAGGAGAGAGGGGTCATACCTGGTCTGGGCCTGAGGAGGTGTGTCAGGTAGAGAAGGAAAGGCAGGTGTACCAGGTTAGGCGGGTGATGGACGTGTGGAAGTGCCAGGCCCGAGGAGACGGCCAGGAAGGGAGGGGCCGATGCGGAGGCGGGCAGCAAGGCAGGCTGGATCCTGCAGGCTGAGCGCTGGGGGCTTCCTCAAGGGCGGCAGCTGCCACCTGCTCTGTGATTAGGGAAGATTACTGGCCTGCTTGCGCCTCTCCCCAGGTGGCTTAAAGGTGGGCAGTGGCAGTGGCAAAGTGTCTTGGACTGTCTGGAGTCACCTGGATCCCGGTGGAGGTGCTTGGCACGCAGCCGTCTGAGGGCTTGGCGTGCTGGGTGGGGCCTATTCGGGGCACGCCTGGGAAGCGGGGCTGTCTGCTGAGAGTGCCGAGCTGGAGCTGGCCGCGTCCGGAGGGCGGACTGTGGAGCTGTGTGGGTTCACCCAGACCCGGGGAGGTGTCGTGTCCCCAGGGAGATGACTTCTGTGATGCAGGCCACCAGGAGCAGACAGAACACACCATTCACGCAGGCCACTGACACTTCTGCAGGCCACGTGCTGGTGGCCTGAGTCACAGCAGTGGACGAGGCTGGCTGGATCCTTGTCCTCCGGGAGCCTGGAATCCAGCCCAGACGATAAATTTTCACATAAATAACCCAAGGCCAATAACGTGGCCTTGAGCAACTCACTTACGGTTTCCAAGCGTCCTTTATTGCTCCCGTAAATGGTCACAGTGTGTGGAGTCATCGGGAGGGTTTAAGAGGGTAAAGCAAGTGAGAGGCTGGCCTAGGGCGGGTGTAGACCCCCGAATCCTGCCAACCCTGTGTTCTTCCTCCTGGCACCTCAGACTTCTCCCGGCAGCACTGCTGCTTTTCATGGACAGTGAGAGGGGTATTTCCAGGTGTCCTGTGCTCGCCACAGCGTGAGCTGCATCCCCGGCTGCCAGCAGAGGACCTGGTGGATCAAAGGTCCCCGGCCCCCACGTGTTCCATGGGTGGAGGAGAGGCAGTGTGGTCCTTGCTCTCAGTGGGACGGACGCAGGCTGCCACCTGGCTTATTCAGACTGTCTGCCCTGGTCCCCCCTGTGCCGTGGGATCCAGGGCCGGCAGAGAGGCAGAGGCACACCCTGCGTGGCCATGGCTATCTGGGGAGCAGGGCTGAGGAGGACCCTGAGTCTGGAGGGAGTGTGCGGGGATGGATTGGTAATGTCTGCCGCCCGCACAGGTGGAGGGGCGCGGGCTCTGTCAGTCAAGGCCGGCTGGGCACTTCATCACCCGGGGACTGTTACCAGTCGTAAGAGTGCTGCCCAGCACCACCACCACCAGCACCGACACCCAACGAAGGGCATCTGTTACTTGTCCACGAGACAGATGACCAGCATGATTTCTCCGCGTTATTGTCATCCTAGCTGACAGCGGCAGGTCTCCACAATTCAGGTAGCACAGGGGCCAGAAGCAAAGGTTAAATGTCAGGGTGCACTCAGCTACCCCCCGGCCCCCTCGACCCCGCCAGCTCTGCATGAGTTTTTCTCTCGGTCAGGCTTTCACGAGTCCAGCACACTCTCATTCAGGAGCAGAGCCGGCTGTGCAGCCTCCGGGAAATCGTCGTCTCCTCCGCTCCTTGATTTGCTCATCTGTGAAATGGAGCTGACGACAGCTCTGACCCCAGGGGTTGTTGGGAGACTCCTGTGAGGTCAGGTGTGCCTAGCTGCGGGCTGGCTGGTGGTGGGGATTTAATAATGGTTCCTTGTTCGGCTGCCGCTGGGATTCCCCTGTGCCGCCTCTCTCTGCGAGGCTGAGCTTTGATGGACTGCATTCAGAACCAGCAGCGCTGGTCAAAGATCTCCTGGACCTCTGTGTTCAGAAATAACACAGACACCAAACGTACAAAGGCCCCCCAGGGGGCCAGTTGACATTTTCTCTCTGGGATCCTGAAATAGGAGACAGTTTCTTTAAACTTTCTAAGAACGGGCGGGCCTAGACAACTAAGGGATAATAGTGATAATAATTGTCATTTTGGAAACGTGGAGACAAGCAATGTCAGTGGTCATAGATTCTGAGGAAGGCTGGGTGGTGGGTCAGAGAACCCGGCCCTTTCTTGGGACACGGGGCACCCTGAGGTGGGGGGAGGGGAAGGGGCCTGCCACAGGGGACGCTGGGATCCTGCTTCCTGCTCCTGATCTGGCTGCCCGGTGTCTCGTGGCCCCTCCACCAGGTGCTGAGTGGCGTGTTGCTGCCTGCAGGATCGGTTGCTCCGTGGAAGGTCTCCCCTCCAGGAGCCAGGCCTGTGGGGGACTGGGTTGGGTCCCACCAGAGGACAGTGGATGCCCTTCTGTGGGAGGGTACACAGGGGGTGGCAGGAAAACCTCTCTCTCTCTCTCTCTCTCTCTCTCTCTCTCTCCCTCTCTCGGCTGTTTTCGTTGTGAAACAGGCCCCGACAAGTGTCGAGGGAGTGACCCGTCCCTGGGTGGGGCTGTGTGTCAGTGGGTGGCCAGTGGAGCCCGGGGCCAGGAGCCTGACGAGGGGCGAGGCCCTTCCCCTGCTGGCTGGGGGACTCTGAGCTTGGTCACCGGCCAGCGGGAGTGTAGTCCTTGCCTGGCCTCCCCCAGAGGCCCTGGGAGCAGCTGGCAATGGCCAGTGCACGAGGCAGTGCCAAGCCCTGTGAAGCCCGTGCACCCTGTGGGGGCCAAGGCCCAGCGCCTACGGCCCAGAGGCAGGATCCTCGCTTTCACCTTCGGCCTTTGGAGGACAGTGGCAGCCTACGCCCCCCGCCCTGCTCGAGCTGGGAAGTGGGGGCCCCGTGCTCCCTTTTTTCGAGCAGAGAGGAGCCACCGTCCCCTGCAGCAGGAGGCCAGTCCACCGGTGTCCCTGGTGCTCAGGGGGAGGCCTGTTAATCTCGTGCTGTCAGCGATGGCCTTCAGACGGAGTAATGATAGCTCAGCTCGGGGTGTGCTTTTTATCGGACATCCCTGGTACCTTTATTGCTATTATTAGAGTTATCGGCATAATGAGGAGGGAATTATTTCAATGCTCATTAAAAAAAAACAAAACACAGTGTCACAGCAGAGGCAGGGAAGCAGCTCATTGTAGGGCTCCAGGTGCGCGTCCGCTCCCAAGCGGCACAGTGGAAAGTGGCGTTTCCTCGATGTTTGCAAGTGTCTGCTTCCCCGGAGCCTCCGACGCGTTAGGCGGGCTGCATCAGAGTCCCTCCAGGGTTTTCTTACTGCCAGAGCCGCACAGAAAGGCAGCCCTGAGGCCCCCACCCAGTGCTCGGCGTGAGCTGGGTTACGAAAAGCAAATCACGCAGAGCCCAAGCTGTAGCGTCTGTGTAGCGACGTGCACCTTTACGGGGTGTGCCCACACCCGGGGTCGCACCTCGTCCCCCAGGTCTATTGTTCCCGTTGTGCCGATGAGGAAATCGAGGCTCAGAGAGTGCAAGGGGCTTGGTGGACTTCACTCTGCTGGGTATGGAGAGGTGTGAACCCACACTGCCATCTCACCCCCGGAGACTGCAGAGAGGGTTCTGAACTTGACAGAAACACAAGGGGCCCCCTTTACAGCCGGTAGGGCGGGGTGTCCAGCCTGTGGCCGGAGGGCTGCACGCAGCCCAGGGTGGCTGTGCATGTGGACCAACACAAACTCTAAAGTTTACTTAAAACAGGATGAGGTGTTTTTGTGATGACGTGTTGCAATGTATTTAACGGGTGGCCCAAGACAACTCTTCTTCTTCTGGTGTGGCCCAGAGGTGCTCAAAGGTTGGACACCCCCGCAGCAGAGAAGACCTGGCTTCTGCCAGCTGACCTTAACAGCGTCTGAGGAAGAGAGGAAGGAAGGAAGCAATCGGGGAGAGAGGCGGGCCCTGGCTCCGAGCCCCTCGATCTGAGCCCGATGGAGTGCTTCAACTGCAGCTGACATTTTTAGGTCTGTCGGCCAAGTTTCACGTGGCTGGGAAAGTCGCTTCACAGCAACGGACCCATCAGGTTGCAACCTTAGCATCCTGTCTGGGGACACTGGTGATGTCCTCACCTCGTGGAGACCCCACTTCACCTGGGCGGGTGGCCCTGAGCTGCAGCGCAGGGTGAGGCGAGGAGGCCTCTGGTCCCAGGAAGTGGGGGGTGGGGGCAGCCCTCAGACCCAGGGTCTTCAGCTGCGTGGACAGGTGGGCCGTCCGTGACGCTGTGTGCCAGGGGTCTGAAACAGTGAACGAGTGTCCGCACGGAAACACGTTCCCAGGGGCTGTCAGAGACTTTCTGAAGTTGCTCAGCTCTTCCAAGGGAGCAGCCCTAGTGCTCGAGGCTGCTTCTAGGCCAGAGAGAACCATGGCGCGGTGAGGCGGGAATGAGCCTTGCATTAAAAAAAAGAAGGGAGGCAGAGTGGAAAGGGAGATGCCTTGAGAGGGCTTTCGAGGACTTGGGAGGGCTTTTAAAAATCGGAAGCTGTCAACCCTGGGAGGGCCGGCACCTGCAGAGACTGTCGCCACCACGAGGAGGGGAGCCCGGGAACCTGGGCAGTTTTGGGGTACGGCGAAAGAAAGAGCTCCCCCAGGCATGGCGAGTGGCCCTGACGTCCGAGGAGATGGAGACCCCTGATGGTGAGTTACGGGCAGGCGACTCCCTCCCCAGGCTGCTCCCCGATGGAGAGTTCCAAGTGTCTTCCCCTCTTTTTTTAAACGAGAACTGCAAACACCTGAGCTGTTGGGAGCATGCGGCTACATGTTTCCCAGCAGCTGCCATTTTGAGTTTATTTTTAAAAAATGTTTTCATCGGCCATTTCGGAGGTAGGGCGTCCTTCATTCCTGGCCTGCCTGGGAGTTCTGAATTTTCTTTTGCTAACCACATTCCTCACCAGCACTAGAACTTTCTAGAAAATGTGTGGCCAGCAGAACAAGAAACAGGAAGCGCTCTGCAGACACCCAAGGAAATGGAGATGGCGCAAAGAGAGACTGGGGCGGGGGGAGGGTGGGGGTCCGGCTGAGAGGCAGGAAGCCTGGAGCAGCTGTGTGCCGTAACTGGACGCGCGGGGCCGAGGCGAAGGGCAGAGAAGCACTCTTCACCGTGAAGAGCGATGACCTTGTGGGTGGCACTTCATTTGCGTTATTGGCTTCTGTGTCGGGAAGGGACTTTTATTTACCTGCTTCTTATGTATTACTTACTTATCCCGCCTCGCTCGGGAAGCGGGTTGGAGGGTGACTCGAGCTGTGGCCTCTGGCCGGCTGTCCTGGGAGACTGTCGGAGATGCAGGGCTCTGGTCCCCACGCGCAGCGACTAACAAGCTGAGGACAGGAGATGGTGCGGCGCTTTCTCTGCTGGCCGAGCGATACGCAGAGAGGGCTGCCGCCGGCCTGGGCTGCTGGTGGAACTCAGGCTGCCCAGAGACTTGGGAAGACCACCCCCTGCCCTCCTGCCCCGCCCCAACGCTTTCCGGGTGGGGCAAATTCTCGCTGGGCCCCAGGCTAGGAACTGGATTGCCCAGACACACTGGGAGAGGGAAATTACCCAGGCGCCTGGAGAAAGAAGACGGTGTCACTCAGAAGTTCTCCTTGAGCTGTTTTTAAAAGTGGGGCCAGGCTGAACTTCAGAGTTCTTTTTTCCTTTCTGTCATCCTCCCTGCCCAGTGGTCTCCTCACCACCAAACACACAGACAAAACAGAGGAGATGGCGGTGAAATGATGCCGTAGGACAGCAAACCTGTAAGGCCTGCCTGCCGTTGGTGTCCAGAGCGGGTGTGCTGGCCCCGGTGGTTCTGTGGTCCGGGAGAATGGACACCCTGCCCCCCAGATGCGCGGTGCTTCCCTGGGACGTTGCTCTCATCACGCGGCTGGGGAGGCCCGGGCCCCTCGGGAGTCGTCAGGACTAACCAACTGGTGTGGAATTCACGTGGTCCCTGAGTCACTTGGTTTTCACTGCTAAGGGTGCAGCTCCCCAGAAATACAATTCATAGGTGGAAAACAAAAAATAAACCTCTGCACGGCATTTCAGAAGTCCTTAAATGCCTGGAGAGAGGCGAGATGAGGGGCTGTCCTCTGGGTGCAGCCCCCCGAAGCCCCCCACACCCAGGAACTAGCACTGAGCCGGGTCACCAGGGAGTCTGTGGCTGCCGTGCGCCGTCCACGTTGAAACCTCCCCGGTGCAGGGGTAAGGATGAAACCAGAGGGGTTCTTCGAGGCTGTGGCTGTGATGTCTTGTTCCCTTTTCCTTCCTGGCCCGCGAACATATCCGAAGGCAGTGGGCAGGGCCTGCCTGCGCCCGTCCCGTGTGTGCGAAGCAGCAGGAGAGGGTCAGACGGGAGGAGCAGCCAGCTTCACCCGCACGGTGAGGAGGGCAGCTGCAAGATGGGTTCTGGAGGACACATTCAGCCTCCTTCTTAATATTGCTCCAGTGACGGACAGGACTTCGGCGTTTGGGTCCGTGTCATCTGTGTCCGTGGCGGCTGGCTCCCAATGTCACCAGAGCCAGTGTGTAACAAATCCATGCTCGCCGCCATTCATCCTGACTGCCCCGTCAGACTGGACATTCTTTCATTCAGTTAACATTCTGGCGAACGACTTCATGTAGGCCGGGGGCCCCCACTCGCCCCTCCTGGGGGGTCTGAGGAGGCCGGATCCCCCACGGTGGTTAGGGTGTGTGTGTGAGGAGGCCATGGCAGGGCAGCTGTCACACAGCAGCGATCTCCATAACACGCCAAGTTCCTGCTGTCCCTACACATCCGTGTTTAACTTCCACAGTGCTTTCTGCACCGATGCCGGTGCTTGAACCTCTAGAACTTCCTGGAGCTAAAATCCCAAACGATGCAGGGGTATCAGTCATTTCTCTTTAAAAAGTGTTTGCGAGGCGGTTCAGTTTGACCTGCGTTTTTAGAACCTCCTGGGATCGAATATTATCATCGGTGGTGCGCAAACACGGGGGTGGGGGGTTGGATCTGGGACTGCCTCCCGGGGGACATTTGGTAATGCCTGGAGAGATTTTTGATCTTAGTGACTGGGGGTGGGGGGTGCTACTGGCTTCTAGTGGGCAGAGGCCAGGGATGCTGGGGAGCATCCTACCACACACAGGGAAGCTCCTTGACAAAGAATTACTGGGGTCTAAATGTCAGTCCTGCTTGGTTGACACCTCGGCCCCAGCGTTGTCGGGTGTGGCCTGGACTCTCCCTTACACAGTCCAAGCTTGATATCACTCTTGTTACTGGAACCAGGCGTGCTCACAAACACATCTCATCTGCCTTCGGAGCTAATGGGAATAAGGACACCTTTTCTTTGGGGGGACAAACCAAGGTGTATGGCAATGAAGTGCCTAGCTGAGGTCCTGTGGCGGGTCTGGGCTTTGCCAGGGCCTCCTGTCCACACAGCCCACGGAAGCCCGCAGGCAGCTGGAGCGCGCACGGCGTGGCTGGAGGGTCTGCCACTCAGCACACAGGCCTGGGCCTTGCAGATTCGTGCTTTCGGGTCAGTGGTCCCGCAGTCGGCATGCCCCGGGCTGCTTCTCACGCTCTCTTCTCTGCCTTTCTGTCCGTGTGTCTCCCCAGGTAAAGATGAGCCTTCCAGCTACATTTGCACAACATGCAAGCAGCCCTTCAACAGCGCGTGGTTCCTGCTGCAGCATGCGCAGAACACGCACGGCTTCCGGATCTACCTGGAGCCCGGGCCGGCCAGCAGCTCCCTCACGCCGCGGCTCACCATCCCGCCGCCGCTGGGGCCCGAGGCCGTGGCCCAGTCCCCGCTCATGAATTTCCTGGGCGACAGCAACCCCTTCAACCTGCTGCGCATGACGGGCCCCATCCTGCGGGACCACCCGGGCTTCGGGGAGGGCCGCCTGCCCGGCACGCCGCCCCTCTTCAGCCCGCCGCCGCGCCACCACCTGGACCCGCACCGCCTCAGTGCCGAGGAGATGGGGCTCGTCGCCCAGCACCCCAGTGCCTTTGACCGAGTCATGCGCCTGAACCCCATGGCCATCGACTCGCCCGCCATGGACTTCTCAAGGCGGCTCCGCGAGCTGGCGGGCAACAGCTCCACACCGCCGCCCGTGTCGCCAGGCCGCAGTAACCCTATGCACCGGCTCCTGAACCCCTTCCAGCCCAGCCCCAAGTCCCCCTTCTTGAGCACGCCGCCACTGCCGCCCATGCCCCCCGGCAGCACGCCGCCGCCCCAGCCGCCCGCCAAAAGCAAGTCGTGTGAGTTCTGCGGCAAGACCTTCAAGTTCCAGAGCAATCTCATCGTGCACCGGCGCAGCCACACGGGCGAGAAGCCCTACAAGTGCCAGCTGTGCGACCACGCGTGCTCGCAGGCGAGCAAGCTCAAGCGCCACATGAAGACACACATGCACAAGGCCGGCTCGCTGACCGGCCGCTCCGACGACGGCCTCTCCGCCGCCAGCTCCCCGGAGCCCGGCACCAGCGAGCTGGCGGGTGAGGGGCTCAAGGCGGGCGGCGACTTCCGCCACCATGAGAGCGACCCATCGCTGGGCCACGAGCCAGAGGAGGAGGACGAGGAGGAGGAGGAAGAAGAGGAGGAGCTGCTGCTGGAGAACGAGAGCCGGCCCGAGTCAAGCTTCAGCATGGACTCGGAGCTGAGCCGCAACCGGGAGAACGGCGGCGCTGGGGTGGCCGGGGTTCCAGGCGCGGCCGGAGTGGGCGGCGCGGCCAAGGCGCTGGCTGATGAGAAGGCACTGGTGCTGGGCAAGGTCATGGAGAACGTGGGCCTGGGCGCGCTGCCGCAGTACAGCGACCTGCTGGCCGACAAGCAGAAGCGCGGCGCCTTCCTGAAGCGTGCAGCAGGCGACACGGGTGACGACGACGACGCGGGTGGCTGTGGTGACGTGGGCCCGGGCGGCGCGGTCAACGGGCGTGGCGGTGGCTTTGCGCCAGGCGCGGAGCCCTTCCCGGGCCTCTTCCCACGCAAGCCGGCGCCGCTGCCCAGCCCCGGGCTCAACAGCGCCGCCAAGCGCATCAAAGTGGAGAAGGACCTGGAGCTGCCGCCCGCCGCACTTATCCCCTCGGAGAACGTGTACTCACAGTGGCTGGTGGGCTACGCGGCGTCGCGGCACTTCATGAAGGACCCCTTTCTGGGCTTCACGGATGCGCGCCAGTCGCCCTTCGCCACGTCGTCCGAGCACTCGTCCGAGAACGGCAGCCTGCGCTTCTCCACGCCGCCCGGGGACCTGCTGGACGGCGGCCTTTCGGGCCGCAGTGGCACGGCCAGCGGCGGCAGCACGCCACACCTGGGCGGCCCCGGCCCCGGGCGGCCGAGCTCCAAGGAGGGCCGCCGCAGCGACACGTGCGAGTACTGCGGCAAGGTGTTCAAGAACTGCAGCAACCTGACGGTGCACCGGCGGAGCCACACCGGCGAGCGGCCTTACAAGTGCGAGCTGTGCAACTACGCGTGCGCGCAGAGCAGCAAGCTCACGCGCCACATGAAGACGCACGGGCAGATCGGCAAGGAGGTGTACCGCTGCGACATCTGCCAGATGCCCTTCAGCGTCTACAGCACCCTGGAGAAACACATGAAAAAGTGGCACGGCGAGCACTTGCTGACTAACGACGTCAAGATCGAGCAGGCCGAAAGGAGCTAAGCGCGTGCGCGGGTGGGCGCCCCGCCCCTGTACAGTGGACCCGTTGCCAAGCGACAGAATGCTGACCTGACACTTGCCTCCGTGTCACCGCCACTGAGCGCCCCGCGTGTCCCCGGGGTTCAGGGGGAGGCGGCCCTCCAACCTAACCTGTGTCTGCGAAGTCCTATGGAAACCCGAGGGTTGTTAAGGCAGTCAGAATTGTGGAGCCTTTTAACTGTGCAATAATTTCTGTATTTATTGGGTTTTGTAATTTTTTTGGCATGTGCAGGTACTTTTTATTATTATTCTTTCTGTTTAAATTCCTTTAAAAGATTCTGTTGGGTATCCATCCCTTCTTCATTTTTTTTTTAACCCAGTAGTAGCCTGAGCAATGACTCGCAAGCAATGTAGAGGGGAAGCATATCTTTTAAATTATAATTTTGGGGGGAGGGCGCTGCTTTTTTGAAATTTAAGCTAAGCATGTGTAATTTCTTGTGAAGAAGCCAACACTTAAATGACTTTTAAAGTTGTTTACTTTTTTATTCCTTTTTTTTTTGTCCTGAAATAAAAAGTGGCATGCGTTTTTTTTTTTTTTTTTTTTTTTTTTTTTTTTTGTGGGGGGGCGATGTACAGCGGATAACAATCTTTAAAGTTGTAGCACTTTGTTTCAGAATTGGAGTGGAGATGTAGCACTGATGATGTCCTGAGTGACAGAGGCCTTTTCTGTGTTGATTTCAACCTTTCCATTAAGGGCAGGAGGGGAACTTGGAGTGGTGGGGGAGGGGCCCGAAAACTCCGCACTGCCAGAAAAATAAGAGTTTTTGAGGGCTCCTCGCGGAAATGGCCCAGAGGATTCTAAGATTGTGCATTACCAGCACACACTCTCCCCTTCTTGAAATGCGGGTGTGCCCCGGGATGCCATCTTGGCTACTTTGTGGTGGAACAGGCTAAATAAAATGGGCTGAGGGTACTTTTCTGGGGGGGGGGTAGATGGTGGTGGCCTGCAGTGACACAGAAAGGAAGAAACCAGAGGTGTTCTTTCAGGCGTCTTCTGGCTTGACAGCTTCTCTCTCTCTCTCTCTCTCTCTCCCCTACCCTTCTCCCCACTCCCTCTCCCCCCACCATGAAAATCCTACCACTTAGTTGCTACACGTGATACTTGGTTGATCATTTCTCAAGCAGACAAGTGCCCTGATGGTGAATTGAGGGAAGTGAGTGCTCTCATTCCATGCACACTGATGACATTGTAGGGACAGGGGGGAAATCTTGCGAATTTCTGCTCCCTTTTACTGGAAGAGCAGGGAAAGTTCCATCCGAAGGTGCCCGGCGCTACTTCCCAATTTTTTTTCTTCTATCCCATTAGGTTGGAAGGTACTAAACACGGGACTGTTGAGATTAGACATTTGAATTCTGTTGACCCGCACTTTAAAGCTTTTGTTTGCATTTAAATTAAATGGCTTCTAAACAAGAAATTGCAGCATATTCTTCTCTTCGGCCCAGAGGTGGGTTAAACTGTAAGGGACGGCTGAGATCGAGTGTCAGTGTTGCTAAGCGCGGCATTCACAATACTGGCACTATAAAGAACAAGATAAAGTAGTAACTTATTGGACAGTTTTTCTACTGCCGACCGATCTGATGTGAGTGCCTTGAAAACTGATCTTCCTATTTCAGTCTCTTGAGACAAATGCAAAACTTTTTTTTTTTGAAATGAAAAGACTTTTTTAAAAAGTAAAACAAGAAAAGTACATTCTTAGACACAAACAAAGCCACATTTACTTTAAGTAAATTTTAAAATTCCTGGTTGAAGATAGAGGACATGAAAATGCCATAAGACCCAATCAAATGAAGAAACAAACCCAGCACAACCTTGGACATCCATTACTAGCTGAACGACCCTCAGCCCCTTTCTGTATGTGGGACTGCGCTGCTTAGAGGTGGAGTGGAGGTGATTTACTGCTGAATTAAAACTCAAGTGACACAAGTTACAAGTTGATATCGTTGAATGAAAAACAAAACAACAACAAAAATTCAGGAACAATGGCTCATTTTTTTTTCCTAAAGTTAAATTTAGTGCACTCTGTCTTAAAAATACGTTTACAGTATTGGATACATACAAGGGTAAAAAAAATTGTGTGTATGTGTGTTGGAGAGATCTTTTTTTTTTCAAAGTTTGCTTAATAGGTTATTAAAAAATGCCACAGTGGCTGCGTGTATATTGTTTTCTTTTGGTGACGGGGTTTTAGTATATATTATATATATTAAAATTTCTTGATTACTGTAAAAGTGGACCAGTATTTGTAATAATCGAGAATGCCTGGGCATTTTACAAAACAAGAAAAAAAAACTTTTTCCTTTTCCTTGAAAATGTTGCAGTAAAATTTAAATGGTGGGTCTATAAATTTGTTCTTGTCACAGTAACTGTAAAGTCGGAGTTTTAGTAAATTTTTTTCTGCCTTGGGTGTTGAATTTTTATTTCAAAAAATGTATAGAAACTTGTATTTGGGGATTAAAAGGGGACTGCTACACCATGTAGAAAAAGTATGTAGAAAAAAGTGCTTAATATTGTTATTGCTTTGCAGAAAAAAAAATCACATTTCTGACCTGTACTTATTTTTCTCTCCCCACCGCCCTCTGGAATGGATATATTGGTTGGTTCATATGATGTAGGCACTTGCTGTATTTTTACTGGAGCTTGTAATTTTTTAACTGTAAGCTTGTCCTTTTAAAGGGATTTAATGTACCTTTTTGTTAGTGAATTTGGAAATAAAAAGAAAAAAAAAACAAAAACAAACAGGCTGCCATAATATATTTTTTTAATTTGGCAGGATAAAATATTGCAAAAAAAATTTGTATGTCAAGTCCTATTGTACAGGAGGAAAAGGGTTGTTTGACAACCTTTGAGGAAAAGAGACAGAAGGAAGCAGTGAAATGCTTTGGTTCACCAGTCATTTTAGTTGTACATATTTTTGACGGAATTGGCCCGTGCAAAGGAATGTGGGAGCCGGGCTTCCCTCTGCACGCAGCCGAACCTTGCGTCTGGGCTCCCTGGGGCGGCCACCGCAGACCGGATGGGAAAGCCCTTATTGTGATGAGTGGAAGTGTCAGTTTTTGTAAAGGTGTCGGTAACATCTCACAGAGCCCCACTTGCTCTCACGGGCCATCTGTAAGATGTCAGCTGCAGAGAGAGCCAGCGAGCATCTTCCTTCTCTCTCCACTGTCCCTGCAGTGGCGGTCACCACCACCACCACCACCACCTCTCCCGCCCTTAAGAGCAGAAAGAAATGCAAACCCAGCTTTCTGGAGCCCTTGACAAAACATTAAACAAACAAAGAATGGAACGAAAGGGGCCGGCCTATCAGCTGGCACAGGTGGAGGCTCTGCTGCTGAGACCAGCGCAAATCGGGTTGCGGGAGGGAGTCCCCTCGCAACCAGGGCCTTCCCTTCTGCGGAGAGCGTTGGCCTGTTGCCTTTCTTCCCTGCTCTGCGGCTTTCCTTCCGAGACCTGCATCCCGCCGTTCCCGCACGCCTAGGCCCCGGGGTGAATTCCGTGCCTTGCCGTCTCTCTCTCCTCCCTCACGTTTCCTCTCCATCCTCCGGCCTCTGTTGGTCCTGTATCTGTTCCTTTTCATTTAATTTATTTCCTTTCTGCCCTCCCTGTCCCTCCCCTATTTTTTTTTTTTGTAAAGCCAAGTAGCTTTAAGATGATAAAGTGGTAGTTTTTTGGATGAGGGAATAATACATTAAAAAATACCTATATCAGGAAGCCATTTTTTATTTCAGGAACTGTAAGAAATCATTATTTCAGGTTATGGAAGTCTAACCAAGCATCCTTTTGGGCGATTCTTGACCAAATGCAGAAATCTTTTTTCTGGGGGCTTCTCTGTTTCATAGGCTCTTTCCTCCTTGCCACTAACCTTTGCTGAGTGAGAAGAAGGGGGAGTGGGTGGGAGATAAAGCTAAGATGTCAGTTTCCTGCCTGCTTGACCCCAAGACCCACGGGCCGCCCTGGTAAGGTACCCCGAGAGCCTCCACGGTGACCCTCCTGTAGTTGTAAATGCAGCCAGCTCTTACCTGCTCACACCAAGTCACCCGAATGCCAGGACTAAGCCATCCTAAAGCACAAAGATTGTGTCTCCGTCCACCGACGGCAGAGGAAAGAGCATTTTGCTTCTCTTTCTCGTGTAAAAAGCCAACACTCCAGCAGATGACCCGCTGGGAGAGGCCCCAGCCTGGTGTCCACACTGCCACAACTCTGTTCCAAGTTGCCCCCAGTTGGAGCCTGCCACTTGCCATGAGAGGGTCTTTCGTGGGGAGAGGAGGAGGCTGAGCTGTAAGGGAAATGGGAAAAGCCAAGGAAGTCAGCCTTTCCCCCTGGTCCCAGGGGACAGCCAGTCGAGGTGGCGTGGAACACAGGCAGCCCCGTGATCCATCCGGTGCTCTCTGGAGCTCAGCGCTGCAAAGCAGAGTTCCCTTGCTTTCAGTTGTATTGGCGAGGCAAACTATTTTTATTGCCTTTTCTATTCCTTATTGTATGAGCTTTTGTTGTTTACTTGGAGGGTCTGTCTTTTACTACAAGTTTGGAACTATTTATTATTGCTTGGTACTTGTGCTCTGTTGAAGAAACGGGCACTTTTTTTTTAAAATTGTGGATAAAATGTTGAGATGACGGGAGGTCATTTCAATATGGCTTAGTAAAATATTTATTGTTCTTTTATTCTCTGTACCAGATTTCGGGCCTCTTTTCTCCCCTAATGTCACGATGTTGAGTTCAGCATGTGTCTGCCATTTCATTTGTACGCTTGTTCAAAACCAAGTTTGTTCTGGTTTCAAGTTATAAAAAATAAATTGGACATTTAACTTGATCTCCAAACCTTGTCCTTTTCTGTGTCTTTTAAGGGAGGGGGAGGGACAGCTTATTTCCAGGGGTGAATTGGAGGTCTTTCTCCATTTTCCTCCTGACCCAGGCCCCCCTGCCCGTATCTGGGAAGACAGGAAATAATGGCATGAGAGTGTGACAGATTTCTTTATTTGCTCCCGTCAACCAGCGTGATTTAGAGCAGCAGTCCTCGGTCCTGGCTGGACACTGGAATCACCTGGGAGCTTTGAAGACCCTCAGCGCCCAGCCCAGTTTCTGTCAGGACCTCTGGAGCTGGGATCCAGGCATCAGGGTCTTTGACAGTGGTCCAGGGGATTCCCACACACACTCAGGCTTGCGAACAAGTGGTTCAGAAGAGACCACAGTCTCGGGTCAAGTGTCAGGTTCATGTTGCCGGGACACCCAGTGAGCGCTCTGGACAAGGCATCCAGGGGTAGGAAGCAAGGAGGCAGAGGCGCTGCGTGGCTGTGCACCCTGAATCAGGTCCCCTTGGGTCTCCGGTCTGCGGAGCGAGGGGGCCGGGCCAGACAGCACCTCCGAGCACCGTGAGAGGTCGCAGATCACATAGGAAGCCTGTCTTCCCGCCCCGTGTTCTAGGTCTGCGGGTTTCATCCTTTTTCATCGCGTGGCTCACATAAACTGCAGTGATTACTGAAATTGGGTGGCACGCCAAAAATGTATTTTTGCTGATCTGACCAAAAAATAGGTATACTTTTGACTCACTCGCACATAGGACGGCTATTGTGTTGGCTGCTGTCTTTTTCTATTGGGCAGTCTAGGGGAGAAGAGGTCAGCGCCCCTGACTAAACGGTCAGGTGCGCATGTTTTAAGTGTCTTGCAGCACACGGGTTGACAGTCACTGTTGTGGATGCTAACAGCAGTGAGGAAACTTTCTTTAGGGATAGTCTCACTGGTCCAGGGGAGGCAGGAAGGTCTTCCAGAAGGAAAGAGCCTCAGAGTCGGCTTTTCCCGGTTCTGGGCCTGGAGCAGCAGGCAGGACGGAGGGGGACGAAGGCCGTGCTGTGCCGGGTGTGGGCTACGCAGGCGCCGAGGCACCTCGGGTTTCGACCTCGGTGTGAGCGAGCCTGCCGCTGAGTGCGAAGCAATCACAGACCCCGGGTTCTGACCACTCTTCCTGGGCTTCCTGCTCCTAACGCACGGAGATCCTTCTCCTGGAGTCACGGGCCGCACATTCACGGGCGCCCAGCGTGAGGCGGGCGCCAAACTAGGCAGCCCGAGAACCTCGGCAAGGAGACCTCTCAAAAGACAAGAACACCACACCCTGCGTGCTAAGGTGTTTCGTGGTCCTGCCCACAGAGGTGACAGGAGAAACCAGGGCAGCGCATGCCCCCTCTGTCCCGGCTTCACCCCGCTCTCCCAAGGCCACGTCTGAGCACTGGAGGAAGGGAAGTGGGATCTGAACCCCAGCCCCCAAAATAGGATTGGCGCCGTTCAGGAAAGACCTTCCCTGTCCCAGGGGCTCACGGAGGAGGAACTCCCAGCGAGGGACTCTCTTCTTCTCCACGGGTCCTGGGCCCCAAGTCTTCCTGGGCTGGCTGTAGAATGGGGTGTCTGTGCCTTTCCCCACCCAGAAAGCGGTGCAAATAGCAGAACTGAAAGTACCCCTCTGAGTACTAACCAGGCCCAACCCTGCTTAGCTTCCGAGGTCAGACCAGACCGGGTGCATTCAGGGTGATGTGGCCGGTGACGGCCCGTTGTGTTCGGATCGGAGTACGCAGAGATGCGCTCGCTCATTTGGGGAAGACTCTGCATCTTCACGTTGACGAGCAAACACCTAGACTGAGGGGCCCAAATTGCTTGGGATGAGTGTGTAAACACTAGTGAGTGCCTGTCATTCACAC
This sequence comes from Trachops cirrhosus, assembly GCA_028533065.1. Classification (NCBI taxonomy): domain Eukaryota; kingdom Metazoa; phylum Chordata; class Mammalia; order Chiroptera; family Phyllostomidae; genus Trachops; species Trachops cirrhosus. The sequence continues at coordinate 191,088,006 of CM052538.1, read as the reverse complement.
TTAGAGCCTGTCCCTTTCCTCTGTCTGTTGAAGAAGGCCAAACTTGGGGGTTACCAGCCGGGCCAAGGAGAGGCTCAATTCAGTCCCATAGCTCCGTGACTTCAGGCCAGTCCTTCCCCTTGTTGGGTCTCAGTTTCCCCATTTGTGTAATGGACAGGGAAGGTGATCGGAAAGGACTCCATCTGCCTTCAGGTAGTTGGGCCGAGGTGAGCCCGCCTGTCACACGGGAACAGATGACGAAATTTGACGGGAGTGTTAATGCCAGAAATGTCCCCGTTCGGATTACAAACATCGGGGTGAGAACAGACAGCCCCATGCTGCTGCCAGGTGTCACTCAAAGTCTTCAGCCACCGTGCGAGTCAGTGCCCGCCTCCTCCAGGCACCCCCAGTCCTGTGGGGGCGGCAGAGGCGGCTGCTGCCCTCCCCACTCCTGAGCTGGAAGTTCAGCAATTAAAGCTAGAAAATATCCCCTTCTGCTTCGGAGATAAAACCAGATGAATAGAACTTTTTAAATGTTAATGTGATGAAATGTGTAATGAAACTCATGTAACTTTCAAACCAGGGAGGATGAAAATTCCTGTGTGCAGGTGAAGTCTTGAGTCGTTAATTGCCGGCACGGCATAACCTTCAAAACAATTTTATAGGATTCTCGCTGCAGACCATTTAGGGTGCTCTAAAGATGTCAAAACAGGCTGAGCTCGGAGGTTTATTTAATTCCCAAAGTGAAGGCTGAGCTGGGGGTCGGGCCCGGGCACACAGGCGCGTCTCGGGCCCGGCCTTGGCTCTCAAAGAGCTCCTTGTTCAGTGAGAGCAGCACGCGGTGAGGGACAGACTGCAGGAGCGGGTGATGCGGGCGGTGAGAGGGTCCCGGGGCGTGGAGCCGCTCGTCAGCTGGGGAGAGGGGCGATTAGGGCAGTTCTGCTGCTCCACGAGAGGAGAGTCAAGATTCACTCGGGAGATGAGGACCGGAGAGGGAGAGACGGCCCCTCTCGCAGAGTATGACATGGGAAAATGCATGGATGTGGGACAAGCCCAGTGAAGCCCATGGGGAAGCGGAATCCTAGAGTTGGGTGGGACTCTTAAAAATCATCAAGTGCCGTTCCACCCAATTTAGGATCCTCTCCCAAACCCTAATGAATAACATTTCCATCCATCCATCCATGTACCCATCCATGTGTCCATCCTTCCATCCATCCATGTACCCATCCATGTGTCCATCCATCCATCCATCCATCCATGTACCTATCCATGTGTCCATCCATCCATCCATCCATCCATCCATCCATCCATGTACCCATCCATGTGTCCATCCTTCCATCCATCCATGTACCCATCCATGTGTCCATCCATCCATCCATCCATCCATGTACCCATCCATCCGTTCATTCATCCATCCATTCACTTATCTATCCATTCACAAGTTCGTTTAATAAGCATTTAGCAAAGGCTTATGCTGTCACAGACTCTGCTAAGAAGTCACAGGTCAATAAGACTTCCAGTGGGCAGTGAGGGACATGCGTCCATATATTCAGTTCTTTGTCCTGGTAACTACCGCAGAGTTCCTACTGAGTGCCCCCACTCCCCAGCCTTGGAGCTCGAGCCCTGGGATGACCCCTGAGGAGCTGGGGAGGCTGTCGGGGACCAGACGGCAGGGCTCTGTGCTTTGGATGCGAGCCAGGATCCAGCAGGAGGCGGGAGGAGACACTCACGTCCTTCCTCACAGGTTAGGAGACCCAGTCCTCACCCCACTGTGTCTGTCGCCATCCAGACTGTCTCTGTCTCTGTGGCTTAATTCTCACAGGCTGTAATGAAAATGCACTTGTGTTTCTGTGATCTCTTATAATTAAAAATGTAAAGCGAAGACTTGTCCAATTTAGGGCACACTCAGGGTGTGAACCCAGGGGTCCTGGTGAGAGGAAGTGAGTGGTCATTTTCCATGTCCAAACTCTGAAATATGGTAATGATGCGGGCATGTCACTCATGGGGCAGGACACATGAAACTTTTGGGGGCGGGGCTCAGAATGCACTGCAGGATGAAGTTTCCAAAGGGTGGGCCGGTCTCCCAGCAGAGCAAAGAGCTCCTCGCCCTTTTCCCTCCCTTCCACTGACAAGCAGGCACTGAGCATGGCCACCTTGTCCTGTGTGCAGTGTGGGAGCCATTGTGAAGGCCCAGGGAGTGAGTAAGAGAAAGGAAGAGATGAAGAGGTAAGCCCAGGGGACACTCCCCGACCCCAGCCACCTTCAGCACTCAGCATGACCCAGCCCTTCCACTTGTGTGTGGAGGTTCAGCACAGCACTAGATGGTATCATCACCGGCCAGCAGTGGTCATTTCTGGGGCTGCCCACAGCAAGAGTCATTGTCACCTTGTCCTTCTCTCAAACAGAAGAGCCGGTAAATGCGTTTTCCGTTGTGTTGTCTGACACGCCCTGGGTGTCAGTTTTATGGGCTTCGTTCTGTCAGCCCAAGTTCTCGTGTGTTTTGAGGATAGAAATGCCCTTCAGAGCACGTTCATGGCTGCTTCTGTGGAGCCCAAGGGCGTCCGTTGTTCTAGAAAGGGAGTGTAGACCTGGATCCCACACACGCTTGGCTCCAGGCAGGCCACGCTTCTGCAGCCTTTCAAAATCCAGGCTGCGTGCATGGGGTCCATTGCAGGTGCACGGACGCCGGACGCCAGTTCCCAGTGTCCAGTTTCGTCTGTGGGTCTGAAGCCCGGGAGCCGCGGAGTCTGTGCTCACCACTCTGGCTTCCGTTTGTCTTGCTGTCAGGGCTTCCTTTTCTTTTGCGCTCAGACACACACGCAGTGTGCACAACTATATGTTGACGTGGCCAAAAAGTTCATTTGTTTTTTCTGAATGGTGGCTCTAGCAGCGCTTAGTTGTCTTTAACGTCATTGGAAACAATTTTGTTAGATCGTATTGTGACAGCTGTCACGTCAGCACGCATTAAAAAAACTTACCAAAACTGGCGAATTTTTGTATAACCATTTTAATGTTGAATGGAAGAAAATGCACAAAATTTTCAGTGTATTGTGCTTTATTATTTCAAGAAAGGTAAAAATGCAACTGAAAAGCAAAAAAAGGTTTGTGCAGTGCACGGAGAAGGTGCTGTGACTGACTGCACACGACAAAAGTGGCTTGTGAAGTTTCGCGCTGGAGATTTTCTCTGGACGATGCCCCGTGGTGGGGCAGACCGGTTGAAACTGATAGCAACCAACGGAGACATTAGTTGAGAACAATTAACGTTTTACCACCTGGATGATAAACAACATGCTCAAAATATCCAAATCAATGACATTATTGCTGAAAGTGAAAAATGTGTCTTCTATTTTATAGGAAAAACTGAAAAGACTTTTTAGCCAACCCAGTACCATTACTATACATATTACGTAAATATATACTATATATACTATATAAAGATATATAAATATAGTATATAGTATACAAAATATACCACATAAATATATAACTATATACAACTATCTATTACTAGTTATATAGTTCTATATGTATACAACTATATTGTTATATACACATATTTTTATATATATAGTTATATATGTGGGTGTGTATAGCAGTATAACAAGTGTTTGACATTTTATTTATCTGGAAATCTTATCCATGATTTCCAGGACTCAGCATTGGAAAATAAATGTCTCTCTTGATAAGTTAGTGTGTTTCATCTTGTCGTTGAACCATGTAATCATGTCACTTGTTGCATTTCCCTTTTTGCCACAACTGCCAGGAAGCTCACCATTAAACTTAATGTTCAATCATAGTATCCCCATTGGTTTGAGATTTTAAAAGAGGATTTCTCCTCTCTACTGTTTTTGATTTTCTGTTTTGACAGCCTTATTGCATATGTGATCTTACTGTGAGCGCCCCAGGACTGTTTAGAAGATGGTAGGTAGAGAATTAAGTAGAGAGATAACTCTGTCTGCCCACGAAGCCATCCCAGGACACTGCCCCCACCACTGGCTCTCTCCCGACTCCCTGTCTAGGAGCAGTTGTGGCTGCCTTGCCGCAGCTCTGCTGTTGCCACATTGCGCTGCTGAGAAAAGCTGTGCGATGTTCTTTACCTTCTTATGAACTTGCAAACTTCAGTGCAGTGAGGGGAACAGGGAATTTAGAATTGGATGCACTTGAGGCTGAGCGGGAACCTCCGCTCCGCCTCCTCCCAGCTAAACGCCTGACAGCTGGAATTCCTCAGCCCCGTGCCATTTGGACGGGGCTGTGCCTGGCAGAGCTGCTTCTGGGATCAAACTGGAAGATGCAGCCAGAGCACCTGGGTCGCGGAGGTGCCCACCAAAATTCCCGTTGAGATGTTAATCTTTCCTTTCCCACTGTGCTCCCAAGTTCCTAGCTAGTCTCTACCCCCACCCCGCCCGCCTCCTCGCTCCCCCTCCTACCCCCGCCCGCCCCACACGACGCAGGGGACCCAGCAGCCTCTCACTTGCCTTGCCACGCTCCGTTGGACTCGGACTCGGCGAGGCTCACTCCACCCCGCCCCCCCACCGTGTGTGCTCCCCGGGGAGCCTCGCCTGGCACAGCTCGGAGACACCCACTTGGCACAGCCCTGAGCGCCTGGCAGCTGGGCAGGGGGTGGCTGGCATGTGGGGAGGGGGCCAGCTCTGGAGGTGGGGTGCTGATCCGGCCTGGTCTGCCCCTGGAAGGCCTGGCACATGGGAGTGACTCATGTCACATGGTCCCCTTCTGTTTTCTGATCTCTTTCTCTGGTTCCACCCTCTCTCTCCCTCCACTTTCGCTGTCTGTCTCTGAGTCTCCCTGGTCTCTCTCTCCAGTCACTGTCTCCCTTTCTCCTTGCGTGCTTGTGTGTCCTTTACTGCCTCTGTCCCCCCTGTCCCCGACCCCCCTGCAGGCTTACACCCAGCGCTGCCTTGAGCGCCTCTCTGGGCAGAGACGCTGCTTCTCCCTGCCCAGCACCCACCCTGGGCCATTCTGAGGGCTCTAGGGAGCCGGGACCCTGCCCAGAGACCTGCTGCCTCCGGGAAAGAGGCCCTCAGAGTCCCTGAAAATGGGGAACCCGAAGGCCTGGTTCGTCTGGTAGTTCCCACACTTTCACTAGCAAAAGACTCATCCATCAACTTCTTACATACAGATTCCCAGTCATGCAGCTCAGAGGTTCTGAGGCAGCAGGTCTGGGGCAGGTCCTGGAATATGCTTTTTAAACACAAATTCAGAGAAAGTCTGAGGCAGGGGTTTCCTGGGCCACATGCAAGATGTCTCCTGTGGGTTGAAGGATGCTCCTGTCCACGGCCCGCCTGTCCCCTGCTGCGTGTCTGTCACCTCCAGCCTCTGGCTCCTGGTCCACGCTCTTTCCCTGCGAGCTGGGGTGGACGAGCCTGCCCCGCTACATGACTGGGGGGTGGGATGGGGTTAATGAGTGATGCAGGGGGAGAGGTTTCGAAGGGCTCTCACATCGGCAAGTGACAGCTGCATTACTTAAAGCGCAAGGCAATGATGGTGACCCCTGGTCCACCTCATCCTCCCCCAAGTGTCCCTCAGAGGACATCCCCTGCCCCCAGGGACAATGCAAGCCCTTCCCCAAGCTGTTCCCTCCCCTGGGAATACCTGTCCCCTCCCATCCAAACTATAGGGACCTAGTGTTCAGGGCCATCTCCTGCCCCATCTCCTGGACCTCCTGCACTCCAGACTGTGTGCGGCTTTCTCGTCCACGGGCACGTTTGCCCTGACTCAGTCCCTGTGGGTTTTGGCAGGATGGTGGGGCCAGGAGGGCCTCTGAGTGGGAGAGGGGAAGTGTCCCCGCTGTGCTCGGTGAGGGGACAGAACTCTGGGGAGTCAGCAGCTCCCCCCTCACAGGCACTATGAGGGCCACATGGCAGGAAGGCGTTCCACGCCAGAAACAAGAGCACCAGCTGCCTGGCACCTCTCTTCCACGAAGCCTACCTTCTCCGAGCCCCCTTAGACTGTAGAACCTTTTGGGGTTCATCTCTCTAGCTACCACCTTTATTGCAGGTCCCTTGGTTTCAGCCTCAGAGGGGCTCTGGAGGCAGAGCCACCTGGGTGGAATCCCATTCAGTCTCTTTCTATATGTGTGACCACTCTGTGCCCCAGCTTCCTCATCTGTAAACTGCACTCTGAGCTTGCGCTTGGCCTACAACACCTAATTTAATCACCCCAACAATGGTAGGGCAGCCGAATTGCGTAGAACCTCCCAGCATGTCCCCGGGGCCTCAGGAACCTTGCTGGTCAACACTCCAACTTTTTAGATGACTGGTCACCTCAGTTGTTCCAGCGATGAGTCTGCCTTGCTCATGCTTCCTCCTCTTTCTTTTTGGATTCTGAGCTGCTGGGTCCTTCCCCAGACACTGTGCCCGCCTAGCAGCCCTCGCCTTCCCCATCCTCCTTGGCTAGGCTTCAGTATTTCAGTATTTCACTTTTTCATCTTTTCCTTCCTCTCACAAAAGCAAAGTGCTTTAATTATTTGTTTGTTTGTTTATTTATTTATATAGTCAGAGGCACTCAAGCATTTAGCAGTTACCAGTGATCAATGGTACGTTTTGTAAACAAGTAAGAAATCTTGACTTCCAGTCAAGATGGCGGTGTAGGCAGACATAGCTTGCCTCTTGGCACAACCACATCAAAATTACAACTGAAATATAGAACAATCATCACTTAGAATTGTCAGAAATCAAGTTGAATGGAAATCTGACAACTAAGGAATAAAAGAAACCACATCCATCCAGGCTTGTAGGAGGTGCTGAGATGCAGAATGGGCTGGTCCCACACCCACGTGTGGTGCATAAAAATTCGGGAGGGATATCTCAGGAGTGAGGAGTCCCAGCCCCACACCAGGCCCCCCAGCTCAGGGTTCCAGTGCCAGGAAGGTAAGTCCCCACAACTTCTGGCTACAAAAACTAGTGGGGACTGAGTCAGTGGAAGAAACTTCTGGAGCTCCAAGCAGTTCCTCTTAAAGATCCCACAGATGGACTTCTCAGACTCAGTCCCTCTGAGCTCCAGCACTGGGGTAGCAGCTTGAAAGGCACCAGTGGTATACTGGGAGGAACAGAACTGTCTGGCATCAAGGTGAGCAGAGGCCATTGTCACTTTTCTAAACCCTCCCCCAACAGAGCCACAGAGCCAGCAACCTGATGCCATCTCTAAGACTCCATCAACCTGGCTAACACTGTTTGACCCGCCTTGGAGATGCCCAGAGATCTGCCCCAACCGAACCACCTGAGCTGCTTTTCCATATGAATGACTGGTCTTGGCTCATGCTTCACAAGTTCCTAAATCCTCTCAAACAAGCAGCAGCTGGCCTTAGTGAGCCCCAGGCCTGGCACTACCAGCAGCCAGCCTAGAGTCACAGCTTGGTTTTGTCTGGGAATCTCCAAGCCCAGCCCAACTAGAAGCCACCTCAGATTGCCTTATAGCTCAGACAGGGTGGCCCCAGGCAAAACACAAGTAGGGGCTGACCTTGGCCTGTACCACCTGGGAAACCCCAGGGCAAATGCATCCAGTGCACAGCTATAGACCACGGTGGAGCACCACCACCTGCCCCTGTGTAGCTGATTCTCCACAGAGGGCAGAGGTTGGTGCTCAGTGGTCACAGCCAGTCCTTGCAGCTGACTGGCCTGGCTAAATCCCTCCCATTGATCTGCCAACAGCAACCAAGGCTCGACTACAAGAGGAGGGTGTACTCAGCCCACACAAAGGGTGTATCTCAAGTACCCAGCTTGGGTGATAGGGGAGGCTGTGCCACTGGACCCTACAGGACACCTACTACATTAGGGCCACACTACCAAGTACACGGAGTCAAAGCAGCTCTACCTAATACATAGAAACAAACACAGGGAGGCTGCCAAAATGAGGAGACAAAGGTACATGGCCCAAGTGAAAGAACAGATCAAAACTCCAGAAAAAGAGCTAAATAAAATGTAGAGAGCCAACCTATCAGATGCAGAGTTCAAAACACTGGTTATAAGGATGCTCAAGGAACTTAGGACATCAAAAGCATAAAAAGATCCAGTCAGAAATGAAGTATACACTAATTGAAATAAAGAACAACTTACAGGGAAACAACAGTAGAGTGGATGAAGCCAGGAATCAAATTAATGATTTGAAACATAAGGAAGCAAAAAAAACAAAAACAAAAAAACAAAAAACCCACAACCAATCAGGACAATAAGAAGAAGAAAGAATCCAAAAAATGAGGATAGTGTAAGCAGCCTCTGGGACAACTTCAAGAGGTCCACTGTTCATATCACAGGGGTGCCAGAAGGAGAAGAAAAAGAGCAAGAAATTGGAAATCTATTTAAAAAATAATGAAAGAAAACTTCCCTAATTTGATGAAGGAAATAGACATGCAAGTCCAGGAAGCACAGAGAGTCCCAAACAAGATGGATGCAAAGAGGCCCACTTCAAGACACAAAATAACTAAAATGCCAAAGGTTAACGATAAAGAAAGAATCTTAACAGCAGCAAGAGAAAAAGAAGTTAGTTACCTACGGGGGATTCCCTGTAAGACTGTCAGCTGATTTCTTAAAAGAAACTTTGCAGGCTAGAAGGGACTGGTAAGAAATATTCAAAGTCATGAAAAGCAAGGACCTATGTCCAAGATTGCTATACCCAGCAAAGCTATCATTTAGAACAGAAGGGCAGATAAAGAGCTTCCCAGTAAAGAAAAATCTGAAGGAGTTCATCATCACAAAGCCATTATTATATGAAATGTTAGAGAGACTTATTTAAGAAAAAGAAGACCAAAACTATGAACAATAAAATGGCAAAAATACATATTTATCAACAGTTGAATCTAAAAAATAAACTACACAAACAAGAAGAACAGAGACAGAATCACGGATACAGAGAGCCTTTTGATGGTTGCCAGGTGGGAGTGGGGTGTGGGGGAATGGGTGAAGAGGTGAGGGGATAAGGAAGTACAAATAGTTAGTTACAGAATAGCCATGGGGAGGTAAAGTACAGTATAGGAAATGGAGTAGCCAAAGAACTTACATGCATGACCCATGGGCATGAACAATGGTGGGGGGATTGCCTGAGGGAGTGGGGGTTGCTGGGTAGAGGGGGCAAAGGGAAAAATCGGGACAACTGTAATAGCATAATTGATAAAATATATTTAAAAATAAATAAATTTCAGCAGCAATTTGTCTATGAATTGTAACCTTTCGATGATGTATTTGCCCCCAGAAGTCGAACTTGTTTGTCACCCAACTTTGATTCATATTTTAATTTTTTTAAAAGCAAGTGGCCTGTATAACATGTTGCCACGTCGAGCTGATTGCAAATGCCGTTTGGGTTGCAGCCAATTGTTTTAATTTATGCCGTCGGAGATGCCCAGGGAGCTCCCCGGCCCAGCTGCAAATCCACACCTCTCTGTCCCTGACATTTCACACTCTGTAGTTTTCTTAATGTTAGATGGGTTTTTTGTTAAAGGAATTGTACATAATGTATGCCAGCGCCTTTTAATGATGCACCTTTACCCAAAGATAAAGCCGGTTGGTGGTGCTCCCTTTGGGCCTGTGTGTTGCAGCACGTCCTCTTCCTGTGGAAAAGGTTCTGGACCCTGAGACCCACCCCCTACCTCCCCCACCCCCCACCCCCCAACACACACTGGCGCATTCCTTGTGTTAATTACCTCAGGACAGGACAGTGGCTCAGAAGCAATCATCTTTGTTTGTTAACACACCCTAGCTGTACTACCGCTCCCCATAAATAAAACATCACTGACATTACAATGTCATGTTCACCGGGACTCCAGCCTCTCGTAGGGGCTCCAGGAGAAGGCAGAAGATGTCCCTTGGCAGTGGGTTCTACTGCAGCGCAGGCCAGCGGTCAGGATCCCTTCTCATTGGCAGTCCCCTCACGCCCACCGGTCCTGGCGGCATCCACAGTCCCTGGTGTTCTGAGGCTGGGAAGGCCGGCAGGAGGCTGGCTGTTTCCCCTCTAACTTAAAAGAGGCTTGTAAGTACATGGTCATATTTTCAGCTGCTTGGAAGGGGCCGGAGAGGACGCGCAGGGTGCCAAGCTATGGTCAGGAGTTTAGCGGGCATGACTGCGGGAATATCGGAAGTGACCCTCAGATAGTTGTGCATTTCTTTGCTCATGCCAGTGCTTGGTTCTGCACACATACACAAATAAGAAAAAATAAAGAGATGGTTGATAAGAAATACATTTAATAAATGAGACCAATGTAAATAATAAGATTAGGACCAATGTCAGTGTGAAGAGAAGAATGAAAACATTCAAGGCACAGGGTTCTAATGTTTGATTTGCAAGTCTGTCTCTGAGCTTCCTGGCAGTCGAAGAGAAAAGGGAAACAATGAATGTCATCCTCAGGCTGGAAAGAACCACAGTATTGCTTCAGGGGAAGTGCAGTGTCTCCGACATGAGTCTGGAAGCAGTTTCTGCAGTGGATCCTCCCGTGCAGTTGTGTTCCTCAACGCGTGGTCCGCTGTGGGAGGTAGGGGACTGCTGCAGACTCGCAGACCCAGGGGAAACACACATGCCGAGTCCGGTTCCTCGTCGTGGATGACGCACAATCGTACTTATTTTTGTTTTGTATGGCTGATGTCTATTTCATGTTTAATACTCACTGAGTTGTTCAAAGTTACCAAACATACTTCCCGTAAATGACATCTAGCGCCTTACTGGAGTTAACGAAGGACTGCGTTTCAGCATTCCGTCAGGAAGTCTGTCCTCCTGACCAGATTGCAAAATTCCTGCGGATCAGAGGTGTAGGTGAAGGGCTGAAACTTCCTGAACGTTGGGTAAGGACACTTTGTTATCAGTGAATGATGAATGCCGTCTTAAATTTATGTGGGTCTCAGGGGTTTCTAGTCTCATAGTGGTAGGTGTATTGGTAGAATAGCTTTTAGGTTTTAATCTTGCTAACCTTTTATTTTCTTGGTAATTGCTTGGAAAATGGGAGGGGTCGGGTAATGAACTGCAAGCTCTTTGCTCCACCTCTGTGGGCCGCAGACAGAAGGGTGGAGATTCCCGGATAGGAGGGACCGAGCAGCCCTGGATGGCATTCCCCCGGCAAGGGAGCTCAGGAAGTGGGTATGATAACCCCAGTGCCCAAGCTCCTAATAACATAACTTTAAACTCCATGTAGCAAAGCTGATAGAACTAAAAAGAGAACCAGACAAACCCACGATGGTAGTCGGAGAGCACAACAGTCCTGTCTCGCCACTTGGTAGAACGAACAGAACAGACAGAAAATGAGAAAAAGATGCAGGAGACTCAGCCTCCCACCACACTGTCAGCTCATGCGGCCCGAGTGGCATTTACAGAGCGCTCCCGACGACATAAGCAAAATGCACGTTCTTCCTAAGGGCAGAGGAACCTTCGCCATGACAGATCATATTTTGGCCTATAAAAACAAGTCTTAATAAATTTCAGTGGTTGGAAATCATAAAAATATGTTCTCTGACCACAGCAGAATGAAGCCAGAAATCAATAACAAAAAGATCTGGGAACTTCCCAAAATAGTTGGAAAGTAAACATCACACTTTTTAATGATTCATGCATCAAAGGAGACATCACAAGGAGAATTGAAAAACATTTTGAAATGAACTGGCAATGTACACAAAATATTGAAAATTTGTGGGGCGGAACTGAAGCCGTGCTTAGGAGAGATGTGCAGTGCTGAACTGGTACGCAGAACAGGTCTCAAACCAGGATATGCGATCTTTTACTTAAGGAAATTAGAAAAAATAGAGCAAAGTAAACCCAAAATAATAATAAAAGGAATAATAAAGATAGAGTAGCAAGCATCAAAATAGAAAACAGAGAAACAATAGAGAATATTAATAAAACCAAACTCCAGCGTTTTGAAAGATTACTAAAATTGGCAAGTCTCTGGCTGGACTGATTGAGAAAAGAAGAGAGAAAACTCAAATTGCTGATATCAAGAATGAAAGGCAGGCCATCACTACATGCCTGGCCAACATTAAAATAATATTAAGACAATGCTGCTGACACTTTTATGCCAAGAAATGCCACAGTTTACATGAAATGGACACGTTCCTCGAAATAAACTACCAAAGCTCACTCAAGAAAAAATGGACTGCCTGTATAGCTCTATGGTTATTAAAGAAATTACATTTAAAAAATAGTTAAAAGCTTTCCCACAAAAATCAAACAAATGAAAAACCTTCCAGGCCCAGTGGGCTTCACTGGTGAATTCTAGTAACTATTTAAGAAAGAAATATATTATTTGTATACTAACTCTTTCTGCGAATAGGAGGAAGGAATAACTTACGAGGCTATCATAACCCTGATATCTGCACCATACAAAATATATTCTCTTTTTTTGTGGTAGGAGGTAAGGGTTGGAGGGTTTTTTTTGTTTGTTTTTTGCATTTGGATATATAGTTGTTGTTACAAGAAAAGAAGACTACAGATTAATATTCCTCTCAGACATAAATCCTTAAGAAAATTTTAGCCAATTAATTCAATAATATATTAAATGATAATACATTATGATCAAGTGAGTTTCAGTCTAGAAATGTGATCAATTAATGTAATTGATCACATTAGCAGACTAAAAAGAGAAATCAGAGGATAACATCAATAGATGCAGGAAGGGTATCTGACAAAATTCAATACCCAGTAATGATTAAAAATCCTAGCAAATTAGTTACAAAAAGGGACTTCCCAAATTTACAAAAGCTCACAGCTAATGTCATACTTAAATGGTGAAAACCTGACAGCTTTCCCCTTAGATCGGCAACCAGGCAATGACATCTGCGTTTTCCACACCTGCTCACTGTATGTGAGGTCCTAGACAATGCTATAAGGCAGGAAAAGGAAATAAAAGGGCTACAAATTGGAAAGGAAGCAGTGAAATTCTCCAGACATTATCTTCTATACAGAAAACTGAAGAACTGGCAAAAGAGCTAGGAGATCTGATACTTAGTTTAGTAAGGTTGCTGGATACAGGGTCAGTATGCAACAATTAACTATATTTCTACATAATATCAATGAATAGCTCATTTAAATGTTGAAAAGCAATATAATTTATAATTATCAAGGGAAGATTTAAAGGATAAATTGAGGAAAATATGTGTGTGTGTATACCAAACACTATAAAACATTGCCGAGAGAAATTAAGGAAAATTCAAATAAATGAAGAGGTACACTTCATTTTATTGTTTTAGACCACCAGGCTCAATATTAAGTCTCCCTGCATTAATTTATGTATTCAAAGACATCTTAATTGAAATCCCAGCAGGATTTCTAAAAATGAAAACTGATAAGCTGATTATCCTTCAGTCCCCTTCAAAGTCCTCTCTATGTGATGCACCACGCCCATCGAGAGATTTTTTTTTCCGCTCTTACAACAGTTTTGAGCTCATCGATTTGGGCGCCTTTTAGTGCTTCTGCTGTTTTTTTTTTTTTGTTTGTTTGTTTCATCTTTTCCACAGCAGCAAAATGTTTCCCTTTGAGGACTTTTTTCATCCAGGGAAACAACGAAGTCACTGGAGGAGAGATGGGGTGACTAGGGAGAGTGGGGCCCGGGAGTCACACTGTTTTGGTCAAAAACCACTGAACACTCAGGTGGTGCGGGCAGGTGTGCTCTGTCAGGCACCCACCGTGAAATGGGCAAATATGTTGAAAGAGTCTTTTCTTTTTAAATTTTATTTTAATTGTTTAAGTACAATTTTCTATCTTTTACTCCCATCCCAGCCCACCCACCCATCCCTCCCCACCTCCCTCCCATTTCCACCCGTCCCTGGTTTTTGTCCATGTGTCCTTTATATTTGTTCCTGTAAACCCTTCCCCTTTTCTGTTGAAAGAGTCTTAAAAAAAAATTCACTGAAGCTGAACACAGCCTCTCACAGCAACACCAGCTGGTGCACTGATACAGATGGGCTCCCAGCACATTCACCTAGTGGAGGAAACCCAACCTACAAGGGGCCCGCCCTCCAGAAGATAATCCCGGGATTTTTTGGCCCCCCCTCGTACGTCCCTCCTAACACACAGAGGGCGGGGCACCCAGGGCACTGATGAGGCCAGGACGTGGGATGTTAGGAACATTCAAGTGAGTCAGGCTGAACTGTAAGATCACGGGGCCAAGGACGCAGCCAGAAGCTCGTTAGAAATGCAAATTCTTGGGCTCCACCTGGACCTACAGAGTCTGAGTCTGGGATGGAGCCCAGGAATCTGCATTTGGTGATTCCCCATGTGATCCAACACATGCTAAACCGAGAGGTCCTGGTGTAGAGCATGAGGGAGGAAATGACCGCACCAGCTGAACACAGGGTCCTAGAGAAGTGCCCTGAACGAGCCTAAGTGCTAGAGCCTTAGTCAGACACAAGGTCCCTAGAGCTGGTGATGGCCGGGCCAGCCAGACCTGAGCCCAGGGTGGTTCTGTAGTTCCCAGTGCAGGGACCTGGAGCTGGAGATTGGCAACCTTTCCCCGGGGCAGTTGGGGGGGGCCAGGTTCTGGTCACTGGGAGATGGGCAGGGAGCTGCTGAGCTGTCCCTCTGAGTCCACATGCCACCAAGCATTTCTCAGGCCTGATAATTAGCATTCACACCTGTGTGTGCATGCGGACTTATCTCTGATGTGTGCAGATACTGCAGGTACAGGAAAACACGAATTTGGGACAGTTTCCAGAGTCCTCTGTGTATTGCCTCAGCCAGTGCAAGCACACTGAAAAAGCAGGTGTTATTGGTGGGGCTTTGTGAGGTGTTTTTGAATTTTGGGAACCAGGGGCCCTGGAGCTCCCTGTGCAGTGATGTTGGGCCCTTCCTGGTCCAGTACTCAGGCCCTGGGTTGCAACCATATCTCTGTGACATTGTCGGTCAAGATGAGGTTCAGAGTCCCTCCATGGTCTAGTAGGTAGGACCTGGGGAGAGAGTGACAACCCCAACTCAAATGGGTTTGAACAAAAAGGGGGTTTATTGTCCCACATAACTGAGATGTTCATCTGAACCTTCAGGTGCGGCTGGACCCAGGGCCTTGAGCAATGCTGCCAAGCTTCCTCACCCCTCTGGGCCGCTTCCTGGCTTTGCCCAGCAGATAAGGTGGGGCTGGCCTTCCTCGGCAACACCCTCCAACCTAGTGGTCCTGGCAGGTGCCCGTGAGAAGCCCTGCTGGGTCACACATCCGTCACGGAACAAACCACGAGGGCCAGGGGTGGGGTTCTCTGGCAGCCTGGCCCCTGTGATGGATGGAAGGAGAGGGCCCATCACCAGTTGTCTTATGGGGTCGGGGAGCCCCCCCGCCCCAAAGAATGCCAAGGAGGGGTGGGGGAAGTGCTACATAGGCTTGGCGATAACCAACAGTGTTTAGTCTGTGGGTTCAGGTGGGCCTCCGACTGTCACAGGCGAGATTCAGAGGCCACCCTGCAGGTCATTGAGGCCTCTGCCCTCTATGTGGCACAATGTGGTCACACACACGCTCGACCCGGGGGGCTCCCACGGAGGGGAGGCTGTGGGAGCCCAGGGCTGAAGTTGGGCCAGGGCTTGGTTCGCTGGGGGCTATGTCACCTCTCCAGAGCTAAGGACGAAGGCCTGCTTGGTCACAAAGGTGCCTGGTAAGAGGGCAGCTGACCGAGGTCTAACTACGCATACCTTCTGGGAAGATGTCAGCAGCTGTGCCTGGGGTGTGCCTGTGGGAGGCTCAGGCTGGGGCAGGAGGAGGTGAGGCCTAGGTCCGGGGCCTGGTTGCCAATACTCTGCAGGGTTCCCAGCTCCCGGGGCCCCCCGGCACCTCCAGGCCCTGCGATAGTCATCCCTCCATCCTTCACACTGCGGCTGGAGAGAAAACAGCACACAGTTCAGCCCCCGTGCAGCCCAGGTGGGGACAGCTCCCACCTCCTGGGGGCCATCCCGCCAGGCCTCACCAGGAGCTTCTCTCCATCTCAGGAGCACCCCCAAGAGCATTCTGTCCTCTGGGGACCACAAAAGGGAACTCCCCTCGGCGGGCAGCCCTGGACGGCGGGCCTGTCTGGGAATCCACAGTCCTCCCCACGTGGCTAACCTTCCACAGCCAGGGAGCAAGGGAGGAGCACCCCGAGTCCCTGCCTTGCACAGCCAAGGAGCAGGGGGGAGCACCCCGAGTGCCTGCCTTGCACAGCCAGGGAGCAGGGGGGAGCACCCCGAGTGCCTGGGTGGGAAATGCTGCCGCCTCCTGCAGCCTAATCAACAACACAGGTCTTCGAGATTCCGTGATTGGTTTCAGTGAAAGCTTGCTACTGTTTGTCTAAGATTTATTGGTTTGGGCTGGCTTCCTGAGGAGGTGGGGTCTGGGGATTGATGGGCTCTGGGCTCCGGGTGGGCAGGGAGCGCTGGGGGCAGCTGCACCAGCCTTGCTGTCTCCCACACGGTGGGTGTGGCCACGTGGCTGCCCTGGCCAGAGAAAGGCGGTGCTGGCCGGCCCGCCCTGGCCCTTCCCAGGCCTGGGCCGTGGCTGCTGCCTGCCCGGCCTCAGGCCTGGCGCCCGCCCCGCTCCTCTGCCCTTCATTCTGGCCCTTCCACCTAGAGCTCCTTTCCTGCCTCTCTCTCCCCAGGTTACTCCTGCTTGCCCTTCAAGGTTTCAGGCAAAGTTCGCTCGCTCCCGCCCCCACCTCCGAGAGGCCCCTGAGTCTCCCCAGGCCACTGTGGGAGCGCCTTCCTCTTCAGGGCCCCAGGAGGCCGCCTCAGTCTGTGAGTCTCCGGGAGCAGGAGGGGCCAGTGGCAGTGCACCCTTCCCGAGCCTGTGGAGCCTGTGTCAGTTGGTCGGGGAGGGTAGACCTCCATCAGCCCAGAGGCCCCGCTGTGGCAGGGGCCAGGGGGGCTGCCTCTGGACCAGAGGGTCTGCAGTCAGGCTCTGTGCTGGGGCCTGCGGTGTTGGCACAGGGGAGGGCGCCCTGCCTGTTAGGCCCTGTCCCCGCCTGCCCCGGCCGCCCCCCCCCGCCGCCCCCACCCCCAGCACATGGAGCCACTGGCCAGTGCTTGGGGCATGGAACTGAACCCTCCTCTAGGTGCTTCAGCTCCCTAATCCACAAAGGGGAGGTGGTGACTGTACCTGCCCCACCCCAGGCGCACTGGGAAGTCCCCTGGAAGCCAGGTGTGCAGATGTCCAGCGCACAGCCCGGCTGCACCAGGGTGTGACAAAGCCTGGGGGCTGTGCCCTGGAATCCAGCTCCCTCTGGCCTAAGATCTGCTTGGAGGGGCCGCGTCTGCTGTCTGAAGGGTCATCAGCGCACTCCCCACTGTCCACACTTTTATCTCAGCCCCTGCAGAGGAAATGCAGGGGCCATGATGCGTAGAGAAGGCCCAGGACATTCAGAGACCTTTGAGGCTTTCCGTCTGCTGGGGGCACAGGGCAAACACGTGGCTGGGGCTGAGGCTGGGAGGTGAGCACCACTTGTCCAGAGGACACCTTATGCTCCAAGGACACTGGACTTGCCTCTGTGTGGGACAGGAGAGTGTGGCGAGCTGGCCAAGGTCCATCAAGAAATCCATGCTCCCTCTCCCCCTGTGCTGCAATGACTCTGGTGAAGCTGTTCTTAGAAGAACTACATTTCCCAGAACACCCTGCATCCAGGTGTAGCTAGGTGTCCAGCACTCTATCAGTCCTTGTGATGCTGGAGACGAGCTGGGCCTCAGAAGAACAGAAGCCTCATTACTCTTCCAGAGAGCTCTTCCCCCATCTGCGCAGGGAAAGTCTGAGGCCTGGGGTGCTGATGAGACCCAGAAGAGCAGGCATGTGGGTCTCGGAATCCCCACCCGCAGGAAAATCCCCTGTGGCCACCAGGGTGCTTACATAAGTGAGAAATAAAGCAGCAATAAAGTTCTTACATAATAGAAATAAAGTTCTGTTATGCTAAACCTTTGAAATTGTGGCTTGTGTTTATATCAGCAGTGGGCTTTGCCTTGGGGGAGAGCAGGCCAGATCACTGGAGAGGTTGTGGGGTGATGGAGAGGGGGGGCTGTGGGGTGCGGGAGAGGTCAGGGAGGGGGCCTGGCAGGTGCTGGATGGCCCACCTGGATGTGCACCTGGCTGGCTGGAGGGTGGGACTGCACCAGGAGAAGGGGGCACTTTGGGGTGCTGGGGTCAAGGCGACAAGTTTGGTCCTGGCCACACAGAGTCTGAGGCACCTGTGGAGCATCCAGCGGAGACGCCCAAGAGGCAGCAGACCATCTGAAGTTCCGTGGAGAGGCTGGAGGGGCTGGGACTGGAGCCGGAGACTTGAGAGCAGGAGGGAGGATGCTGGAACGAGGGAGCCTGGGGTGAAATGCCGAGGCCTTGACCCTGCAGGCTCTTCGGAGACCTTGTTGGGTTTCGGGCCTCTGCTCTGCAAAGTCCGTTGTGGAAGCCGGGAGGCAGCTGGGCTGGATGCGGAGTCTGGAGGGAGGCAGGGAGGCCCACGCAGACCCTACTGCCGCAGACCTGGGTCGGATGGAGGGGGGCGGGGTGCAGCAGGGCAGCCCACTCTGAGAGCTGGCTGTGCTGGCGGGGCGAGGGGGTCAGGATGGAGCCCTCGGAGGGGAGCCTGTCTCCAGCCCGTCCCAATACGGCGGAGGCTGCGGTGTTGATTTAAAACGGCTTCCTCGGGGCCATTCTTAGAGCTCTTTCCTCCTCCCCTCACGTCATGGCAGCGGCCCGTTTCACAGGGGCCGGGCCGAGCATTGGCATTGTGTGGCTCTAACGGGTAATCACCCTCCGGCAACCGTGCTTTCTGAGCGGAGGAAGTGGTGCACCCAGGCTCTGTCCACGGGAAATCGTCACGCGAACCTGGCTGTGGCATTGAACGCTGCACACCCTGACTAATGATTGGTCCGGCTCCATCCTGATTTTCCATCCTGTGGGCTGGGTTCGGGTTTGGTTTGAGATACAGAAGTTGCTGCCTTGGCTCTTTCTCTGTCACCATCCTGCCGTAAGATGAGAAGGTGTCACGGCCACCTTTCCCCACGATGAAGTTCTTCATCCAGGCCACTCCGCCATGTAGTAGGGGCTGGGCGTGCTCCGCCTCCGAGGGGCCTGGAGACCCAGCATTTGACAGGAGGAGACGGTGTGAGCGTGGGTGATGAGTTCCCGTTTAGGGGTCTAGAGTTTCCCACGGGCTTTGCTGCGGGGAGCTGGAAGATGGAGGCCCTGCTGAGATGGCAGCAGGACCCCATGACCCGGTCTCTGGTGGCTCAACCTCCGCAAGCCTCAGTGTTCTCATCTGCCAAATGGAGCCATGCATCCCTGCCCCCACTGCGTGACTTGCCACAGCCTCCCAGTTGGCCCTCAGCCCCGCCTGTCCTTGTACCAAGCCCCTGGGGCCGGGCTCCGAGCTGGCCACCCCAGGCTCTTTCACCTTTGGCGGCAGCCTGTCATGAACTTCGGTCCCCATCACGGCAGGCTGCTTGTGACACCCTGGACTCATCCGTGGACACGTCCTCAGCTGAGTTGCCATTTTACATTTACTTGTATGCTTCTGATTAATACTTGTTCGCACCAGAGACCGTAAGTGCTACAAGGACCATGTGTGATCGCCACTGTAGGCCCGGCGTCCAGCACGGGGCCTGGGGCACAGCAGGCGCCCCGTGTGTAGTGCTGAACGGTGTGCTGAACAGGGACGAACACTCACGTCCAGCTTCCGCTTCCTCCCTTCTTTGCTTTGGTTTCGAGCCTCTTCTGGGCCACGAACACTTTGAGAACTTGACTAAAGTGCTCCAGGAACATGTGCGTGGGCACAGCCACGCCGGGATTCTCGTCCCTTCCAACGCTGTCCACAGGCCCCTGGTCGAGGGCTGAGGTCAAGCGCCAAGCTCCATTGGGCCCCCACTGACATTGTCCTTGACCTTTAAGGTCCTGCCTGTTTGGGGCAGGGCCTGCAGAATGGCCTCTAATGGAGACATGCGGAGAAGACAGGGACAGAACAGGGACAGGAGAGAGCACACCGCACGGAGACTGGAGGTGGACGACGACAGAGGCTTCGTGGGGGATGGGGCTGCGCCTTTGCTCGGAGACAAAGGACTGAGTCTGTGTTGCCCTGGACGTGCCTTACCCCTGGGCTTTACTCCGAGACTGAGTTTAAACCTGTCCCCTCTGGGAGCTGAACTCAGAAGGCAGAGTCTCAGAGTTTTTCAATAGAGAGGAACCCAGACATCCTTTGGCTAAGCTGCTCTGGACCAGGGTGAATAGTGTGGCCCACACATCGGACAGGTCTGCCAAGGGCAGACAGTGACACAGAAACGATGCAGCTCAAGTTCCCCTGCAGCGTGTAGACCCTCTGTGAGCAGCAGGGTGCAGACGGGACAGTGGTGCCCAGGTGCATGTGGGGGTCACTCAGCTGCAACCCTCTAGGGCCCCTGCCCGGTGCTGTGGAGCATTGCTAGTGTCAGGGGGACCCACTGGGTGCAGCGGTATGCGGACAATAGCACTGGATGGTCTCCTGACCTGTGGTTTAGCAAGAATGGCCCATGGGTGGGTGGGACATGACCAAACCCACCCTCCAGGACAAGAGCTCCCTGCAGTTGTGAGGGGCTCTAAAGGGGCTCAGGGGACTCGGTCATGGGCTCCTTCTGTCCCCATTGAGGAGCCAGTGCGGCCTGCTTGCCTGAGGACCCAGGGAAGCTGCTCTGGGCCCATCCACATCACCCCATGGCTTTGGCTTTGAGCAGAAGGCCTGGGTCTGCCCTTGGACCTTGGCTTTGCATCCCTGCGCTCTCCCTGCCCACAGCAGTAGTTCAGTGTCCCCTGCAGCAACCTGCCTCTTGCACCCGAGGGCGCCGGCCCCCAGGAGGCTTTCTTCCCCTAGTGCTGGTGGCAGAAGTGTCAAAATCCTGCTCTAGGCCCGAGGAGGCATTTATTTCATTTCCTGCTGGGAGTTCCGTCTGGAAACACATTCCCCACTGAGCACTAACAGGGCCTCTGTGCCACTTCCTGTGTAACACCGAGAACTGTCCCCTCAGGATCAGCGGCCCCAGAGCAGCTCAGGGCCTGTGCTGTTTCCACACTTCATGTCTAAGGCTGTGAGGGCTGTAAACGGCCCTGTAAACTACACCCCTGAGCGAGTGGTTTGAGCAATTATGACTGGCCTGGGAAAGCAGTGAGGGCTCGAGCGCCTTTCAGGTGTGCCCCGCAGGGGCAGGGAAGGGCGAGCGGTGGGAGCGGGCAGGGCACCTGGGGGAGACAGGATGCTGTGCAGACATCTGCATGCGTCTGGCTCTGGCTGGGAGGTGGAGTGGCTAACAGCCGGGTGTCCTTCCCTGATTGAAATCATGTGGAGTCTTGCTTAGCTCCTCTTGGGAAATGCTGTCCTAGTTTGACTGTGGGTCTCCCTCCCCACCCCCGCGGGCTGTCTTCCAAGGAGCCTGTTTTGTAACAGTTGGCCCCGGCTCTCCTATTCTCACCCGGAGCGGAGCGGAGACTGTCATCCTCGGAACAAGGCCTCGTGAACCCGCGGCGGAGACAGGACAGGGTTTTCACTGGAGTGCTGAGTGCGGAGGGCGGGCTGGGCGGCTGCGCTGTGACAGTGAGATCCTCTCTCCCTAGAGAGGAGGCAGTGCGTCGGGAGACGGGGGAAAACACGCCGAGGGGAAGAGATCCTTCCATTCAGCTGCCACTTCTGGTGACGGCAAAGGCCACTGCTGGCATCTCCCTTGTTCTTGGTGTGAACACAGTCTTGCGGGGGAAATATGACAAGTTCTTTTTCCCTCCCAAGAACTTCTCATGCAAATGGAGCCGTGATCAGAGTCAAGTTCTCCCCAAATAAGGAACTGCTTTGGGAGGAGACAGAGGGAGCGAGGAAAAATGCAGGGGGGGCTCTCACACCTTTGATCCCCCCTCCCACCCCCCAAAACCGCGCTGCTCCCCAACCCCACCCACTGGGACTCCTCGCCTTGGCTCCATCTTACAAAAATGAGTAAGGACTTTCATTTCTGACTGTGGGCAAAGGAGGGCAGACTTTGAGGCTGCAGGAGCTCTGCCTTCCCCTGTCACTCTCCGAGACACCCAGAGCGGAGTGAGGGCTGTGACAAGACTTCTGGAAGGGAGTTATGGATCTGAGACGTGCCAGGACCCTGCCCTGCTGCTGGGGACAAGAGAGATGCCTGAGTCACGGCCTTATTAGTATGGTTTTATTTTATCTTTCTGGGAAAGGAAGAAGGGAACGCACTGAGCTAAGGAGACAGAGA
This sequence comes from Trachops cirrhosus, assembly GCA_028533065.1. NCBI lineage: Eukaryota > Metazoa > Chordata > Mammalia > Chiroptera > Phyllostomidae > Trachops > Trachops cirrhosus. The sequence goes on along the minus strand of CM052538.1, from coordinate 191,065,887 downwards.
ATGAGGTTCCTTACCTCCCAGGGTGACACCACCCCCCAGGTCTCTGCTTCCCTGTCTTTAATGGGAAGGTGTCCGGCGTCCCCTTGCCTCTCAGCATGGCTCTCAGAATGAAAGAAAAAGAGATAATTACACGAGGCGTCACCTGGTGCAGGATCTGAGCTGTCGGTGTGAGTCAGATCCTAAAGACCAGAGCCTCATCTGTCATCACACGCTCATTCGGACGGGTGGTCAGTGGAAATCTCAGAGGTCTAAGGCCTTCCTTTCTGGGGGGACAAGAGGCCCAGAGAGGTGGAGGGACTCGATGGAAGAGACTCTGAGAAGCAGACAGAGGTGGGCCCGGGGTTAGAAACACAGCTCCTGACTCCAGTTTGCTTTGGGGCCACCACATGCTCATGCATCTCACCCACCTCCAAGAGAAGGGAAGGGAACCTCGAGTCTGTTGGGCGCCCGCAGCGCGCCCGCTGCCAGCTGGCCACTTTATAAACAGCCTTCATTGAACGTTCCCAACAGCCCTAGGAGAGAGGGCCCAGTGTCGTCCCATTTTATCGAGGAGGGAGTAAGGCTCAGACGGAGCAAGTGGCTCGCTCAGACCAGGGAGTGCTGGGCTGGGGCTCGGAAGCAGGTCTTTCCGACTCTGACTCCCTGGGCATCGGGCCGCAGAGAAGGAGGAGCGGACAGTTCCTAGGTCCTTTCCCCAGAGCCTGGGACTGGGCAGAGCTGCTCTGTGCTGGCGCCTGTGCCATGTCCAAAGCCCCAGCCCCTCCGACGCCTGCCCCTTCGCCGGGGATGTGCTCACTGCCTGCTGCCAGCTGTGGAGCAGGGAGTTGGGTATGGGGATGCCTGGAAGGTGTCTGGTGTCACTGTCAGCTGTTTCCTCCTTGCAGGGCGGGTGCTGCAGCGAGGCCAACTCCCAGCACCCTGTAACCCCAGACCTTGAACTAGAAGGCAAGGCTGGCTGCCTGATGTTTCCTCTGCCCTTCTCCATCAGCCTTGGGCTCAGACCCACTCATCATTGAAGGGGGCATTCCGGCAGGGCTCCTTTCCCTAGTTCCCCCAGCAGGACAGCCCCCCTGGCTGAGAATGAAGGGTCCCGGACACGGTGCTCTGCTCCTCCCTCTCCCGGACAAGGCTCCGCCTTCAATTGGCTCCACCCAATGGGCAGCCGGTTAGCCTCTGCCGCCCGCCCCCGCTCTGACGGCCAGCTCAGTTAATGTTCTTAGATTGTTCTCACTTGGAAACGTTTAATGTTTTAATTATTTTATACATAAATGTTTATCAATTATTCATAGGTAAAATTGTATATGCCCACAGATTTATATGGTATGTATAAATTCTATTAAATCCTATCTACAAAATATCATTAGATATTACATGTGTGCTATATATGTTCTTATGTATGTTCTATAATATAATCCACATATAAATATTATATGCACTTAGATATATGCTTTATATATTTCATACACTTTTGTAGTTTTGAGTGCTTGAATACCAGCTCTGCTCCTCACTGGCTGTGTGTCTCTGGGCAAATTACTTCACCTTTCTGTGCTCAGGGCACAGAAGGTATAAGTAGCATAAGCTTTTTATTAAAATAACAATGGAAAAATTGTATTCATAATATTTATTTTAATAACGTTTAAAAAATCTCATTGTGATACTCACTTAGGAAAACATTCTTACAATATCTGCCTGTGGCCATGATCGCACTCACTTCTCCCAGTTCCTTTGCTCAGCCCGGGAGGGGCCTGCGCTTCGGTCCCACCAGCAACCCGGGGCCTGCACAGCCCCTGCTCCCGCCCGGGCTGCCTGCTAACAACGTCTGTCGTCTTGCCAACTCTCTGGGCCAAAAGGAGCATCTCTTTCTGGGCGGCAGAGGAGTTATTCTAGAAATCTCTATTGGCTCAGCTCCAGGCATTGCCCAGTTCCAGGGTGAGGGACAAGCAAAGGGAAGACAGCCTCCAGTTCGATGAGCGCCCGCTGCCATGAAGAGACAGGCAGGGAGGAGAACAGAGGAGCCCGGGGCAGAGCTGGAGACGGGATGGGGAGGGGGGTGTGTGGGGCAGCCCCCCCGCCCCAGATCAACGTGTTCACCTTTCAGTGAAACCCTATGAAGGGGCGGAACCTGGAGGTGACCTGGAGCTTGTCCGACTCTGAAGTCCCACAGTGGCAGAGACCAGGGAAGGAGCAAATGAGCGGCCACCCTGGAGAGAGACCTACAGAGAAAAGGTAGAGTCTGCTGGAGACGAATCCGGAGAGAGAGACAGAGGCAGAGAGAAACCCGAAGGGAAGAGACAGGGAAGGCAGAGCAAGAAGAACAGAGGCGCTTAGAGAGACTAAGAGAGGGAGACAGGGAGAGAAAGATGTGCTAAGACAGAGGAAGAGGGGTAGCGGGGAGAGAGGAGAGAGGACAGAGGCCAGAGCAGCTCAGAGACCTCCCCAGGGGATGGCCTGCACAGCGAGTTTCAGCCCTGGCGTGCCTCTCTGGCGGCCCCTAGTCTTCTCCTAGGAAGGACCCAAAGATCCACGTGCAGAAGCTCTTGGAGAGGGTTTCGTCTGGGCCGGGGGCTTAGGGAAGCTGGGAGGGAGGATGGAGTCCCAGGAAGCTAAGCTCGGTGCCTCCCGTGGGAACCTGCCTGCCCGCCCGCCCAGGCTTCACAGCCTTGGCCACTCGGCCTAAGCTGACCAGGAGATTCAGCCACAGGGCCGTTTGGAAGGAGATGGGACAATGATTACACCCTGCAGGCAAGCTTCAGTGCCCACGTCGGCTCCTCGCAGCCGACCACAATGAAAGCCACCGAACCAACGCCCCCTCGGCCCAGCCTCAAATCAGAACAGCCCGCTGTGCCCTGAATGGAAGGGGAGCTGGATCTTGAGCCCCCAGAAGCTGAGTTACAAAGGCGCTGAACCAGGGGCCAGAGGCCTGCGCTCCTGGCTGCCCCTCACCTGCCCCTCCGAGCAGTGGACAGACAGGCCCAGAGTCAGAATGACCTGGCTTCAACCCTGCCACCTCTTGGCTCTGTCTGTGACTCAACTCTCAGTGTCCAGAAGCCCTTGACCGCTCACTGGACACCTGTCTTACAGGGCTGTCTGTCACAGGACCTGGAAGACAGCAGGTGTGTGGCTCTCAGCACTCTGTAGGTCCCAGGTGGGGCTGTGTGCCTCTTTCCCTGTTGCCCTCAGTGTCCTCATCTGTGCAATGGGCTGGCCTTCCTGAGCTCCGTCCAGCTCGACTGATTTAATCGACCCCAAAGGGTTTGCTGGACCCATGCAGCCGGTGGCTCCGGGCACTGTCTTCTCCAGATGCGGTGAACTACCTGTCCTACACCTCTCTGCCCATCAAGCCTCCTCACCTTTAGCACAGAGCAGCTGGGAGGGGCCCAGGATTACCTGCCCCAAGGGGCTTGGGAATGAATGTCAGGAGTGAGAGGAGGAAGGGGATTTCGTGGTCGGTGCATTTGTCTCTCCAGGTCAGAGTTGACTCCTGATTCTCAGCAGTGATGTTCCTGGCGGTGGCTCCTGGTACAACACCCCTGTCCTCTCACTTACACACTGAAGGTGCACACTCACATGTGCTCCTGCTCTCACAAACACGCCCACTGGTGCACACACACATATGAAAGAGAGAGGCAGGTCCTGGTTCCACAGGCTCCGGGAGCTGGGCGGGTGGGACCTTTCTGTTTACCTTGGGACCGTTGGAGTTGGCGGGTCCTCCCCTCACTGAGCAGCTGCCTGTTCCTACCCCATGAGCTGGGAAGGCAGGGCTGCGGGATTGGTTTCCTGTGCTGTGAGGGGGGTGGAGGGGCAGCCGGAGGGCAAGTTGCCGTGGCGGTCTGTGTGCGTGAGCCTGTGCGCTCCTCACGATGGAGCGGGGCGGCTGGGCTTGGCGCGGAGCTGCTCACCCGGAGGTCTTTGTTGACGGCCTGCACTTCGGGAAAGGGTGTTCTTACGGTGGACTGTGTAAGCTCAGGTTTCTCTTCCTTCGCCTTGTCGACTGTGCTTCCAGGGCGGCACGCCAGGTTGCTCATCTGCCCCTGGGGACAGCCCGGACGCCATCCGCGCAGTCGGACTCGGACGGCCAAGGCAGGGCCGACAGCTGCCAGGCCAGCAGGTACGCAGCGTCTCAGTGCTGATGACAGGGCCCACGTACCGGGTCTCCCTCTGCTGGGCCTACAGCCCAGTGGCCACAAGCCTGATCCTTCACTCGCCAGCTGTGAAATCCTGGGCCGTTGACTTCATTTTTTGTGTCTCAGTTTCCTCACCTGAAAAGCAGGGGTGGTGGCACTAGAGCCAGTCACAGAGAAGGCTGCAAGGACTACGCAATGGGCCACGTGAAGGACACTGCAGGCGGTCTTCCCTCCTGCCAGCTCGTGGCTGGGAGGGCTCACCACTTCCACACGGCAGACCAAGGGGGAGACAGTGGTCCGTGGGCGTTGAGGTTCCCTCTACTTCCCTTGAATGGGAGGCAGTAGTGGTGGTAGGAAGTTCCTTGTGGCAGGAGGTAATCAAGGAATAGATTCACACTCATTTGAAAGAAAGGCCTTTCAGTGCCACTCAGCTGTGCAGCGAAGCGATGTGCGGGGAGGACATGGGAAGGAGGGCCAGCTAACTGACCTTGCGGAGTGGCGTGAGGGCGACGTGCTTGTGTGAAACCAGCAGACCAAAAATACAGACTACGAAAACTCGAAGGCCGCACGATCAGTAATGAGAAACAAACGTGCTATTTCCTCTCATTTTCTTCCCTGACGTTGCCACGAAGGGTTTCCTGTCACTCATCAGCAGTAAGGGCTGTATGAGTGTCAGACCTTCCCCGGGCCTGGCGCTGCCTGGCGCTTGCTGGTCCTGAGCCCAGGCTGGTCTGGCTGAATTTACAGCCCGTGCTTCGTAACTGGGAAGTTGCCGCTGCCTCCGCTGCCCAGAGCGCTGAGGTTTTGTCAGAGACGGATGAGAAATACGGGTGTGTGAGAGCACTCAACGGGTGCCGATTACTGTGGGCCCACTAGGTACGTGGCACTGTGCTCACTGATGGCGATTCGGAGAAAACCTGCAAACCAACCAACTCACCAACACACCAACCAACTCACCAACACATTTGCCAACCTACCAACCACCAACCAACTTACCCGCCATGCCGCCAACCACCTCAGTAACCAACCTGCCAACTAACAAACCAACCAACCTTGCAACCACCCAACCTACAAACCGATAACCAACTAACCAACACACCAATCAACTTACCAATAAATTTACCAACCTACCAACCAACAATGAGCCAATCAACCTTCCTGCCACCTTGCCAACCAACTTAGTAAGCAACCTACCAACTAACAAACTAGCCAACCATGCAACCACCTAGCCTACCAACAAACAACCAACAAACTAGCCAATCAAACAATGGCAGCACCCCTGTTGCTGGGGAGAGACTGCCACTGAGAAGTCCCACAAGTGAACGTGAAGTGCCCCTCTGGAAAGGGCTGGGAGGCAGAGGAACATGTCACCCTGAGAGCTCAGAGCAGGGCACACCGAGCTGGCCGGGAGGTCCTGCGGGCTCCTCTGGACGTGAGGCCTGAGCTGGGATTTGGTGGAGGAGCCGGAGTGAGAAGTAACGGGATGTGTGCTGACGTCAGGTGCAGGAAGCTTGGCTGGGCCACACTGGCCCTTTGCAGTTCCTTCTTAACTGCTGGACTCCTAGTGGGCGTCATCCACGCATCTGGCGGTCCCGGACACAGCAGCAGGAAAATGGGAATCTCATCTGAGGGTGGTCCGGCCTGGTGACCTTCTCCCTAGAGGCACAGATAAAGGGGGGCAAACAGCATCAGATCAGGGACCCCACAGCTGTGGGTTCAAATTCCAGCTCCTCCACTAAATAGCCATGTGTCTTTGAGAAAGCTATTTTCTGTCTAGCTTCCTCATCTGTAAAATGGGAATAGTTATAGCCACCCATAGAGTGACAGCTGTCCACCCCGCAGTGGCCAGGCGATGGCCACTGTTTTTGTGGCAGCTCCCCAGTGGAGAGGCGGACAAGGGCGTGGGCAGTGGCCTTGCTGCCCCCCTGGATTCCCTCTCAGGGGAAGATGTTTATAAGGGACCAAGGGGCTTGGTGGAAACTCCCGTTCAGGCCACGTGTCCAAAGCTTCCTATTTTATTTAACTCCGGAAAATTTGCAAAACTCGTCTGTGCTGTTGGTGACATAACTGTTCTCATCAGCAACTTTTTTCTAAGAGAAACACACCGACCAGCAGAAAACCGTGACAGGTTGTTAAATGGGAGGTTTCGACAGAGGCATCGAGGTCTGACAGATGTCGCCTTTCCAAGTGACGTCCCAGAACGAGTGGCGGATTTTCAGAGGGGAAACTGGCCGGGGTTTTAAAGTCTCCGCTCACGCAGAGTGAGGAAGACGGGTGTGGGGGAGTGAAGGGAGAGGTCTGGGGGAGAGAGTGCTTGGCGAGAGGAGATTCTCACCCTCCCAGAGTCTAGTGAGAGGCGCCTTACGTCTGTCCCTTGCAGAATGGAGACGTGGGATCTTCGGTCCAGCTCCTGCCCAAGAAAAGCAAAAGTCGTGTGGTAGCTGTCGGAGGAGCCAGAGCTGAGCTGGTGGTGTGGACCCTGCTCCGCACGCCCACTGACCAGAGTTGGGTGTGCACACCTGGTCCCTCGGACCCGGGGGCCACGCGCTGGGAGGGGCCAGCTTTGAGCCACCTGGGCGGCTAGAGCAGGCTCAGCAGGGGGCGGCTGGTGCACTGGGCTTCCCTGGGGCTGTGGAAAGGGAAGTGACCAGCGGGCAGAGGGAAGCGGCGACCTAGTCATGGTGGTGCTGGGGGGGTGGTGCCCGCAGGCAGTGGTCTCCCACTCTGGGGGTGCCCGGCAGGTCAGAACTTTTCCGTTCCATTTCTTTGCCTCCCTTGACTCCCTGCTGTGTCACAACCCAGACCCTGGAGGGAGGGGTCCCACATAGGGGCCAGGACATGAGGAGTCGGTGGGGGGTGACAGGAGAGAGAGAAGCAGCATCAAGCAGGCCCTCTGCCATCAGTGACCGGTGGGGCAGGGGACAGGACTGAACTTTAAATCTCCTCTGAAGTTTTGATTGTGATGAGGCACAAGACACTTTTAATTGCCAAAGTGACTCTGTTGATGACTTTAAGTGACGATAGCACTTTTATGGCCTCTGTGACCTGCAAAGTCAGAGGCCTTCTTCCCGTCATCCAAGGGACCAGAAGGAGCTTTCCCATCCAGTGGGTTTTAAAGGAACAGCAGGAGGCAATGCAGCGTTGCCTGAGGTCAAAGCCCAGGAATCCTGCTCGCCCCGCATGCACATCGGCACATCGGCTCACACACCCATGAAGACCAGGAGCAGACTGCCTCTGACCTCCGGGTGGCCTTGAACTGGTCCCTTTCCCTCCCTGACCCTGAGTTTCCGGCCTGTGGGATGAGGCGCAGTGCCCTGGTCTGGGGGGCTCAGGTGCCCACCTGGTAAGGTGCTGGGGGCAGTGACCTCTTCTCCTTGCTTCCAAGACCCTCAGTCTTCAAAGACTCTTAGGCCACTGGGACCTGGCTGTCCCGGATCCTACGGTGCGGTGAGTAGAAGGAGGAACTGGATGCAGACAAGTGTCCTTGGATAACAGGTCAACCACTGCCCAGTCCTGGGAGCAGGTGGGACCTGAGGCAGCGAAATGGAGACCCTATGAATACCCCAGGGGAAAAGGTCCAGCCAAGGATGTGAGGCAGGGCCCGAAGGTGGCGGACTGGAGTGCCGAGGGAGGGGCGGGGGCTGGCGTGTTTGCTGGTGGGGGCTGGGGTCAGGAGGCAACAGGAGGGGCAGGTGCCGCTGGTACAACACATGGGGGGGCCCCCAAAACCCTGGAATTTCTTTATAAAAATTGCATATTGATTCTTACCTGTTTGAACTTCAGTCCCCTTCAAAGTCCTCTCCATGTGACGCACCACACCCACCGAGCTGTTCTGTCCACTCTTACAACAGTTTTTGAGCTCGTCGATTTTGATGCCTTTTAGTGCTTCTGCCGTTTTTTGTTTCACCTCTTCCACGTCGGCAAAACGTTTCCCTGTGAGGACTTTTTTCATCCAGGGGAACAAAAAAAAATTCACTTGGGGTGAGACTGGGTGAATAGGGCAGGTGGGGCACGGGGGTGCCCATGCCTTTTTTGGTCAAAAACTGCTGAACATTCAGCAAGGTGTGGGCAGGTGCGCTTGTAAGTCACCCGCCATGAAACGGGCAAATGTGTTGATAGAGTCTTAAGAAAAACTCACTGAAGCCAAATGCAGCTTCTCACAGCAGCACCAGCTGGTGCACGGATACAGATGGTTTCCTAGAACACGTACCTGACGGGGGAAGCCTGTTCTACAAGGGGCCCGCCCTCCAGGAGATAGTTCTGTGTTTTTTGGGGTCCTCTCTCATAGAGCCTTGAAGCTCTATGAGAGCCAGGTCATAGGTCAGGGCCAGTTTGGGTCTCTGCGTGAGGCCACAGGATGGGTGGCAGGTTCCAGGCAGAGGAGTGAGCAAATCTGGCTTTGAGGGGGAGAGAGTAGTTGTGGTGAGTGGGAAGGCACCAGCCGTGGCTCATGCTGGGTCCTGATGGAGCAAACAGGGATAGATCCAGTTTGTGTTCCCACAACAGCGTCTGCAGGTGGGATCCATTTTTGTCTCCAGTGGACAGTTGGGGAAACTGAGGCATGCCTCACCCAGGGTCCCAGGCCAGTAAGAGGCAGAGGGAGATTTGAGCCCAGGTGTGGCTGGTGGTAAGAGCTTTGCTCCCAACAACTTCCTGCCCAGGGATCCAACGGAGCAACGGAAATGAAGGAGGGGAGGGCTTTGTTTTCGCCCTTGACCCGGCTGGGTAGATGGGGCTCCATCTGTCTCGGCACCACGGGGCTGGGCGCTGAGCACAGGTGGGCGCCCAGCTCTCTCCAGGCCAGCTACTGCCAAAGGACCTGCTGAGCATCCGTTAGGAGCCAGACCCTCTGCTGGGCTCTGCGGGGAATGGGGGTGGGGTGGGAAGTGCATCTCAGACGCCCCCTGTCCTTAAAGTTCCCATTCAGGAGCATATTTATTGATGGGTGAGCTGTCTGTTCATTGCTTATCAAGAAAATATTTATCGGGGTTTTACTACGTGATCACTGCTAATCGAAGCACAGAGGTGGATATTTTATGTCCATTTTACAGATGGGACAACCGAGGGCAGGGAGAGGCACTGAGCGGGACTGACACCCAGCCTGCTGCACCTTCCCAAGTCCGGAGACCGAGTGGCGCGTGTGGAAAGTGCGTCTTCTCCTTTTAAAGGCAGGCAACCTCCTGAAGGGGCGTGCTGTTCCCGCACGCTGGCTGGGCGCCTGAGCTCTCTATGAGATGCGTTCAAACTCAGGCCTTGGCAAATTTGATTTTTACTGAAAATTACCCATTTTTTAACATTTAAAATGTTATCGAGCCATGTGGCCATTGCCGTCTTGGGCAGGAAACATCTTGGATGAATTTGCATTTTTAATTCTTGGCATTTTTATTTTGCTTCAGTTCCCAAAAGAGCCTTTTTTTTTCTTCTTAAAAAAAATTAGAGAAAGGAGGCAGCCCGCCACGGGGCCAGGGCGGCAAGAGAACATAATAACAACAGCGGTGATGCATTCTCCCTCGCTGCTAATTGCACCGCATTCCACCGGGCGCTCCGGCAGCGGAGCCCGCCTGCCGCTCTCCACCCAGCGGCTCTTGCAGCCTCTTAATGGCGGCGAGATAATCGAGCCTTAATGGGCCGGCTCCTCCGGGGGTGGCTGCCTGCCTCGAGGCCGGACTTGCCTGGCAAGTGCTGGGGAGGCAGGTCCGTGGGGCCTGCATTCAACAGCGTAGCTTGCTTTCTCGTCCTCTCTGCCGAGGGCCTGGCTCCGAGGCTGGCCCAGGACTCCTGAAGGGCTGGAGGAGTGGGTCCGAAGGGTGTCGCAGCTGCACGGGACTTTAGAGACCCGTGGACCATATTACAGAGGGGGAAACCGAGGCTGAGAGAGGAAGGAGGGAATGAGGGCTCTTTATCTATGATTCGGTGATGGTTTCTTGAGCATCTATTTTGTGACGAGGAGCAGAGAAGAAGGCTGACTGGCCGCGCCGTAATCCTGGGGCCAGGGCCAGCAGGGTACCCCGAATACGTAAATGCAGAGGGTCAAGTGTTGGGAGCGTGGACATGCAGGTGCCAGGGGAGGGAGGTCGAAAGCAAGGCCCGCCCTGGCCCTGCTCCCCAGGCACCTGGGCCCTCACGCAGCCCTGAAGGCAGGTATCTGAGCCTTATTTTATAGACGGGGAAACCCAGGCACAGAGGTGGGTATCATGCTCAGTTTATAGATGAGAAAGTCGATGCCTGGAGTGTTGGGCTGGCCTGGCCCCCACCCCCTCATCGCTGGGAACCGCGGAGAAGGCACCAGGAGCCTGTCCTGTGGGGAACCCACGGTCTGCTGCGGGGAGCAGAGACCACGAACAACTCGTAAGGAGGATGGTTTCGGATTCGATCAGGGCACAGAGGAAAATGCAGCAGGACCCCTTGAAAGAGGGTGACCCAGGGAGGCGTGGAAGCCGCCTCAAAGGCCCGGACACGAGCTCTGTTTCATTTAGGGATGGAGAGGCCCCAGAGGACAGCCCGCAGGGATGTGGACTGAACCCCGAGCCCTGCTTGGGATCCGCATTCTGCTGGCTGTGTGGCCATTGACAAGTTACTCAGCCTCTCTGGGCTCCTGTTTCCAAGTCTACATAATGGAATAGTAACAGTATCTAGCACTGAAGGCTGTCGTGCAAATTAAAGAAATTATACATGCACACCACACATATTTGACGCATGCCTACATCCCCCTTAGCCGAAGGTGTGCACTGGGTGGGACCCGTTTCCCACCTCCCCCGGAGACAGCGCACAAACCCCGGGCTGCGTCAGTCCTCTCCCTCCAGCGACTCTGACGTTTGGGGCCATTCAGCCTGCCTTGAGAAGTGAGGAAGCCACATTTGAATTTGCTAAAAAAAAAAAAAAAACCCAAAAAAACAAAAAACAACAAAAGCCCCAAACCAAACAAACACGGCCCGACACGGACGCTGTTTCCTTCAGCCGACGCCTTCCACAATATGGTGCTGCGGGCCGGGAAAGCTCGGCCACAGATGGCGTGCTCGGGACCAGCCCTGTTTTCTAAATACCCGGCTCCTCAGTGTAAATGGTAGCGCTCAGACACATGGTGCCGCTGGCTCCCGGAGGCTCCGGCAACGTGCTTTTCTTGGCCTGGTGCCCCGGGTCCGGCTTCCTGCCTCCAGATGGCGGGCATCAGAATCCTTCAAGACGCAGGAGGAGGATGCTGGCACTCAGGTTAGAGGTAGCGACCCTTCGTGGCACCACCACGAACAACTTACTCTCCCACCTGTGGCCTCGTGGTACAGCCTGTAAGATGGGGTGCACACAGGGGCACCTGTGGGGAAACCTACAAATGATGCCACGGTGAGGCTGGGACTTGAACCCAGTTCTTCCGCAGCTGTTCTTCAAGCTTAGTGTGCATTCTAGAAGGACTCGCTGGGCACCCACCTCAAAGGCAGCTAAAGGAGGTTGGGGGCAGAGGCAGGGGCGCCCATCTCCCACCTGAAGGAAGAAGTCTCTGCTTTTGCACCTTCCGGCTTGCAGGCAGCCTGGCAGAGGAGCGCCCCGGCACCCTTGAATTTGAGTCCCTCCTTCACTCTGTACCGGTGACCTCCCATTGCTGAGCCTCTCCAAAGCTCACTTGCTCTATCTGCAGAATGGAAATAATGTATCGAGGGCAGGGCTTGGGGGAGCAGGCGAGGGAGGGATGCACTGTCTGCAGGGAATTTAAACAACCATAAAACCGACTCAAACTCAAAAACGAATTGCCTTTGTATATATAACGCTCTGCACTGACAATTGCCAACAATGTGGGTGACAGAATCCTCCCCCCTGAAATTTTTTGTTGGCCTAAAGTTTTAAACAATTGGTGCATTTGATGGTGACTCTCAACATCTCCTGCAGTGTCAAGTTCACACGTTTTTAATACTTATCCTTCAACATCAGTTGTGTTCTGTACGGAGGTTATACTGTCGGCCTGTAACAGGGGGTGGTGCGTGGACTCAACTACATGCATTCACCAGGACAGGCCCTAGCAGCATGCAGCCACTTGAGCTTACCTAGGACACCCCACGGTCCTGTATACTCCTGCATTCAAGCAGTAGATTTGCAATATAACCACCATCACCCCGTCTTTGGAAAGACAGACACAGCGCTTGAGTCCTTGGGATTAAATGACAAAGCCTGGGGACCGCCCTCCTCAGGGCAGCCCCTGGCAGGTTGTTGTTTAATCAATCGGAGTTACCTTTCATCTGGAAATATGGGCCCTTCAGCTGTGAAAATGGACATAAGAACGTCTCCCTGCATTTTTGGTTCAAGCCCCAGCTTTCCTACCCGTTGGCACATCACAAACACCATGAGGTCTACTTCCTTCTGGGAAAAGTGGGGGTCACACTGTCGACTCCGGTGGGCAGCGGTGAGCTCACCTCCACAAAGAGCCTGGCTGAGCCCCTGGCGTCCCAGGGCTGGCCCGGGGCCCACTCAGCTGCTGCCCCGGGGTCCAGGCCCCATCCCTGGCCTTCATCCTCCCGAGATTCACCAGGTCTAGGCTCCCAACACTGGCCCTTCCGGAGGACCTAGAGTTTCCCTCCCTGTAGTAATCTGGGGTGTCGCTTGCAGGACACACCCAGCAAGTGGAGCGTTGGCGGAAGGATATCGAGGGCTGTCCGGTGTCGGGGAGGGGAGGTCTGAAGTGGGTGGGAAGCCCTGGGGCCAGATTGGGGGTGCGCAGACACCAGGAGCGCTGGAGCAGGCAAAGTAGAGGAGGCAGGAAAAACAAACCCAGTGTCCCAACTGCAGCCGCTGGCTGGGCTGCGGCCACCACCCTTCACAGCTGCTGCCGCTGCCACCGCAGGGAAGCCCCCATCACTCTGAAGTGATGATTCAAGTAAGATGCAGATCCTGGAAGGCCGGCCCTGGGGGGTGGAGCTTAGGCCACATTGCCCACCCCCTCCCTTAGCAGGGCGGGGACAGTTAGAACGTGGTCCTCAGGCTTCCAGAGTGGGAGGCTCCCCCAGTTCCGGCATTGCTGTCAGAACACACACCAAGGACGAGTTCTGGTTCCCCCAAGGAGATCCGACATGCACCGGGGAGGCAGCGGACGACACCGAGTCCACCACACCCGCCCTTGGCTCGCTGTCCTTTCCCGGCCTTGGCAGGGCCCTAGCCAGGCCGCCTCTTGGTTCACCCAAGAGCGGTTCTACTGTGGGTGTCCGACCTTCGGCCTGTGGCCGCATGTGGCTCAGAATGGCTACGAATGTGGCCCCGAACGGTAAATTTGTACGTTTACAAAATCGTAAATTTACTTAAAACATTATGAGATATTTGTGTGATTGCGTGTCGCAGTGTATTTAATGTGTGGCCCAAAACAACTCCTCTTCTTCCAGTGCGGCGCAGAGACGCGGAAAGGTCGGACAAAATCTAAGCATAGCTGCTGGGTTTGAACATCTTGACTTCCAGACGGAGGTCTGGGGTGGGAGATGCTTCTGTCTGAGTGACAGTGAGACGGCGCGTGGTTGCTGCTGGTGGGAAGTGGGGGCGAAGAAAGAAAACTTTATTTAATAAGCTCCTAGTACCTACGAGGGCTCGTACTGTACACTTCGCACTCCTTTATCCTTTTCTAATCGTAGCTCGAGTCCTCGGGGGTGTGTCATCACCGCCGTGTTGCAGACGGAAAACGGAGGTTCGGAGGGCTCAGGTGGAGTTACCCACCGTTTCGTTTAAGGCGGTTGGACATAACCATCAGAAAGGGACCAGAGTTAAATGAAGCCACGGAAAACGGAATAGAGGAGGAATGGATGGGATCGAAAGAAAGCAAATGAACCCGGTTTGGGCAAGCCAGGAGCCAGGAACTCCCTGCTGATACCAGTGACAGAAACCTCTAGGGGCAATTGGCCCCAGGCCCTTCCCAAATCCGTGTCAATGTGCTCAGGATGGGCCTTTTGGGGGAGGGATCGTCTGATTGGTTTAGACTGGGCGACCCTCCCAAGTGTGTGGTCTTGCAGCTGGTTTAACTCTTTGCTGTTGCCACGTGGAAATTCTGAATACTTTTTGAACAAGATGCCTCACAAATTGTGTAGCTAGTCCTGCTTTGGCCAGGTGAGTGCAAGGTGCTTTGGTGTACAGCCCTATCAAGGCTGCACGCAGCACGCAGTGGTGGTCAGGGAAGGTCCTAACGCAGGAGTGGGGGTGCTGTCATGTTAAGGGGGTGATGGAGGCCAGGCAGGCCGGCAGGCATGCAGGCAGAAATAACAGATGCCCACTATAGTCCACATCCGGTCAGCCCAGCATCCCCACACGCCTTTCCTCCATACATACAATGTCACTGTGCACCCAAACCTCATTGACCAGAAGTCGTCACAGGACCCTGACAACTGCAAAGGAGGCTGGGAAATGCAGTGCTGGGGAAGCAAAAATAAGGCTATAGAGCATCTGTGTTTTGGCCGCAGCCCATTTTCCTATAATCATAAGCCACCCCAAATTATATACTCTGCCTTTTATACTACATATTGCAGACTGGTGGTCAGTGAGTGAGAAAGGAACGGTCGTGGAGACCTGGAGAAAGGGAGAAATAAAATGAGAGCCTTGTACTCACACATGATAGCAACCTGCTTTCAGGCAAGGATTTCTGGTGACAAAGCTCTCTGCGTCTGAGGTGAAAAATAGACGAAAAATAGTTATTGAAGTTAAAAACAAAATCTCTCAGGAGATGAATGAGTCATGAACCAGACACAGAAAAGGGCAAATGAATTACAAGAGTGAACTGATTAAGTCTTCCAGAACGAGCACATAGAATTAAAGATAAAAACTATTTAAGGTATGGAGAATAGGAAAGAGAACTTAAAAACACAGAAGGCAAAATGAAGCGTGTCGGCATGTGACTAACAGAATGGAAAACATGGAAGAGATGGCGAGTATTAAAAAGTAGTGATTATGAGGGAAAAAGAGACACAGAATATTGAATGAGAAGCTTCAACATAAATCTAATAGGAGAAAAAGTATTCAGATAAAAATATAAAAGAGAATTGAAGAGTCATAGAGGATGGAAGAGCGAGGGAGAGAGAGGAAGGAAGGAGGCTGGGGGGAAAGATACTTAAAACAGGAATAGTTGGAAAGTTTTCAGAACTGTGCAAGCCCCGTTAAGCCCCATGCTTAGAGACTTTGTAACGAATCTGCAGAACTTCAAGGAGAGAGAGCACCCTAAGGGCCACCAGAGAGTGAAACACGGACTGCCTTCGACAGAACACCAGTCAGATTATTAGCCCGACGCTTGTGAACAACAGCATGGGCCAGAGAGAAACAGGATAATACCTTTGAAGTTGAGAGAAAATAACTGTGTGCCTATAATTCTATACCCAACCAAACTATACTCTAAGCGCAAAGGTGACAAAGATATTTTTAGATAAACCAGAACATAGAACAAATGCTTCCTAACATAATTATCAAGTGAATTACTTAAACAAGAAAGGACTTTCCAGAAGGAAGGAGTGGGAAGCAAAAAAAAAATTAAAATTTAAGGATAGAGATTAGAATGACAGGATGCACAACTTCTGAACCAGTAGTAGAAAATAAAAGAAATGTAAAAAGCTTGATCAATCCAACAAAAGAAATAAAAAGAGAAAAACAAAAGAGGCAAAAAGAAAGCAAAAATGTGGAAATAAGTCCACATATATTACTAACCACAATAAATGTAAATAGGTTAAACTTACAACTAAAAGTCAGAGACTTCAGGTCAGATTTAAAATGGGAAAGTGTATGATAGCGATAAAAGACATACTTAAAAAATTCATAGGATGTTTAAAAGTTAAGGTATGTAGCGAAGATAGGCTGGACATTTACTAAGCGAAAGAAAGCTAATGTGTTGTTCTTCATGACAGGCAAAACAGGATTTAACATGAATAACGTTACAAGTAGTATTTAAATTAAAGAGGGCTGTTTTATGCTGATAAAAATAACCCATTGGGATGACGGAACAGTAATTAATTTGTATATACCTAACTTAGCCTCAAAATATAAACAGCAACAGCTGTCAAAGCAATAGGGGATAATTGTTAAAATTTTTGAGCATGATAGAAGGTTTAATACCCGTCTCCCAAAAAAGGATCATCAGGCAAATAAAAAACAGACAAATAAATAAATATATAGGAAAACAAGCTCTATCTGGCATAAATATATACAGAAACTTGCTCTTTGGAGAACATATGTTATCTCCAATATGTAGAGAGCACATATCGAATATTAACCCAAAATGATAATGTATTAGACACTGAGGAAGTCAAAACACATTCCACTAATAGCCATTATACAAACCACATTTTCTGAGCAAAATGAGGTAAAATATAAAATATCAATAATAGGAAAGGAGTTATTTCCCATGTATTAAAAAACTTTAAATCTAACTCCTAGACAATCCATGAGTGAAAGAGAAATCATGAGGAAAACAATTACATATGTAGAACTGACAGCTTGGGAGATGCAGATCAATTTGTTGTTAGAGGGAAATTAATAGTTTCCTGTGCATTTATTGGTGAATAGAAGAGTCTGAAAATACATGAGTGAAGTGTGCAGTTTGAGAAGCTACACAGAGAGTGCCTTCTCCCCAGCAGCCTCCCGTGAGCAGCCTGGACAGAGCTGGTAACAGTTGGACTTGTCGCCTGTTCAAGCCGCCCTGAACCCAGCGCGCTCGCCAGTTCACCCATTTTGCGTCAGCTGAAACCGTAGAACTGAATATGGGCGTGGTTAGGAGTATCATCCAATATTTGGTGATTGCAATTCTCCCGGGGATGTGGCCTTTATTTTTATTCTTCATTTTGAAATAATTTCAAGCTTACAGAAAAGCTGAAGGTAGTACAAAGAACTGCCCTTGAACCATTTGGGAGCAGGTCGCTCACATCAGGTCCCATCAGCGGACATTTTAGTGTGTGTTTTCCTAAAGGAAAAAGGATGTGCTTGCACAGAACCACAGTGCGACCACAGAATCAGAAAATCAGTTTTGGTACGTTACTGCCATCCATCCGTAGACCTCGTTCAAGTTTGCCAATTGTCCCAAAAATGTTCTATAGAAAAACAAGCTCTATCTGGCATAAAATATATAGAAACTTGCTCCTTGGAGAACATATATTATCTCCAATATGCAGAAATATGGGAAAAGAATCCATGATCATAAGTTGTGTTTAGTTGTCATGTCTCTTTAATTTCCTGAAGGCTGGCGCAGTCTCAGTGTTTCCTGAACTTTTATGATGTTGACATTTTAGGTTACAAATCAGTTATGTGGTGTGTGATGTCTACCATTTTGAAGTTGTCTAATATTTTCGAACGACTAGATTCAGGAATGCATCTTCTTCAGGAACATCACAGAAGTGATGTTCTGTTCCCCTGTCTTCTTACTGTGTGAAGTAAGGGATTCCCTGATTGGGAATCGAACCTATGACCTTTTGGTTTGCAGGCTGGTGCTCTATCCACTGAGTCACACCAGCCAGGGCCCATTTATTTATTTTTTATTCACAGAAGCGTAGACACATGGGTTCTATTTTATCCAGTAGATGTAGCATTATTATTTTATCGATTCTCAATTTGTCCCTTAGTTTGTCTTTCCACGAAGAAATAATTGGTCCTGGACAAGCTTTTCCCCCACAAACAACCAAAGCGCTGGAGAAAGCACGGAAAACCACACTTCCAGATACTTGACAGCAGGCAGAGCCGGACTGCGATCGTTGGAAGAAGTGAAACAAGCAACGTGAGCCCTATCATCACCCCAGCTTTTTTCCTGGAGGAATTTTATGTCCATGATGCAGGAAAGGGGAACTCAAGGTGAGCACGGCAGAGCCGGTGAAGGAAGGGCAACACAGATCGACGCTGAGGGAGGACTGAGGTGGTCGGAATTCGTGGAGAAGAGGACCAGAGAAGAGGTAGTTGCCTAGTGACGGATCTCCACCCGGGAATCTTCAGAGGTCTCGTGAGTCTTTGGTGGAATGCTGATCTGTGCATGCACAGGGTGAGGCTCGGTGAGCTGGGCTAAGAAAAAAATACGCTGTTCAGTGGTAAGGCGAAAAAGTTACCTGAATGCGCAGAGTTGTGAATTGTTCAAGTTCTTACTAACGAGAGCGGAGGGGCTTGTTCGGTACTGGGGAATTCAGTAGGGACCCCAGAAAGGCTGTGTCTTAAGAAGAGCGCTATGTGAACCATAGCACACGATCAGCTCTAGATTCACTTCAACAGGGTTTTCTAACGCGCTTCAAAGGGTGGTGCTGATCTGCAAGTGAATTAACTGCCCGCCAGAACAAAATCCAGCCGGTCCACAGCGCAGCAGCCCCAATGTCCAGTGTCCAGTAAAAAAATTACTGGACATGTGATGAGGCCAGAAAATTGTGGCACGTAACCTGGAGGAAAAAACATCAATAGAAAGACTCAAAATGATAAAGATAATGGAATTACAAAGCAAGAACTATATAAGAGCTCTTATAAGTATGTTCAAGAATTTAAAGGAAACATAAATGTAATGAGAAGAAATAGGAACTATAAAAAAGAAGCAAGTGGATCTTCTAGAGCTGAAAAGTGCAATCTATGAACTAAAAAATCATCGGATCAGCTTAAAAGTATATTAGAAACCCCAGAAGAAAAGATTGAAGACAGAGTCATATAAACTATTTGAAATGAAGAACAGAAAGTAAGAGACTGAAAAACGAACAGAGGCTTTCTTACCTATGCACCATAGCACACCGTCTCATCGAGGTGTAATTGGAGTCCCAGAGAGAAAAAAGGGAGACAACGGGGCAGAAAAAATACTGATAAAATTAAGGTCAGAATTCCCTCCAACTTTGTGAAAAACATGAATCCACACATTCATCAATCTCAATGAACCCCACGCAAGATGAATTATAAAAAACTGCATCAAGTCACTTCATAATTAAGTTTCTCAGAACCAATGACAAAGAGAAAAATCCTGGAAGCGTCCAGAGGAAAAAGACATATTACGTAAAGGAAAGCAGAGACGACAAACGCACGCACACAAACACCCCCGCTCCCCGCGGTCTCTGGCTCCTCTTGGAAACAGTAAAGGCCAGCTGATGCTGTCAAGTGTCGAGAGGGGAAAAACACACGACCCCCTGGCCACCTAGAGTTTTATTTCTAGCAAATATCCTTCAAAAGCAAAGGTGAAATAAAGACATTTTCAGTAACTGCAATAATGTTAAACCCAGTTTTTCAGACTGAAAGAAAGTGACTCTATGTCAAAACCCAAATTTACGGAAAAGAATGAAGAGTGCCCGAAATGTCAACTCTACAGACACATAAAAGATGTGTGTTCTCGCTTACATGTTGAAGGACAGCTAATTGGCTGTTTAAACAAAAACAACAACAACCCGCCGAGGGGTTTGTAATACACGTAGAAGTGAAATGTACTGTGACAATACTCCAGAGGGAGGGGGAGGAAATGGATGTGTAGGTCATGGGCTCCGACGTTGCTGTGAAGTTAAATAACACCACCCGAAGGTGGGTGGTGATAGGTTAAATATGCGTAGTGCGAGCTCTGGAAAAACCCGTAAAAATAAATCCGAGATGTATAGCTAATAAACCTACTGAGTTGATAAAAACTGAATACTAAAAACACTCAACCCAAAAAAGGCATGAAAATAGAGGAAAAGAAACAACAGATGGAACAAATGTGAAAGAAATAGCAATATAGTGATTTAAATCCAACCACATCATGAATTATGTTAATTGTAGGTCGATTAAATACTCCAGTGAATAGACAGGTATCTTACAGGAGGGTAGCAAAGCGCATTCGACCGTATGCCACACTCAACAAGCACACTTTCAATATAAAGAAATGTATCGGTGAAAGTCATGGGGTGGGAAAGGTGTTACAGTAGAAGACTAGGGCCCAGAAAGCTGGAGGGACCATATTAATATCAGAAAAGGAGACTTCAAGAAAAGGGATATTACCAAAGATAAGGAAGGACATTTGCAAATCGAAAATACCCAATTCATCAGAGACATAACAGTTCCAGACGTGTATGGACCTAACGACAGAACTCCCAAATACATGGAGGACAAAAATGGAGCAAATTGAGATGAAAAGCGGACGAATCTGTAGCTTTAGCTGAAGATTTCCAACACCCTTCTCTCAGTAATTGATAGAACAGAAAATAAACTAGTAAGCTAAATAAAACTTGAATAACACCATCAACCTATTTGACCTAACTGACATCTGTCGACTACTCCACACAACTGGAGAAAATAAAATGCATTCTTTTTAAGTGAATCACTCATTATGATAGCCCATGTGCTGGGACATAAAATGCCTCTCAGTAAGTCTAAAAGATTGCAATCAACAGAGTATATTCTCTGACCACAAGGAAAGTAAATGAGAATAAAGTTATAAAAATAAATCTGGAAAATCTCCAAATATTTGGAAATTCATCAAGACACTTTTAAATAACCCATGGGTCAAAGAAGAATCATAAAGGAAATTAGACAATATTTTTCATGGAAATAAATAAAACGTCAAAATTTGTGATGTTCATATATTTTTTTAGAGAGAAATGTTTATCTTTAAATGCTTATTTTAGGAAAGAGGAAATATTTAAAATGATCTAAAGTTCCATGTTAAGAAATTAGGAAAAGGAGAGCAATTAAAATCCAAACTAAGTAGAAATAGGGAAATAAAAAAGATAAGGCAGCAATTAATGAAATTGCAAATAGAAAAACAATAGAGAAATGAATGAAAACCAAAGATTATCCTTCAAAAAATTTTGTAGTTTGATAAATCTCTGGGTTGACTGATCAGAAAAGGGCATCTCTGAATGTTTATCAACATTAGCAATAAAATAGAGGCTATTACTACAGATGCTGCAGACATAAGGACACTAAGGACCTATCATGAAAGTCTTCATGCCACTAATTTCAACAACTGAGAATGGACAAATTCCTTGAAAGACACAACTTACCAAAACAGACAAAAGAGAATACAGAAAATATCAACAATCCTATATAGCTATTAAAATTAAATTAACAATTAATAATTCAATAATTAGTAAAATAATAATTAAATATCTTCATGCTCAGATATTTAACTGATGAATTCTCTCAAGCAAATAATAGCAATATTATGATAACTTTTTCATAAAACAGAGGAAAAGATAACATTCCTCAACTGATGTTGCGATGCCATGATGAAGAAACAATATAAAAAAAGTACAGACTAATTTACCTCATGAATATTGAGGGAAAAATCCTTAACAACATATTATTAAATCAAATCCAAAAATATTAACTAGCTACAATTAATATGCAAATTTAGTTTGGCATTCAAAAAATAATTAGGGTAAATACAACCTTACCAGAAAGATGTAGAGAAGTCATATCATTAATTCATAGATGTATAAAAATTATTTGACAATATTTAACATGCACAGATGATCAAAACTATGGAACAGAAGGAAGCTTCCTCCACATGATAAGGGGCATCTATGAAAACATACAGCTAACACCATACTCAGTACTAAAGACTAAATGCTTTTCTTCTAAGATCCAGAAAAGGCAACAGTGATCATTCCTCCCATTTCTCTCTCTCTCTCTTTTTTTTCCCCCCACTGGCTACATGCTCTAGCCAGTGTAATAAAGCAAGAAAAAGAAATAAAAGGCATAAACACTGGAAACAACAAATAAAACCATCCTCATTTACAGATGACACATGAATCTGCAAAAATGCTACAAGGTGAATAATTTTACAGGGTTGCTTGTTTCAAGGTCAAAATGCAAAACTTTATATTTATGTACTAGTAAGAATAATTGGAAATATGAAATATTTAGCACTGAATTTAACAAAGGTGAAAACATTACCTTTTACAAAACATTTCTGAAGGAATTTAAAGAAGACCTAAATATATGGAGAGATATACTCCATAGCCGAGAGGTACCTGGCCAGACTCAATGTTGCTCAGGTTCTTTAACCTTTATCTGAAAGACTCTTTCCTGCCTGGGCAATGTGCCCGACACTAAGTACGTGGGGGTCTTCCACAGTGAGTCTCCAGCAACTGGGTGTCAGACAATCCAATTCTGACCGCAGCTCCTGTTGTTAGTGCAGACCACATAGGTTAAAGGCTCAGTCCCACAAGGTTGCCCCCGACGTCGCATTTCAGCTACAAATGAGATGTCCAGCCACCCACATTTCTGCTGGGCCAACTACAAACTTGGGGGCTCCCAGGACCCTTTCTCAGGTTTGACGATTTGCTGGAATGACTTACTGAACTCCAGAAAACACTGTTACTTATGTTTACTGTTTTGTTTTTTTTTAGGTGAGGGATACAACTCAGAAATAGTTAAAAGGAAGTGATGCATGGGGGAGGGGTGCAGAGCATCCATGCCCTTTCCAGGTACACCCCTCTCCTAGTACAGTGACCTTGCCACCAACCCAGAAGCTCTCCAAGCTTCCTTGCCCAGGTGTTTTTGTGAAGCTCTGTCTCCAGCCTCCTTCCCTTGCTCCAGGGGTCAGAGGGTGGGGCTGAGCATTCCAACCACTTGTCCAATCACTTGGTCCTTCTGGTGACCAGCCCCATCCTGAGGCTATCTAGGGGGCACACCCAAAGCTACCTCACTGGCATAAACTCAGGTATGACCAAAAGGTGCTTGTTATCAATAGCAAAAGAAACTCCTACCGCCCAGAAAATTCCAAGGGGCTCAGGAAGTCCATAGCAGGAACTGGGGACAAAGACCAAAGATATTTTATTCCAACACAATATCATTTCTACCCAAAAGAATGCATAGATTAAATGTAAGTCTAATCCATATATCAGTAAGTTACTAGAAGACATTGACAAAGTGATTATAGACTTCACATGGAAATTCAAGAGGCCTAGTGTAGCTGAAATAATTTTTAAACAGTAGAGCAAATTTGGAGGGCCTGTACCATCAAATTTCAACTCTTAACCCAGAACTACACTCTTCAATTCAGTGTGAGTGTAGATGGAGAGATTAATGGAGTAGAATCGTACATACATTATTAATTGTTTTTTAACCAGGGGCAAAGGTAACTTCATGAGAAGATGATAATCTTTTCAGGAGATGATTCTGGGACAACTGAATATCCACGTGGAAAAAATAACATTTGATGCCGTCTCACTGCACTCACGTTAGCGAACTTCAAACAGATTATACGTGTTAGCACGAAGACTTAAATGACAAGACTCCAGGAGAAACAGTAGGACAAAAAGGTATTTCGACCTTGGAGTAGGCAGTGGGGGCTTAGGACACAAACAACACAAACCATAGAATAAAATGTGGTAAAATGGACTTCAACAAAACGAAACAAAAGAAACAAACAAAAACACTCCTGCCCTTCCAAAGACGCCACTAAAAAGAGGGAAACATGTTAGATCGGGCAGACACATTTGCCCTGCCTATGTTCGGCAAAGAACTTGTACCCAGAAAGATACTTACAACTCCACAAGAAGACAAAGTACCCAATTAATAGCAAAAATCTGAACGGGTGTCCTGCAAAAAAGCGGTGCGAGTGGCCGGTATGGCCGTGAAGAGAGGCTCAACACCATTAGCGGTTAGGAAATTCAAAGTAGAACCACAGAGATACCGCTGTGCCTCTGCTCGAGTGGCTGAGGTGAGAAGGCTGAGCCTGAGGCTCGGTGGGGAGGTGGGACACCAGGACTCTCCAACACGGCTGGTGGGGATGCGAAATCGTACAATCATTTTGGGAAACAGTGAACAAACTTACTATGAAGTTAAATATAATTGTATCATAGAACCCAGCAATTCCGCTTCTAGGGACGATCTTAGTGAAATGGATACATACATATATCCACACAAAGACATATATATGGATATTCAAACAAGCTTTGTTTATAATACCCAGAAACTAGAAAGAACATAAATGTTTATCAAAACAGTGAATGGATAAACCAAAATTTTTATAAAGTAGGGAACTCCCAGCACTAAACATGAACAAATTCCTGATGTGCACAGCTGTGTGGGTGCATCTCAAACACTGTGTGGGACAAAGGAGGCAGGCACCGAAGAACACACACTGTGTGAGTCCGTTTATAGGATGCTCTAGAAAAGGCGAAATTAACCTGCAGTGACAAAAATCGGTCGGGTGGCTGCCCCTGGGGAGAGATGAGTCAGGCGAGGGCCTGAGCAAATTTCGGGGTTGATGAAAACGTTCTGTATCTTATTTAAAGTGGTGGCCACATGGTTGTGTGTAGTTATACATTTGTCAAAAGTCATTGAACTATAATGAAAATGGGTGCATTTTGTTGTATGTAAATTGTATCAGAGTAACGTTGATGGAAAAAATTTTTTTACTTCCAATTGTGCGTCTTCCAGTTGGCCGCCGTTCTTGCACGTTCCCACCCCTCCCAGAGCACTTCCTCACTTTCTGGCAGACGGTGTTTCGGGTACATCTTGTGCTTTCCCTGCCCCGCCCTTGGAATCATACGCGTTTCTAAGGAGCCCGTGCTCCTTCGGGTGGACAGTGATATTTAGAAACCAAGATCTGGGGGCCAAGGGTGTGCATCGCTGCTGGGCGTCGACGGGCCCTCTCCACGAACACACACAAACACACGTTCACATGGACAGTCCTGTCTGTCTCTACATGTTCAAAACCAGGAGGGGGGTCCAGCCGACACTTCCAGCTCTAACCCAATCTGTTTCAAGCCAGACCCTCACTCTTGAGTCTTCGAGAGTCCTCAATCTGGTAACTTCATTCGTGGTTTCACCTGTGGGTGACAGCTGCTGTGAGGTTCCCGCTCCAAATGTGAATCCACGCCCCCCTGGCCAGACAGCTACTTCAAGGTACCCTGCATGCTCTTGAGTTCCTTTTATGTGAAGATTCACTCTCTGCTATTGACTTCTATGTTGGTGAGGGTTTTTTGTTTGTTTGTTTGCAAATCACATCTGAAATTCTAACGAGCGGAAAGAGCGTTTATTGGAAGACCAAGTGGCTCACAGAATCTAAAGGAAAGGGGAGGAATCAAAACTGGGGAGAAAGAGGAACTAGAGGAGTTCTAGGGGTCTGAGAGTGGAACCAATCAGCCCTCTTAGAGCGCCGCGGCGGGTGGGGTGAACCAGCTGCCGGTGTCCTCCGCGGTGCACTCCTCCCCCCACAGGTAGGTGCCCAGGTGCGGGTCTGACGGCCACCTCGGGTCCTGTACCTGTTTCTTTGCTGGATGAGTCAGGGCACCGTGACTGGTCACCCACCGAGACTGAGCCACGGAAGTGGGGCGTGGCTGCCTGGAGGAAGAGAGGGTGCTCGGTGGTGGGCAGAATGTCCAGAAAGGAAATGCCTTCTTCTCCTGATCCAGGTGCCCGGGATGCCCTTTGATCTCTGGCTTAGTCTCAACTTTCAGGTTTTATCTCAAATTTCATTTCCGTAGAAGGGCCTCCCTCCGGACCCGACCTGAAGGGGGTCTTCTTCAAGGCCCCTCCTTTCAGCGCCGGTTCCTCAGATCCACTTATCATCCCCCCGGCCTTGGTCTTCACCGCTCTCCAGGGCAGCCGCCTCGCAAGAACGCAGACTCCCGTGAACTCCATCCCTCTGGTTCTTCTCCGTAGCCTGAACCCAGGACCGTGGCGCGTACGGCCTGAGCCCGAGGGATCTCGGCTCAGTAGGGGAAGGGTGAGTGCCCAGAGTCACATCCCTGGTGAGCGGAAAAACGGGGCTTCCCACCCAGGTAGGCGTGACCCCCATGGCCACGCCTCCTCTCTACTGAAGGCACTGAGACCAGCAAGCCACAGAACGCGGCAGACCAGATTCTGTCCTTCAAGGAAAGCCGAATGGGTTAAATCAAAACCGGCAGGAGAAGCCAGTTAAACTTTTTTTTTTTCCTTTTTTTGTAGGAGGCCTGAGTTTGCAGCCTGCACAGCTATGCACGGGGCTGTGAAAAGAAACCAGAGAGGCTTTGCCGACAAAAGACTGAAATCCTGGTGTCTCCTTTGTTTTCACCCAAGTCTGTGGCCACTGACATCCCTTTTTTACACCACGGGTGGATAATAAGCCCCCTTCTCAGGAATCGAAATGCTCTTATACATTTTAATGTGACCTTAGCGAGCGCTTTTCAGAAATCACAGGCCCATCTGAGTACACTTGAGGTTGAATTGAGCTAATGGTATTCACCTCATCTTTAGATGCAAAATTGGAAGATAAAAAGACCTTGATGTGGAAAGAGGGGAGTAGGGGGTGGATGAGTTGTGGGGGTGGGTGGCGGGAGGAGGGGGAAGGAGATTAGAGATACTGCTTAAAAATCTCGTGATTGCCCCGATAGCGAAATGTCTCCTCTCTCTCAATCCCCCCCTGGGCTCTGAGATGTCCATATGCCTTTATTTTTAATGATAGGATCTTTTTATTCTTGGACCAGGGAAATCTGAATGTTGATGCATATGTGGTCAGGAGATACACTGACCTTTAGCCAATCTCAGTTTTTTAAAAAACCCGATGGAATAGTTATTGCAGTATTCCAGCCCTGTAAGATGAAAGAGAAAGGGAGAGAGAAGGTAGGGGAAAGAAAGAGACAGAGAAAGCATTTTTCTTTGGTAATCAGAGGTGGACCACATTTATTGGGATGCTGTGTCTCCTTTTAAATGACTTGCAATCGTCTTCCTGAATTTCGAGGAGCTGGTTGGAGGCTGCACCCTTCTGATCTCATCTTAAGATCACAGTGAAAAGTCTTCTAAAACGGCAGGAAACTCGGTCCCTTCCTGTAGCTCTTGGGCTAACATGTGGCTATCACCCAGATGCCCAGTGTATTCGTGGCCACAGGTATGAAGAGAAGTGAGGAGAGATGGGGGGGCACAGGGTGTGGTCAGGACAGAAGCTGGGAAGAAACCCTTGCAACACAAATAAAATGCACGTCCCCCCGAGACAGGTTCATTTTCCGTTTTGATGTGCCTGCCATCTGTCAAAGACCCCGTGGATGCTTCCCGGCACCGGGGCTCGCCATCTCCAGGATGGAGGGGCCCGTCGGGCAATCCATCACCGAGCACACCTGGTCTGCCCACAGGAGACAGCAGGTAGGGAGGGGCTGGCTGGGCTGGGGGAGTGGGGCGTGGATGGCAGGGAGCGGGGGGCCCCAGGCTGACTGGTGAGCATCCCAGACAGGACCTCAGGCCTCCGGCACATCCATCTAAGGGGCGTACATAATTTATCATTGTGGAAAGGGTGACAGATTGGGATGGTCTGGCCTTTTGACTTGGCAGCTTCTGTCTGTATTTATAGAATTGGACGCTTGGGCCTCCAGGCCACAGCATTCTGACTTTCACACCGGGCATGCTGACTCAGGTACAGGTGGTGAATGGGATTGTTATTATGATTTAAAACATTTTTTTAAGATATGAGGATCCTGTTTGCTCCCACTCATACGAACACTCAGTCGCTCTGGGGGAAGAGTTCTTGTCAAGAGCATTGGCCGGCTGTGCGTCTTTATGAAGCTCGTCCTTGTGAAAGGGGAATTCTGAAGCCGGGCTCCAGTTCCCCGTGTGGAAGCGGCAGCCAGGGCCACCGGGTCAAGAGGCACAATCCTTACAGAAGGCTGACGACGACAGGACTCCTTAGCCCCAAAACCTAACGACTTCAGAACCCACTCACCCTGCTTCGCCGTTGCTGCACGGGCGGAGGTGCATGTAGGGAAATCTGTAGTTCTGGTTTTCCCATAGCCTGGACTTCCTTCCTTCACTCACGAGGAAATGCCAGGTTAAGAGATGCTTTTGCCTGAAACACTTGGGGATTAAATGGGTCCATCTGTGGACGAATGGTCAAATGGACACGTGCATGGATGAAGGGCTGAGTGGAGTCCGGGCGGAGTGAGGGTCTTGCTGGGGTATGGGCCTCGCAAGAAATGCGGAGCATGCAAGAGTGGCTGACTTTCTGAATGAGTGAACAGGCAGGCAACTGAGTTTCAGACGCAGGGGAGGTGAGCTGGGCAGGTGCTCAGTATCAGTGAGTGCTGGACGAGTGTACCCAGGTCGTGGCGAAGCCTGGGGGACAGGACGTTGAATGCATGGATGTGCCCTTCCCCATAACAAGCCTTCCTACTGGGGAGGGGGCGGGGTCTCAGAGGCCCAGCTGCTACAGGGTCCTTCATGGTGGACCCCGCCCAAAGCAGGGGCTGCTTGGCTTCAAATCACAGGATCCCCCCTCTTTTCCATGTTGTTCCACTGTCCCCTCTAAAGCCATTGTCCCCAGGGCTTGGCCCTGGTGGAAGGAAAGGCTGGCTCCCTGCCCGAAAGCACACCTGTAGAGCTCACCGCCTGACTTGGTGCTGGGAATTGTTGAGATAAATGAGGTCCCGCCCCTGCCCTCCAGGGCCTGTGAGCTTTCTTTCCATTGCTCGAAGAGCCCAAGGGGAGCTGGCACTGTCCCCCAGCCTTGTCCTGACCAGTCCCCAGACGTGCAATCTTGGACGCGCTGAGGCCGGGGAGGGGTGCTTGGTCCACACCTTGGGCTGGGGCCACCTTGTCTGAAGAGTTTTTCATGCGTGGATGCTCCTCCGGCCAGGGGCTTCGGAGACATTGGCCTGGCCCCCTCATGAGGCGGGTGGGTGGGATGCAGGGTGGGGCCGTGCTTCGCTGTGTCATCATCTGGAGCCAGCTTCTCCCGCTGCGGGAATGTGCTGGTAGTTCTGATCTGAGCGTCCCCCAGACCTTCCTGGGCAGGTCATGGTGTACATATGTTCCCAGACTCAGATAGAAGGGCTGACCAACCCTCTGCGCACCCGGGCCGCTTCTCTGTCCACTTTCCCTGGGTGCCTTTGGGGCAGAAGAGGGCAGTGGGGCCCACACAGTGAACGAGCTTGGACTTCCAAATCAGCCTGTCCCGTTGAGCTGTGTGACCTTGGGCAACAGACTGCCCCTCTCTGAGCCTTGGTCCTCCTCCAACAAGGGCACCAAGCCCTAAGCTGCAGGGTCCTCAGAGGAGCGGAGATCCTCATGTGAATGGCTGGGCATGGGGTAAATATATCTGGCTATTGGTTTTTAGTTAATTAAGTAAGGAATTAGTTAATTAATTAGCTAGTTTTATTTTAGCTACAGTTTACATTCACTATTCTGTCTCAGTGTCAGTGCACAGCATAGTGGCCAGGCAATCCTCTCCAGTACAGAGCGTTTCCCCGATGTTTCCGGTACCCACCTGGCACCGCGCATGGTCAGCACAGTATTATCGACCATACTTCCTGTGCCGAACTTTACGTCCTGTGAATTTTGTAACCACCAACTTGTACTTCTGCACCCCTTCACCTTTTCCATCCAGTCTCCCAACCTCCCTCCCTGGGGCTATTATTAATTGCAAGGTTCTGTGTTTAATAATAAAAAGGAAGAAAGGAAGAGGAGAAGGGGAGTAGGAGAAGGAGGAGGAAGAGAAGAAAGTAATAATGGTTGATATTTCCTGAGTTCTTAACTGTGTGCTAGCCGAAGCTCTAAGCCCTTTGAAAACTACCTTGTCAAATCCTGAAGTTCCTATGATTGTCCCCACTTTCCAGGGAGAGAAATGGGCTTGTGCAGGTGATTTGCTTGAGGTCACGCAGCTAGCAAATAGTGGCGCTGGACTCACGAGGGCTCCCCTAAGTCTGCGTCTCACCAGGCAGTGACGCGTCCACCATGGCGAGGACACCTTGCCCGGGACCCTACGTGAGTGCCGCTGGACCCAGTGGATGGAGCCGAGCCGGGCACAGCACCTTAGCTCCCGGAAGCATCTCCGCCTGGTCGCTGCTGAAGGCTTTAATGGCTCCTGTGGGTGGGTGGGTGGGTGCCCGTCTCCAGAGCCAGCAGCCGAGAGGTCTCCATGTGCCTCAGGCAGATTTGACCGTCAAATGCACGCACGCTGGGAGCACCGCCTCACACGCAGGCCCCCGTGAGAGAGGGCTCTCTCTGTATTTTGCTGTAAATATTGGGAGCGGAAATCGCCTTTGAAGATACAGAGTTGGACCAGAAGCGAAGCCCGCCCCAGCCGTGTCACCGGGAAAGGGATGGAAGGGGGTGGGGGTGGTACCGCCGGATCTGGGGCTGTGGTGAAGCGGGGCTAACCTTGGCCTTCAGTGAATGGGGAAACAGGCAGCCTCCAGCAGCCCCTCGGGATGGCAGTGACCGTCCCGGGGAAAGTCTGTCAGGTAGCAAATGTTTGTCCACCGTGGGAATAAGCACCTCGGCGATGCATGACAGGTGACAGCAAATAGTGCTCAGTTGTCCCCCGAGGGGCTGAAATGCCTTCCTGCGTTCCCAAAACAGCTGTCTGCGTGGATACTGCACATGGTGCCCATTTCACAGGTGTCAAAACAGAGGCTCCGAGAACTTCACTGGCCAAGACTGCACATGTCTATAGAAAGAATGTAGAAACATTCATGTGAGATTTAACCATCTTTAGAGCTAGGAAGGCCACGTTCCCCAAAAGATGTCCCCAGAACTTGAGTGTCACAGGGCACCTTGGGTAAGAAGTCCCCTGGGCCAGATGATACTGAGAAACACTTTGCAGGAGGCAGCTTCTCCTGGGACTCATGGGCCTCTCCCTGGGCACTGCCGGCAGCCGTGACAATGTCTGAGAAAGCTCCTGGGTGGGTATCCAGCACGTCTCTGTACCCTCTCCTTTATGCAGGGGAAGTGGCCTTGGCTGAGAAGGAGCTGGCTTTTTGGGGATGGGGGTAGGAGGGAAGTTGTTCTGACAATGTGACCCTCCACTCTGGCACGTCCTGCACTAGGCAGAAGAGATAGCCCTCCATGTGGGCAGGACAGGCCCTTTCCATCCACAGGAGAAGAGGGAGAGATAGAGAGAGAGAAAGAGAGAGAGGAAAAAAAACAAAAAAACAAAACAAAACAAAAAAAAAGAGCCAGCCAGCCTGCTGGTCGACCTTCCCTTTCTCACTCTGATTTCAGAGCTAAGCCTTCAGGGGTCTCCAAATTCCCAAAACTTCCCCATGGCCCATCTCACTCCAAGCAGCCTTGGCCACCCTTAGTAGTGGTGTGGCCTTGGGCCCAACAGCTGCAGCTACGCCCACCCCTCCCATCTGCACCCCAGCCTGGAGGCAGGATCGTCCAGATCGCCAAATGGACAGAGCAAGCTGGCACCCTGTCTGGGAGCCCTGCCAGCTGGGGTCTCAGTGAGGCTCACGGTTGGTCCCCAAGAGTAAACTGTGGCTTTGTCAGGCACAAGAGGTGTTGGACACTGCTCCTCTTAGGGGTGACAGACAGAAGCAGCCCATGTTGAGCACCTACTATGTGCCAGGCACACACACAAGCAATGACTCACTCTAGCCAATGATTTTGGTCACATTCAAAAGGGGAGTGGGCTGGGGTTGCAATGAGGGCTCTCTGTGGGCCGAGCCCATGCTCTTTCTACCACCCTGACCCTCCATGATGAAGTGGGGTGCCGTCAACCCCCACTTCACCTGCAGGCAGGGTCACAGCTGCCGGGAAGGGCCCAGGGGCCAACGTTCTTCCAGGTGGCCACAGGGACCCATTTGCCCCTTGAAAGGAAAGAAATGGTTCCACTGACCACCACATTCAATGCACGTCCCTGGAGCAGGAGTAGTTCTGGAGGCTTCTGTGTCTCTCAGCCACACCCAGACTGTCCCAGCAGCTGGTCGCTTCCAGCCTCCTATGGACCAAGAAATCAATAAGCTTCCAAAAGCCTAGACTATTTCCCTCTCTGTCACCACTGGGGAAATAATTGTCACTGAAGACTGTGTCTCACCAGTTCTTAAGAGTTCACAGCAGCTAATTATAATTATGGCAAAGTATCCATAACATGATAGTTATCATTCAGGCCATTCCTAAGAATACAATTCAATATTAATAGTCACACTGTTGCCCAATGCTCACCACTATCTGCACCCCAAACTTTATCATCCCCCAGAGAAACCCCATCGGTTTCCATGGCCAGTAACTCCCCCTCCCCCTTCCCCAGGTCTCAGTCTTATTTAGAAAATGGTTTCCTCCCTCTCTGTTTATTTTTCAATGAACACTGCAGCACCCATCCTACCCGACTGAGCTCAGGAAGCTGCATAGATTATTCTGGTCTCTGAGACCTAATTAGGGAAAAGGGAAAACTACCGAACAAGGATTCCAAATGAAAGGAACCTGCTTGGATGGCAGTTACCTTCCTCCCGGGGTGGGGCCGGCCCCAGGTGATGGAAACCTGGACGGAGGTTTGTTTTTGAAATGTCTGGGCTGGGCTTGGCCTCCCGGCTGTCCTGGACGCGGCCAGAACTGCCTGTCTCCCTTCATCACGCAGACCGTGAACTATTTTCTTTTGCTCTCTGTTCCAGTTGCCTTGTAGGCCCAGTGAGCAACCAGCACCCCCTCCTCTGAGTTGGGTGCAGGTGTGGGGTTGGGGGGCAGCTCTGTGGGGTAGGTGGGTGTGTTGATTTTGATCCAAGGCTGCAGTTTGGCCAAAAATAAAGAAGAAAAAAGGACAGAAAACACCCAATCTCTGGACTCAGATATCAGCAGAAGGGGAACAACAGTACTTGGGGTGTTAGAGTCAGACTTGTATTTGAACTTAAACTTTCTGCTGCACCACCCTAGACAGGTACTTCAGGCCTTCCTCGCTTTTCGAGTTGGTGGAAAAAAACTTCACCTCCTTTGACACATCTTCCTTCATTCTGCAGCAGGCACACGATGTCATAGCCTTTTGTGCTCTCTGTCCGTCTGAAAACTCCTATTCATCCTGCAAACCCCAGCTCACATCGCCCCTCCTCTGTGAGGCGGACACCGAGGAACCCAGAAATTAACCACTCTCATCTTTGTCCTGTTTCAATACCTCACACAGTCTTCTGTGTTACTCACAACCCTCCTCTGTACTTTGTAATTTTACTCCTCTGATAGGCTGAGCTCCATAAGGGCGGGAACTCTGCTGACTCATTCTTGTGTCCAGGACACAAAACGTGCTCAATACATGTGAGGCCCTCTTTGCAGTCTGGTGACCCCAAAGTCTACATCCCCTCTGCTGGGGTGCACGGGAAGCTCTTGGGAGCATTACTGGGCAGGGACCACAGAGCAGAGAGCAAACCTCCCCCCCTGTGCATGCACTGAACGCCCCAAAAGAGGCACTTGGAGTTTTACTCTCTGGGGAACCTTGGAAGGAAGGGCTAGGGTCTTTCTGCAAGCAGAAGGGACGTTGCTGTTGCTGAGGCCTGTCCTCCCCCAGAATTTGGGGAGGCTGCCAAGGATCACAAGAGCAGGCCGGGGCAGTTCAGCCCCGGAGGCCGGCTCCCGAGGTCCGGTCCTGCCACTTTCTCC
This sequence comes from Trachops cirrhosus, assembly GCA_028533065.1. NCBI lineage: Eukaryota > Metazoa > Chordata > Mammalia > Chiroptera > Phyllostomidae > Trachops > Trachops cirrhosus. The sequence continues at coordinate 191,032,561 of CM052538.1, read as the reverse complement.
CTCCTGTGTAGTACCTGGCTCGGCCCAACCTCTTGGATCTGTTTGTAAAAAAAAAATAATTATTTGCTTAAAGCATGTGAAGTACTCCTATAATTTAAATTTTAAACGACGGATCTGCAACCTCTAATCACTTTGAAACTGAAGTGCTTTTCACCAAATGTGAAGTGTTGTAGTGTTGGAAATGATTACGTGTGGTTGAGAGTGGAAGGAATGAGAGAGAGAGAGAGAGGAGAGGAGGGAAGATGGAGAAAGGTCAGAGTGAAAGCGAGAGAACAGCTCAGAATCAGGTTGGAGAAACATTCCCGTGGGCCGCGGTCAGGGCAAAGTTCAGCTCTTCGGAAGGTCTATGCTGAGAGATCATAATGATCTCATAGCCCCATGTGGTTCAAATGCATGTATTTTTTTTTCCCACTGACACAAATTTTAAATACCTTCTGATTAGATTTTTTTATTGAAAAACCGGAGCCCTGGGCCCATGCCCGCTCTGCCCCAGCACTGGACACAGAGCAGATTGGACAGCTGGACAGGAGGGGAGCTGATGGGTGGATTCAGAATGTGAGCTTGGATTGCAGGGCTCTGGAGCTGAGGCTGTGCTGGGGTGCGGCTCTAGAACGGGGGATTGGGGCAGGGTGTGTGTGTGTGCGTGTGTGCATGGGCGTGTGTGCTGGGGAGCTGCGAACACCTGGCTGCAGCTGGCGAGGCCGGGCGTGGCTGGGAAACACGAGAACCCTTCCATGGCTGCAGGGCACCATGGAACGTGGAAGCTCCCAGCTGCTGGGGCCCTAAGCTGGGGACAGGATCAGGCCGCTGGGGTGGGTGGGCTGTCCCCAGCTGCAGTGCGGTCTCCCGGGTCCTTTTCTTCTTTCCCTCTGCAGAGTCGTGTCCAAAGAGCAAGAGAGACCACCCACAGGCCTGACTTCTAGTTCCACTTCTGCTACTTCCCTGCGAGCTCGTGGCAGTGAAGACCTAGGTGACGCATAGAGTGGTTTCTTCCCACTGTCTCTGACGCACCAGCAGTTGTAGGCGCCGTAGCTTTTGCACTGAGATTACAACAAGCATCTTTGTGCTCCTTAACACCGTCTACTGTAAAACAGTCCTTTCCCTGCTTCGTGGGAGTGCCAGGGCCTTAGAGTTCGCCTTCATGCACTTGACTTCTCCATTACAGTTTTCCTGCATTTTATTTGTCTAGTCCCCGTCCCACAAACTGTCATTATTGTTTTTATACAGTCGCTATTTATTTCCATTTACCCACACATTGAACTTTCTGTCTTTTCTTTCACTTTGCTACATTTCCAAGCTTCCTTCTGAAGAGCACCTTCTCGTGCCTCCTTCCTGTGGGCCTGCCGCGTGGATGTACTCAGCCCAAAAACAGCTCTGCCAATCTGAAAACGTCTTTATTTTACCCTTATTGTTGAAGGGTATTTTTGTGCAGAAGTCCTAGGTCAGCAAATTTTGTTTCCAGAATTTTGTAGGTAGCATTCTGTTGTCTTCCAGCTTCGTTGTTTCTGGGGAGAGTCAGATGTCAGTGCTGTTGCCCTTTTGAAGATGACACTTCCTTTTCTCTCTCTTCGACTTTAAGATTCTCTCTTTGTCTTTGGTTCTCAGCAGCTTCAGTAGAATGTGCCTAGGTGTGGTTTCCTTTGTATTTGTCCTGCTCTGAGGTTCACTGGGCTGCTCGAATCTTTCCACATGCAATTTATTGCTTTTGAAAAACTCTCAGCCATTATCTCTTTAGATACTGCTTTTGCCTTGCTCTCCCTCCGGGTCTTCTGTCACTCCCACTTCATGTAGATCAGCCCTTTTTGCAGTATTTCGTGTCTCTGACACTTTCTCCTATCCTCGTGTCTCTCCATGCATCAGTCTACGTATTTTCTTCTGACACACATTCCAGTTTACTGATTGTTCCTGCAGCTGTATCTTTTGTTATTAAATCTCTTACCCTGAATTTTTAATTTTAATTTTTCCATTTTTCAGTCTAGAATTTACATTTGATTTTTCTTTAGAGTTTTTGGTTCTCTGATGTAATTCTCAATCTTTTATTTTATTTCCTTGACCGCAATAGGCTGTTTTTTAAAAGTCTGAGTCTGATGCATTCATGATCTGGAGTTCCCGTGACACCTTTCTGTAGTGTGTTGTGTCTCTGTTTTCAGCCGTATTATTCGGTCGCCTCGTGTGCCTGGTTTCCCAGCCGAGTACTCCACGCATCGCAGAGATGACCTGAGGACTAGGTCTGGTGTTTGAGTCTGGCACAGGCTACTAGAAATGCCAGATCTCCTTAATCCAATTAAGAGTGGAGAAGTTTTCAACAGGGCTTAAATCCCTTCGAAGGAAAACATATTTCTGGTTTGCCCTTATTCCTAGAACAAATTTGATTGGTCTTTTTAACTGACTCTAAAAAGATACATGTTCTTTTTAGAATCAGTTAAAAATAAAAGCCAATCAATTTCTCCACAAAAGACAAGAAAGAAGAAAAGAGAACTGTAGGAAAACATGAATATATACCCCTTTCAGTGTTGGTAGTTTACTGAGTCCCCCTTAATAACAGCCCTTGGACTTAAACTTTTGTTCCTTTAGTTGGTCAGAATCTCAGCCTCTTCTTCCAGAGTCAGCGGCCCCTGTAGGAGGAAACCTGTCCACACGTGGATCTTGTCTCACAGGTTTTCCTTCCCCTCCGGGCCCGTGGCTCCGTGCTTCTTCACTCCTTTGATGGCCCTCCAATGCCTTCAGGCATTTCGTTTTTAATTTAAAAGTTTATCGAGATTTCCTAGGTTTTAGGTAAGCAAGTTGGTCCTAGTCTCTGGTGCCAGAAATGTGGCAATCTGGTACAACCACTTTCGATTAGTCAATATCTAAGAAAATTAAAGATATTTGCATTCCATGACCCAGAAATTTGACACCTAGGAGCATTTATCTTAGAAATGTTCACAAATGCAAACAGTTTTTGTGATAGCAATGCCAACCAACAGAAATGGGTAAAGCGATTGTGGCATAGTCTTACAAAAAACACCACAGCGGGGAGATTGGGGAACTAAAGCCACAGGCATCGGGATGAGCAAGCCTCATGGACGCCATGCCGAGATGTGCAGAAAACCGTGTGTGTGCACGTGTGTGCACCTGTATACCTACTTCTGCCCACCCCGTACTGTGATTCCTGACTCTTGAATTGATATCTCCCTATCTGTTCTAGAAAATTCTCAGCCATTATTGCTCCAACTACTGCTTTTTGCATTCGACCCTGGAACTCAGATTAGATATATTTTAGACCCTCTCATCCTATTCTCCACATGTCTTCCATTTTCCTTGGTATTTTCTATGTCCTTGTCTCTTGCTACTGCATTTTGGTTATGTAATCAGATTCTTCTTCTTAGGTTCACAGGTTTTCTTTTTAGTTGTGGATCATCAATCATCCATTGTCTTTTTAAAAAATGAATAAAAACTTTCCCTTTTGGAAGTTCCATTTGGTTATTTTTTAAACCTGCTTGGCCATTCCTGACGATATTTTATTGAGCGTTTATCTTTGTGCTTCCAACCTTTCTTTCTTGATACACTCCGTACATTGATACCGTGTATCGGACTATTCAGTGACTACCACCTTGGGGTGTTTAAATCTGCTACTTTTGGCACTGCCACTCATAGACACTGGCTTCCTCTGTTTGCGCGACTTTTCATCGTGAAGTCCTCGCTTTAACCTGTGGGACTCGTGTGGCCGTAAATTGGGGATGCCTTTGGCTCTAAATTGGGGATGCTCTACTCCAGAGATTTCTACCCAGTTCTGCCCTGAGTCAGGCCGAGACCTGGAGACACTTCCACTACCCCCGAGCATCCCAGGTCTGCCTGGGGCACCAGACTCGGCTCCTCTGCCTTGCTCTTGGCTGTCAGTTCAGGATTCTGACTGAGGTGACATTGTTGCACTGCCAGCTCATCCCACCTGCAGACCTAGCTCACATTCCGGGGAGAAATAGGTGAGGAATTGGAGACTCCCACACGCCCTGCCAGCTCAACCATGTGGCCAAGTACATGTTACCCGGGAGAGCGGGGTGTCGTGGGGAAGCTCGTCCACCATCCTCCCAGGGTGGAAGTCAGTGTCTCTATTCGTACCTTCTTCCTTCTTTAACTCTCACAAATACTGTGCAATAAACACAGTCACACTATCTATCTTGCAGAATTATTATGAGGCTTAGGAAGCTTAGAAAGCCTGTAGCACTTAGCAGCTGCTAAATAAATGATAACTGATAATAATGGTGATGGTGATTAAATATTTGCTGAACTTAATTGAACATACGTTGACTGTTGTAGATGCACAGACCCTGAGCATACATTACCTTGCTTAATCTTGTAGCACCGTGAGGCAGGTACTATCCGCCTCATTTTACGGACTAAACCTAGGCTCAGAGTCTCTAACCAGCAGCATCCTTTATTAAATTACCTGAAATGTACGATAGTACCTGATGCATTTCACCTTTTACAAGATACTTACTGAGTGCCCTGTGCCAAGCCCTGTGGTGACGTGGAATAGGTACTGGCGTTAGGAGGGTGCTGAATGATCCCTCCTCTGAGGTGGGGCTTGCGCCCTCCAAGCAAATGGCCCCTCCCAATAACTATTATGTGAATTAGTGGGAGCTGGGGGGCCCTCGTGGGAAGCACTATGTTGCAACTTTGTTTTAGGGAGGTTCTTTGAGTGAAGGGGCAGATGCAATGGGATGGTGTTGGTATTCATCATTAGATGTGTCATTAGAAGGGAGTGATGGGCACCTGGCCATTAGCAGCCCACCTCATAAACATTGGGTGCTCTCGGTGACCGCAGGGCTGAGGCCACTGGGTCCTCTGGTTTTCCCCTCCCCAAGGGCTAACAGGAAGTAGACTGCATTTGGGCCGCTGCTGGTCACCTCCTGGAATTTCTCACCACAGCCAGCTCTTCCAGGGACCTCCAGGCTGCAGTGATAGCGTCCCCACCCACTCCACGGTCCCAGGTCCCACAGTCTGCCCGGACAGTGACCTGCGCCTGTTCCCCTCCACTGAGGGTTGGACCCTGTCCTTCAGCTTGCCCCAGGGCTGGAAAAGACGGCATAAGGCTGGGTTTTGTTCCATTTTTGGGTGACAGGGAGTTTGCAAACTGAGGTCCATGGCTTAGAAGCCAGCCCCAGCCTTGGCACTGGCTGGGGAAGTGTGACCTCAGTTTAAGCAGGATTTGACCTTGCATGTGAGTTCCTACCTGGGGATGTGTGATGGTCCAAGGGGACAGGACGGGGGAGGATGAGGACTTTCATCTTTCCATCCATCCAGCATCCATTTACAGATCACTGGGTGTGCGTGGCTACCGAGGGGGTGCAAACCCGTTTCTGTCAAATTCCACAATCCACGCTCCTACCACAGGGTGGCTGGGAGCTTAGAAATGCAAGGTGCGTGGCCAGTGCCTGGCATATGCGAAGTTGGTAGAGACTAACTTCTTTCTTCCTCTGAGTGAAAAGAAATCTTAAAAGAAAGGGAAAAATCTGTTGCCTTGGAGAAGTTTTTGAAGAAACCAGAAAGTGTGTGGGAAGGAATTCGCTCAGCCTCAGCCTGGGCTCCGGCTGGTGGGCCCGGAGGCCCAGTGTCCCCGCCTCCCAAGCATGGGCATGGGGACATTTCACCGGCTCCTCCAGGTCTCCTTCCCCCGGCTCCGCCCATGTGCTCAGGAAGCCATGGGGCAGACCAACTGGGCAGCGGCCCCTCTCCACCGGGCGCCCCGCTACGTGAAGCCTGATCTTTTACTCAGTGTCACTGTGATTCTCCGACAGCTTGAGTGACATGTTGGAGGCTGTGCTTTTCATAGTTCTTGTGGCTTAAGCTGGTTTGGAAGAGAGAAGAAAGGGAGAGAGTTTTTTTGTGTGTGAAGAAAACATAATTTTTACGTGCGCAGTCATTACAGAGCCTGTTCTGTTCTAGTCACTGGACTGTCCAGAAACAGTGCTGACAAACGTCCCTCTTCCTTTCAAGTCCTGTGGTTTAATGAGCAAAAGAGAGAGGTGTGGAGGGTTGGAGAAGGGGCCAGGGCTGGTCTCCCCCCGTGCCCACCTCTTCTGGGCATGGCCCAGGCTCAGGCCCGTAGCCTGGAGATCTGGACACGTCACTCCAGGACTGAGCTGGCTACCTGTGTGCGCGGCCAGTGTTCTGGTTACTGTCGCTGTGCAGCAAACCACCACGCCTGGTGCGATCAGCCAGCACTCATTTGTGACAACTCTCTCTCCTGATTCTGCAGTGGCCTGGGCTCGGCCGGGCCGTTCTCACCAGGACCTCTCTGGGGGAGCGTGGTCAGATGGTGGATGGATTGAAGTCGTCGGTGGCTTCCGCACACACGTGTCCAGTGGGGGCTGGTGGCCGGCATCGCAGAAGGGCCCGGTGGCTGAGACATTTCACGTGTCGTCCCCATGTGCCTTGGGCGCCCTCACAGCATGGCGGCCGGGTTCCAAGTGTGAGTGTCTGGGAGTCAGGGGGAAGCTGCTCTGCATCCGTGACCTGGACTCAGAAGTCACACAGCTCCACGTCTGCTGTCCTTTGTGGTCAGAGGGGCACCAGGGCACCCCGGGTGCCAGGGGAGGAGACACAGACCACAGCAATTGACGGGACGAGGCAAGGCTCTGAGGTCAGAGACGATGTGGTCATTCTGGGAAAACACAGCCACAGCTGGTGTTTGGGTCACAAGACCGTGGATGAAACCACATTGGCTGGTGGCGGGGACAGGAGAGCACCTTCGCTTGAGTCAGGGCGACACAGAGGCTGACCCTGACTCTCTCACTTCTCAGTCTTGGACAAGCCGGCCCCCTTCTGGTGGGTTCCGTCCCTCAGTACCTGGTGGTTGAGGGTGTGGGAGTGAAAGTGGGGGCCCTTTCCACCCACTCCAAACCTTTCTCCCGTTTTCCCTCCCCGGCACCTGGGGCAGGCCACTGCTGACTTGCACAGAGGAAGCAGGTGGCTCTTTGTGGGAGGAGCGCCAGGCAGAAGGAACAGCGTGATGAAGACCTCACCTTGGGGGCGTGTTTAACAAAATCCAGATCCCCTGGTCTTAGTCCCCGAGATTCCGATCCCACCTCTCTGGGGTGGGTCCCAGAAGTTTTACTTGTAACCGTCCTTCCCAGCGGGTCCGGTGCAGGAGGCTTGAGAGACACGGGCACAGGGCGTATGAGCACACGCTCTGGTGCTTTCCGTGGTGGGTTTGAAGCTGGCTCGACCCAGCACGAGAGAGCTCAGTCCTTCGAAGTTCACCTCCCCCTGCCATGCAACAGGCCATAAGAATGTCCACGTTGTAGGGCTGCTGGAGGCACTTATGGGACCGTGCCTAGAAAGCTGCTTTCCTTCACTGTTGAGGGGTTGCCAGAAGTGGACTCAGTCCCCAGGTGCAGGCTGGTTGGTAGTACTTGAACTTCAGGTGATTGGGGCTCTAAGGCTGGCGGACACCTGCTGCGTCAGCAGTCCCGATAAGTCAGTCCCTGAGTACGAACTCCGAGCCCATCTCCTCCAAGGGGTCTTCCCGAGGCCTGGACGTTGAGCTCGGGCCACCAACTATGCTTCCCTCTGCCAAAACACGCTCACACGGCGCTGAAGCGGTCCGTCCGTGCCTCCCCTGCCCTGGGTTGTCTTGCTCGTCCTTGTATTGCTAGAACCCAGCACACCACACATTTTGCATAGTTGTGGTCAGAACACTGAAGCAGTGTTGTAAGCTGCCCTTTCGGCTTCCTGTCACACAATGAGCACTTGGTACATGGTACAACAATGTCCATGGTACAACATTTTTGTTACCATCTTTGATGGCTGCCTAATGTTCCATTGAAGCCTTGCACCATCGACATTCAAAGCCCTCCCTCGTTGAGAGTCCTCGCCTTTGCTGCTATAAATGATGGTGAAGTGCATGTCTCTGTATCCCCGGTTTGTGAAGCGAGCCTCCGCAGATTCACCAGAACACTCGCAAACTCCAACGGGAAGCCGCACAGATAAACCTAAGAAGATGGGATGCAATTGGCAAGCACGCAGAGGAATGGTCAACCTCACTAGATAGAACTTCGCCAAATAAAGTGATGGCCGATATCTTACCCATTAGATTGCCAAGATTAAAAATAACACTCACCCGGAGCACGGACAATGACAGTGGATCAGGTGTCCTTGTCCCGGCATTGTCCTTGGCAGTGGGGACAATCTGGCCACGGTTTAAACGTGAGTGACCGTACGTCTCAGAGTACTATTTTATGAAGAGACTTCTTTAACAAATTGGAAGAAATGATCAGTTTGTTAAAGATTACTCTTGGGCTACAAAGTCATCTCCCTTGTAGAGGAGGTAGCTTCTGTGTGACTCCAGCACAGCACAGGGGACAGAGGGCGGGGTCCAGACTGAGGAGGAGGGAGGGTGACGTGCAGCCTCCAGGAAGACGTGATTCTTGATCTTAGCCTTGGAGGGTCAGTGGCTGCTCACCCCGAGGATGGGAGAGTGGAAGGGCGAGAGGCAGGCACTCCCAGCAGAGGCAACAGCTTGGCGCTTGCTGTGTGTGTGTGCACACTCATGTGCAGAGGGGTGACTGAGCAGAGGACAGCTACTTGTGTATGCCAAAACTAGTGGCCAGAGGGACCCTTGGGGGTTACTGATCACAAAGGACCTTCTGTGGCATGCAGAGTGTCCCCTGAAGGTGACGGGATCACACTGAATTAGAGAGTGACATGGTTGTGTTACAGAACAGACCCCGGGGTGGGGGGTGAACAATATACTATTACTGAATGGACCCACCCTTGTGCTCCGGGGGTCCCTCACCCCTTACTAGGTTCACCTTGCCTGCCGCCAGGGAAAGACACCTCTCAAAGCCAGAGATTGGTGAAAAGGAAAGGGATTATTTATTTAAAGAGTTATACAAACTTAAAAGTAATGACTTAATGTCTTCATTGAGATCCCAAAGTCCTTCAGAATACCCACAAACGCACAGTCCTTCCTTCCCCCTCTGTCCAGTCCAGGGTACCGTATCTCAGAAAAAGGAATCGAAGTCTGTGGTTCTTCTCTGCCCAAGGTGCATGGTCCCAAAAAGATGCTGCATGGTTGCCGAGCCTGGGTTTAAATCCCAGCCCCAATCTTCCTCTGCCACACCATTTCTGATTCCTCCCACAATTGGCCACAACTGCCAGCATTCCCGTATTTTTCCAGCTTTCCTGGGCTGCCATAGTAAGTCCGGGCAGGTGTGGCTCTGTGGTGTGGAGCCCATCATCTCCAAGCTCTTACGCAGGCTCTGTAACCAGGGGGAGTTGCCTCCCAGTTACATCATGGGTTGAAGTCACTCCCATCCCCCTGGTTCAAAGCCTGGCCACAGCTGTTTAGCATATCTGTGAAACCAGTTAAAGGTTATAGAAATGTTAAATGACCAGTCTAGAGGTTATCTGCAAAACTGTTGCTATGCAAAACAGCTATCAATGGCCCTGCTCCATGTGTCCCATCCCCCAGCTCAGACTTGTGGGGGTGAGGACATCATATATATATATCTTTCTAATATTTCCTGGCCACGCTGAGTTCTGGACCCCATTACAAATCCCTATTTTGCCCCGCCCCCCTTGGTTGCACCCTGTTACAGCTGGAGTTGGGTTTTAGGAAATTCTTGCTGGCTGCTGGGTGGAGGACAGAGGCAGGGAGGCTGGGTAAGAGGCTGCTTCAGGAGACTAGGGGAGAAATGCCCACGCTGGGCGTTAGGGACTGAATATCTGTGTCTCCTCCAAATCTGTAGGTTGAAGCCCTAACCCCTGAGTGGACATACTGGAGGCAAGGCCTGTGAAGTGGTGAGGAAGGTTAAGCAAGGTCATAAGGGTGGGGCCCTAGTTCAATCGGGCTGTGCCCTTGGGAGAAGAGAAAGCCACACCAGAGCTCTCTCTCCTTCTTCAGGAGAGCACAGCAAGAAAAGGGGCTTCTACAGGAAGAGCCCTCAGCAGGAACCCAACGTCTGGCACCTTGATCTTGAACTTCCAGCATGTTGAGAAATGGATGTCTGTTGGTTAGACCACCCAGTCTGTGTTCTGTTAGGGCCCCTGGAGCTGAGTCCCCAGGCCTCTGTGAAGCCAGACCGAACGGAATGGAGGAGGCAGATTCTAAAATCGTAGGAGCTCACCTCCGCTTTTCCAAAGAAGCTGCCTCCAGGCACCTTCCCTGGAGCAGGTGCCACTTTGCTGTGCCCATCCCGGTACCCAGAGGCTCCCGGAAGCCAGTGGTGCCCCCGTGAGCTCCCGTGTGCTGCAAACCCTGCTAATTGTGTGTGGGCTAATTGCACAATGCAGTTATCTGCGGGTGGATGGAGGCCCAAATGTTGCTCTGTGCAGGGTAATTATGCTGGATAAGTGAATGGCTGGAATATTTACAAGATTTTGTCCCTTGGTCGATTTCTTTTCTCAGAAGACAGCCGCTGTGTGGGGTAAAACATAAGAGAGACCATATCTCTGGGGCTTACGCAACATGGTGAAGGGAAAGCTTTGGTGTTCGAGAGAGGAGCGTGCAGAATATTCAGTTTGGGTGAAAAAGAGCATACGACTGTTCCGTCCCTGAAATGCATATGTTCCCCCGGATGATTGGCAGAGCTCGGGGCGGCTCCAGCCTGTTCCCAGCCAAGAGCGTTTTTCGGTTCCAGCGCTGGCGTGTGCTCCACAAAGCCCCAACAGGTTGGGCCGCACGCGTCCTGGGGTGTGTGGCTGAGGGTCGGGGTTCTGCTGCGTTGGGTATGCACCCCAGAGCACCCACAGTTGTGACCTTGGCCTTGGCTTCCTCATCTGTAGAATGGGGACAGCAATGTCTCTGGAAGGTTGCTGTGCAGGGTCTGTGAGGTGAGACAGGGACACCAGGCACATAGATTAGGGCCCACCCTAATGGCCTCGCTCTAACCTGATGACCTTGGTAAAGACCCCATTTTCAACTATGACCCCATTCTGTAGTAGTAAGGGTCAGGATGCCAACATAAGACTTTTGAGGGACACAATTCAACCCGGACATTGGGGACCCGAGGACCAGGGGGAAGGCAGGATCCACGGGCCACACACAGGAGCTGGACCGAAGCACCTTGGACGTTGAGAAGTAGTCTCTGACTCTGCCGGAAGGACCCAGAAGTCTTAGTGGGTGGCTGCAGTCAGCAAGGGTGGAGGGCCGAGGGGTTTGCCGGGCCCCCCAGGTGGGGGCTGTGAGGGCCTCGCTCTGGGGGACCGAGTGCTGAGCTCACAGAGCACAGCTGCCGGACAAGGACAGGGGGTTCGGGCCGCCGTCTGAAGGTCACAGCTGCCTAGGGGGCCCTACTCAGGGCAGGGACAAGGTTACACTGAGCCTTTAACAAACTCACCCACACCTGTCGCTGGTCTTTCACTCCCCTGACAAATATTCACTGATTGGTTCTTTCCCTGGCCTCTGGAGTCCCTCAGTCGTGGACACCATCACGGTCACACAGCTGAGTGACCTTGGCCCAGGCATTTCAGCCCTCCGAGGCCTGCTTTCCCAGCTGCAGAACGAGGACCAGCAACGCCTCCCTCCAAGGGGCTGGGTGAGTGAGATGCTAGACTGGACCAACACACTCTGGGCCTGTCGTATAGTCAGGCGTCATAAACAGTAGCTGCTGTGATGGAGGACCAAGGGGAGGAGAAGGAGAGATAAGAGGAGGAAGGCACATAAGGAAGACTGTGGTTGCCCCCAAGTGCTGGGCAGCCGACCCAGGGGGTGACAGCCCATCCCCGGTCCACATGAGCCTGGAGAGAGAGGCGGGGAGCAGGGCAGGGAGGCCGCCACACTGGGGGAAGAATGGCCAGGGCCTGGCTGAGGCCAGGAGGAGCTGGGGTCCTTCTGGAGCTGGAGTGGCACCTTGGGTGTTTACATCTTTCTCTCCTAGCAGGCTGTCCCCTACCTGGGGCCGGCAGCCAGGGCCGCGCCCCTGGCTCTGTGTCTGACTCTCTGGGGTGTGCACACAGGTGGGGTGTACACGCAGGTAGTTCCTGCAGGTAAACTGTCACTGGAAGACTGAGCGGTCCCCTTGGCTGCACTCGGTTGGACGGAACGGGCCCGGCTGCCCTCCGAGACGCAGGGTCCTGTGGGTGCCAGCACCGGCTCTGCCGCTGCCATTTCGGAGTGGTGAGGCTTCTTGTGGCCCCGCACTTGCTTGGCACCTCCAGGTGGCCCTGTGGTTAGTTGCCTGGGGTGGCTCTGCAGGAGAAGTGTCGAGAAGGGGGTCTGGCTCTGCAGTGACTCCTCTGGGACATGCGGTCTCGAGACCCAAGCCCGGGGCCCAGCTGTTGTCTCCAGTTTGCTGTGCGCTCTGGCTGGACGGTGGTTACGCCTGTCTGTCTCCAGGCCGTTTTGGGAGGAAATGAAGTGATGCTACCGCCAGTGGTGTGCTGTTAGTGTGTAACAACCAGCCTCGCTGGACGTGGGGAAACGCCTGAACTTGAACATCGACCCAGTTTCCTGGAGTTCAGGTTCCGGTCCCTGAGGATGGCCTCGAAGGATCTGGATAAGTCTTCTCAGCCTCTGCTTTTCCATCCTTGGACCCTGAGGCTTGGCCTGTGGGACAGGTGTGGAAGGTGAGCTCCAGCTTCCCTGGGCCTCAGCTGGTCTGGGGGGAGCACCAAGTGTCATCCCTGGGAGCCATTGTCCCACTGTGGAAGTTGAGGGACACAGCCTTGGAGACAGACCAGGTCCCTGGGCCTTTCTTGTCCCATCCTGGGAGAGGAGAAAGGGATGCCGGGCAGCGGGCAGGTCGCCAGTGAGAGCAGACTTTGTAGTGAGTCTCCATGCTCTGCATGACCTGGGTGGGGATGAGGGAGGTTGGAAAGGGCAGGGGTTGAGTGGAGCACACTCTTGGGGTCCCACGGCCGCCAGGCCCTGGCAGAAGTGAGAGGTGGGTGGATGCTTAGGGAGGAGGGGGAACCTATCTGGAGGAGGGGAAAGAGCACAGGCCTTGGAGCCAGAGAATCTGGGGTGCTTTGAATTGTGGGCAAGTCACTTGGCTGCTCAGAGCCTCAGTTCACCCATCTGTATAATAGGCGTGATCACACTCCGCTCACAGAGGTGAGATGAGATAGGCAAGTGAAGTGCAGGGCACAGGGCCCGGCTCAGCTTGGAGCTCAGACAGGGACTCGCCCCCTCTTCCTCAGGCTCCTTTTTGCAAACGGCCCAGGAAAGAGGGCGCTTGTGAAACTGCAGCTGCTCCTCCAGCCCCAGGGAGCGGCACTGCCGGTGGCCTCCCAGGACCGGCCTGTCTCTGCCCTGGACACCTCCCAGAGCGGGAAGGTGGTGCAGTGTATGTGGGCCGCTGCGCTCACCCTCCCAGGCCTCCGCAGACGCTGGCTCACAGGGGCCAGGACAAAGCCCCATTGTGAAGGGCACTCACACACACGTCTGAAGTGTGTGAACCTGCCGTCCCAGCCCACGGAGGGCGGGCATCGCTCTGCCCCGCCGTTGTTCCCACAGAGGCAGGGAGGTCACTGGGGTGATGCTGCCCAGGGCGCCTTCTGTGGGTGTGGACCGTGAATGCGCTTTGCTGAGAGGCGACCAGCTGTTCTGCGTCTCTGGTCGCAGCTGCGGGCTCCGGCGAGAGCAAGCAAGGCCTCTGGAGGGAAGGGTGCCCCGGTTCCACTCAGCGTCGGGTGGGAAGCCAGGCCCCAGGGTTCTTTGGGAAAGGAGGGGGTGCCTAACTGGAGGATGCTGCCTGGTTGGCAGCAGAAGGGCGGACCACCCTTGCCACTCCTGTCAATAAACACTTGCTGAGAGCCCACCGTGGGGCGGGCTCTGGGGCTGCACACGCATGGGGACAATTCTCTGCTCTCATGTGGCTCACCTTCCAGGGCAGACTCCTGGAAGGGCCCTTCTGGTCTTTTCTGGCTTCCAGCTCTATGAGATGGTTCATGCACCCATCCAGCGCTTACTGAGCCCGTGGAGCTGTCCATCCATCCATCTATTCATCCATCCAACATTTATCGAGCAGCATCTCCCATGTGCCATACCTTTATTAACCAAATCGGGGCATCTTAGCTTTGATTACCCAGGGAAAAAAATCTAGAGGCAAGGACTCACGTGATGAGAGATTTATTAAGAAGGTGTTCCCACAAGAAACCAGTAAGAGGTGGGGGTAGGGGTGAGAAGAAGAGGCAGGGGAAGCAGCCGAGAGATGTGAGACATCAGGCAAATGCCCATTCTCAGCCTGATCCCACAGGGGAGCTTTGGAGCATAAACTGTACCTTTGGGCTTGCCTGACTGGAGGCCAAGGAGCTGGGCCAGGCTCTGGCTGAGGACTTCCCCATGGGGGCGTAGACTCCTGGTGGTTTGGTTCTATGAACGCAGGTTGGACAGCTCGGGCAGCCAGACCTGTGCTTTAAAGGGTCACGGGTGCAGCCCATAAGGGACAAGAGTGATGGAGCAGGGGAGGGTGCAAAGACATGTGAAGAGGATCCCAGGGACCCGGGACAATCCCGTGAGAGATGGACAGGTCACAGCTGAGGACAAAAGCCCCGGCTCTGTGACCACTTAGGAAGAAGCTGGGGCAGTGCTGTGAGGTGGCCACGGGGGTTCTGGGTCAAGCACTCCTGACAGACCCTTCCTTCTCACAACCCAGGGAAGAGAGGAGGACCGGTACACACACATACACACACACACACACACACACACACACACAGAGAAGCTCATGGCAGGGTTGGGACTTGAACCTAAGCCTGCAGCTTCTAAGACCTGTGTTTTTTTCTAGACTAACATTTTTCCACCCAAGGTCATGGCTTCATAGGGTCAGAAGATCTCTAGAAGCTGAAGAGGCAGAGGCCCAGAGAGGGGCCCTGGCTCGCCACTGCCACACAGCAGAGGTTGGCACCTGAGCAGGGTTCAGAGTCCTGGCCTCAGAGCCCCAGCCTGGACTTGCCAAGGCTCAGTTCTTGCCATCCGTTGCGTAAGGGGATTTGGGTTCTGTGAGTCCGCGTACAGGGCAGGCTGTGTCCTCTGGGAAGGGCCTTGCGGTCATCACTCGGGAAATGAGATTGTAAGGACACCTCGGCGGTGATGAGACAGCACCTCGTCTGTCTCCTGCAGGGAAGCCGCGGGGACTCGCCCAGGTGAGGACAGGTAATCTTGGTAGAGGAGAAATTGCAAAATACGTTTTGTCAATTCTGACTAGTGAATTAATTGGTTTAACGCTTGCAGTCTGGGCCGACTGTCCATCCCACAGGGAGGCTGGAGTGCCAGGTGAGAATACCCCTCAAGGCCCTGTAATCCACACCCCTCCTCCCACCACTCTTAGGGGTGGGGCGGGACCATCACTTGAAAGTAACTTCAGCTAGAAAAGAAGTTTTCGCTCCTCAGCCTTGCCTGGGGTGCATTTCTTATCTGTGAGTAATAGGTTTTCACAATCCACCTTTTATGTTCATTTCAATAATGCGCCCAGGCTAAGCCAAGGCTCTCTTAAAGGAGAAGGCTCCCTTCATTCCCGACCTACTTCTTGAGGGGGGCAACCGAGCTAAGCCTGGGCCAGCCCTGGAAGGCTCACCCACCAACCCACCCCTACCAGTGAAAAATCAGACCAAGAACACTCTTTCATCGAGACCGGAAAACCGAGCAGAACAAAACCCCAAGCCCCAACGATTTCAAAACAGATACAGCTCTAGGGGGGTTGAAGGGGTAAGATGAAAGCCCTGGACAACAAAATATTCTACATGTTCTGTATGTCTTTGGCCACAGCGTTGGCCTCTGCTACTGGGACAGGAGGTGACAGTGCTGGCCAGTGGGGCTGGCCGGTGGGAGCCTTCTCCCTGCCACAATAGGCTGAGATGCTCTGTCTCTCACTCTCGTGACCCAAGTGACTTGTGTCTCTCTAGGTATCTTGTCAGATGGGGGGGACATTTCCTGCCTCTCTGCACTTGCTGGTGGAAAGTATCCCTTAAGCCCAGTGAAATGAACCACTATTAAAAGCACTGTACAGGAACTTTATATACATGGTTGCAATTCATTAATGAGCTGTGGTTACGTTTTTACTACTCCATTTCTAAGTTTACAGGAAACAAGGCTCAGAGAGGGGAAGGACTGGCTTAAGGTCGCACAGCTGGGAGGTGACGGAGCCAGGGTACGAACCCATTCTAAAGCCCCCCTGTGTTCTGTGCCGCACCAGTCCCCATGGCGCGGGGGTCTCGGGACAATTCTACACAGAGAGAGCAGACCTCCGTTGCATCCACCCCTCCTCTCCCTTGTCCTTCCACCATAGAGTCTGGGCTGCTTTCTGCCACAAGTGTAGACCTTTAATGTTTTTTTTTTTTTGCTTCTTGAAAACACCCGCAGCTGTCAGCCAGGGGCCTTAGCACCCTGAGAGTGCCTGAGCTGTGCGGACATGACCTTCCGGGCCCCCTCCCTGGGAGGGAGGTGCACAGGCTCCCCAGACTCACACGGGACATTTTTAGCGTCTTGCACTCTTGGTAAGTGACAGTTTTGCAAATTGCGGGTAAAGAACTTAAATGTCTAATTAAATCCCGGAGATGCGCCAGAGCTGGAACCCGGTGATTGATGTTCGCGGAGGTGCGGGTCCCTGGCGGGGGCGCCTGACAGGGACCGCAGAGCCCGCCCGGCAGCTGATGTCTTGTTGTGATCCGCGTTGTCATTTTTTCATTACTGATTAAAATTAAAAATCTGCTCGGCAAATCCATTGTAAAATTTCCCTTCATGAGCATCGACGGGTACAAATTATTTTGTCAATCGTCTGGCAATCAAAACGGGGCTGGGGCTGGTTTCTAGCCCACACTGCCTTTTTATCCCCCTCGCGCTCACGCCAGTGACTTTTCACAACAAAGTTTTAAAAAGCGTAGGTAGCAGTCTTGGCAGCGCTTTTTTAAAAAATTGAAAGATTCGTCTCTTTTTTAATGAAATCTTCTGTTTCCGTGCGCCCTTCCCCCCACGGAGAGCGGAGGGGAAGGCTGGCGGTGGGAGAGCCGGTCTGGGCTGTGTGATTGTCTAATGCTGTGTAATGACAGGTGGATAATAGCAATAAAAGCCTTTATTAGGATAAAAATCTGTTTTGAGAATGGAAGCACAAATTGTCTAAAACTGTGAGGCAGAGAAGGAATCTTGCTAACCTGCACACCAAGGGGGAAATATTTGCAGGGATGGTGCTGAGGTGGTTTCGGACTTGGTACCCACAGGCCGTGGGAGGATGAGGGAGGGAGGACAGGGAGAGGAAGGCAGGCGGCGAGGAGCTGTGCACAGAGCACTGGGCATCGAAGGCCTGGATTCTAAGAGGCTTAGCCCAGGGCTGTGTGACTCTGGGCAGGTCACTGCCCCTCTGCGGGTCCCTTTTCTTCTTTTGCAAGATAAGGTGATGGGATCACTCAGCTCCTTCCTGCTAATCTCTCCCACGCACGCACGGCTCTGCAGCCGAGTGCATTCATTTGAAGTCTGGAAGTCAGCTAGGCATTTAAAGACGTCCAGGATTCATCTCCTAAGGCAGAATCTGACTCCGGGCAGAGAGCATGCTTGGGTGTGGGGCTGCAAGTGCTGGGTTTGATCGGGCTGGGCCGTCTAGGTCTTGAGAATTGACGCATTCATGACTTTGAGCCTCAGTCCCCTGTCTCAGGGATTACACGAACTGGCGTCCCACGGGCTTGGGATCTGAGCAGCGTCCAGGCCTGATCCTTAGAAGCATCTCACCCGAGACTAACAGGAGGTCAGTATCCCGAGGAGAGATATCACCCTGCCCCCACGCTGGGTTCTCAGACACATGGACACGTGGAGCTGGGCACTGCTAGTGCCTTCTAGAACTTGAACTTGAACTTAGACTTCATTAAAAGTGTTTCATTCTCTTTGGGGCTGTTCGTTTATAATTTATGCACTGCATTTCCCCCTTCCTTTCTTCTAAAAACCTAAATGTTTCCCTTCTTCCAGGAAAGCCACAGGCAGAATGTATTTTTGAAGGGATGGAGTTTGTAAGGTCATCTTTAAGGAAAAACAACATGCTTTCTGTCTTTTTATAGACTCGCCTGCTTGTTAAATAGCTTGGGCCAATCACAGCACGGAACAAGAATTCGTGAACGTTTGAATTCGGGAGGTTCAGAATTCCAGATCGCCGTCCTTTTATAACTGAATTGGAATATTTATATCTCCTCACACATAGTTGGCATGTGAGCTTCATACGGAGAATAGGGATATTATAAAATTCAAATACAGCCACATTTTCCTCTCTCCATAAAGCAGCAGGAACAGGGCTGTTGGGAATAAAGGCCATGGATATTTGAATGCTTAAAAAAAAAAACCTTTAATGATCGGGCAATTTTCTATTTTGGAAAATGGCTCATTCCGTTTTATGGGATGATTTCCCCAAACCTATATTTTGTGGATATTTTGCTAATGTGCCAACCCACAGCTGGAAAGATGGGCGTGCGTCTTCCACACCCCCAGAGTGTGAGCTCATGCCTGACGTGGCTGGTCCCTAGGGAGCCAGGCTTTCTCCTTCGCCCTTCTCCGCGAGGCTGAAGCAGACGGGGCATTTAGAGGGGTGTTATCTGAGGTACTGCTGTCCCTTTGCATGGCCACCCACTTGCCACATGGGCCCATCATTGTCAAGCCGTAACTCCGCCTGCGGGTGCCTGCCTCCCAGCTTCCAGCTCACGTGGCCGGTCCAGGGTGGTCAGGGGCAGGGGACACTAGCCTGGAGCCTCGGACCTGGGTCACGCCCTGGCTTCACCGCTTATTCACTGTGTGCCCTAGAGCAGGGTGCCTGCGTGAGCCTCAGTTTTCTCATCTGTAGAATAGGACGTAAACCGGCTGCAGCGGCAGGTGAAGGCGGGGGAGGACAGTGAGGAAGTGCTCGGG
Source organism: Trachops cirrhosus (assembly GCA_028533065.1). Taxonomy (NCBI): domain Eukaryota; kingdom Metazoa; phylum Chordata; class Mammalia; order Chiroptera; family Phyllostomidae; genus Trachops; species Trachops cirrhosus. The sequence goes on along the minus strand of CM052538.1, from coordinate 191,013,759 downwards.
CACGGCTGGCTGTGAGACCCTTCTGGGGGCAGGATCACAGTCCAGGCGGCTTTCCAGTGGGGACCTCCCAGCCCTGCACAGAGCTGGACACAAGCCTTGGAGGAGAGGGGTCTCTGGGCCTCTTTTTCATCCGCCCCAGGCCGGGAGCACACAGTGTCCTAAAATGCTCCCTGCCTCTCTCGAGCTGATACATACTTGTCGTGGGCGATGTTCCCACTATCAGACATTTGGTGGAATTATAAAAATCCATTCCCACCCTGCTTAATACATTTTCATATTTCTTCCTTGACAGGCCCGGGCGCGTTGGATTTGGGGCCCTATCATCCCGGAGCCCACGCTTCTGGTGCGCTTGGGGACAGAAGGTGTTTGGGGACTGGCCAGGCAAGAGGCCCTTGCCTCTGAAAGAAGAAGAGAGAAGGCAAGGTCAAGGTCAGGCACAGAGGCGGAAGCAGCCCCTGTGGTGTGCCCAGTGCTTCTTTCTGCAGCCCCCCAAGTCGGTGAGGGGCTTGCACACACACGGCGCCTGGATTTAAGCCTTGTTTCTAAGCACGTGCCCACGGCTAATCTCTCGCAGCCTCAGTGTTTGTGAAACGGGTGTAATAAAAGTGCCCACCCATACAGGTAAGCCACCGAACGGGTGAGGCAAGAAGACAGCTGTGCTTGTGCCGGGTAATGGTGAGAACTCGGCACGAGCTGCCGTGCGGAGGTACTGACCTCACAGGTCAGCGGACACGGGCTGCGTTCTCGTGCTATGGTAGGAGCCATGTCGGTGCGCCTCCCTTAAAAAGGTCGCAATAACCGTGTGCGTGTGCATATGTGTGTGTGTGTGGGGGGCGGTGTGCTATTACCATCTTTATTTTGTAGATAAGGAAAGTAAGACTTAGGGAGGCGGGTGGCTGAGAGAAGCCAGGGGAGTTGGCTAAATGGCCGGGGTGGTCTCCCTGCCACAGCCACCTGAGTCCTGCTGGGACTGGTCTAGGGTGGGCCGTACCGGCACCAGAGGGATGGGCTTCCTGGAGCCCAGCTTGCATCAGCCGGCCAGCGGCAGCAGCCTGTCCCGGCTCTCCGAGGGCCCGCCCTCCCTCCCGCCCTCCCTCCCGCCCTCTGCACAGGCAGACACGCTGGTTCCTGAGGACTGGAAGCCTCAAGCATGCGCGGCCCTCAAACCTCAAAGAGGATTTGGCTGCTGTGGCTTTTCTGGCCACAGAAGCTGTTGGTTTATTTTTCAAGTTGAGTGGCTAGTTGACGGCACCGGCTACAACCTGCTATTAGAAGCTCCTCACTGTGGTCAGCGTGGCGGCCTGGGGGCAGAGCCTCCGGGAGCCGTGGGATCCCAGGATCCTCATTTCCTCCCTTTCGGTTGGCACGTGGCTGGGGTGGGGATTGCGCTGGGGATTTCTGTGTGAGTCTCTGTCCCTGGCAGGACTGCACCATCCCCTCAAAGCACGTCTGAAGTGCGTAGAACTGACCACATTTGAAAGGGACGAGGAGGCTGGTCTCCTCCTTCGGGGGGCGATGCCCAGGATGCCTCACCCCCACTCCAATGGCCTTTTCGGTTATTTCGTGTTTGCAAACACTGCTTTGGGGCCAGCTGGTGGAGAACTTCCTATCGGTACAGATGCACAGGCGGAGGTGGGTCTCAAAGCACTCCTGGTGGCCCTCCGTGGGTGGCTCTGTCTGCCTCTGTGAGCCCGTCACCGGAATGTCACAGGGCAGGCTTCTTCCCTCTGTTGTTCTCCGATGTACCTGCAGTGCCTAGAACAGGTACTCAAGGTGTTGCGTGAATGAAGGGATGGATGGATCGATGGGTGCCCGTGGCTTTAGCCTTAATTTGCATTTATTTCAGGTGAGCTGTTACTGACCCGTGGCTGTGCCCAGTAACTGGTACAGGATCTGGTGCTCAACATCTGTGTAACCAGGCAGCTGGACCCAGTTATCCACTAAGTGATGGGCCTGTGCCTTTTCCACGCCTAGGGTTTTGTTGAAGGCCTGAAGAGTAGGTGCTTGTTAATGTTCATTGTGATAAATAGTTGGTGTGGAACTTCAAGCATCAAGTTGGGGGTCCTTTTATTCCAAACCCTATTTTCCATCCCAGCACCTCCTGTGTCTGTTTCCGAGGAATAAAATTACATGATAGATGCTTTGTCCCCATGAAAGTGCCCAATACACTAAGCATCTCGGTTAGGGTCAGAGTGCTAACCTCCAAACAATCACAAGCACATGCATTCTCGTTGACTTTATCAGCTAAAAACAGAGCTCGCAGTTGCGATCTACTAGAGCTGTAGGCTTTTGTGTCAGTCAGGACAGGTTAGGTTATGCTGTGTAACAAATAATCCCCATATCTCAATGGCTCAGTGCAACGAAGGTTTATTTTTTACTCATACTATATGTGTCCAATAGTAGCTGGGGGCTCAACTCTGTGTTGTCCTCACCCAGGGACTCAGCCCACCAACAGAGCAGCCGCTGTCTGGAATGTCACCTGTTGTCGCAATAGCAGGAATTGAACATGGGTTGTTAAAGGCTTCCTCCAGGAAATGATGCACATCACTTCTCTTTACATTTCATTGGCCAGAGCAAGTCACATGTTCACACCTAAGTTCAAGGGGCCAGGAAAGTGCATCCTGCCATGTTCTCAGGAGGAAAAGAACTTTAGACATTGGCTGGACTAGGCGCTAATGACCACTGCACCATCTTTTTTGAAAATGACTCAGTGTATAACTCTAGGTGAGTTGCTTCCTCCCTCTGAGTGTTAGTTTCCCAGTGGGTAAGGTGGGAAAATTAATGTTTATTCACCAAGTTAACTTGGGGATAAAGTAAAATAACGTACAAAAACACCCTGAACAATGCCCCTTCCCTTTTAGGTCATTTGTAAAGGAATGAATGAATGGATACCAGGAGTAGAGTAGTTCCAGCCTTCCTGGGATTTACAGTTTAGTGGGTAATGATAGTCATCCAAATAAAAGGAGAAATTATGACTTTGATATGTGTTTAAAGGGGAGTGTGGCACACCCAATGCAAAACGATCCCGTCCCCCACTGTCCGCTGTGCAACGTGACTTTTCAGTTCCTCCCATTAAGAGGTGGAAGCTATTTTTCTGCCCCTGAAGAAGGGACAGCCCATAACTTGCTTCGGCCAGTGGAGTACAGGGAAAGTGAGGCTTTGCCAGTTCTGAGTCTAGTCTCCAGAGGCCTTGCATGCCGCTGCTACGATCATGAGAACACGCCTGGTGAGCCTGCTGCAGGGGAGAGACCACGTGGGACATGGCAGAGTCACACTGGCCAAGCCAGCCCTCAGCCCGACTCACCAGCGGACCACTGACACTGGTGTGAGCCCACCTGAAACCCGCTGACCCAGCCCAGAGCAGCAGAACTGTCCAGCTACCTTAGAGACATGGAGACAGAGTACATGGCAGTGGTATTCTGTTTGGAGGTGGTTTTGTTACGCAGCGCTATCATGGCAACTGACGTGACAGATACAGGGGGAGATCCGTGAGGAGGTGTAATCAGAGAATGAGGCTAGTCTGGGAGGTTTGTTTTCTGCCCAGAGAAATAAAAAAATGAGCTGAGAGCAGGGGGCAGAGTACGTAGGTGTTAACCAGGTGAAGCGGCAGGGAAGAGCATTCCAGGAAGAGAGAGCAGGGTCTGGGCAAAGGCCTGGTGGTGGGAGCAGTGTGGCCCATTTGGACATGGAAGTGGCCCAGGTGGTGGGCGGCAGCAACAGAAATGCTGACTCCCCTTCCTAGACCTCTGTAAACAAGATTCTTCTGTTTCTGGGGGGCTCAACACCCCACTATCACAAGTCATATACATGAGGCTACTCTGTTTTGAGTTTTATCTTCATTTTGAGCTCCTGGAGATTTGCCTTTCCTTGCCTTTGAACTTGACTTTGGATTTAAGTAGTTTGTTGTTACATTGTATCCAACATTCTTATTTGTTTGGTCTGGGGGTTAGGTGGGTGGAAGTTCTTTCAGTGTCTGCGTGGTCCACCCTGCCGACTGGACGCCTGAGCATCGGGAGCAGTTATTCATATGAATGTTTTTATCATCTTGAAAGGAGCCACGTAAGTCACCAGAAGTAAGACAGTGGATGTCGATCTGCTTTGTGTACTTTCAAGTTCTCCATCAATGGAAGGCGTGAGGAACTGTTTCCATTCCTGAAGGATGAACTTTAAAAACACCTCGTACGCATTGAACTGCTTTGTCATCTCCACCGCACATGTCAAGGTCATCAATGTGACCTCCATCTGGCCAGATCCAAGGGGGAGTGCTTTGTCCTCTTTTGCTCCCTGGACTCAGCCGACCAGTCCCTCCTTCCCTCACACTCCCTTCTGTGTAAGGTTGCCAGGACACTGTGCTCTGCTGGCTTCTTCCCACCTCACTGGCTGCTGTCCCCTCTCTCCTTTACCATCTGAAGGCCAGGTGTCCCGAGCTCTCTTTTCTCACCTCCATGCTCTGTCCCAAAATTAATATGCTTTTCCTCATTTCCATTGCTGCCATGAGAGTTCCTCATCTTTTGCTAGACTGAGAAAGTCTTTTAACTGGTTTCCTTGTGGTCTTACTTATCTTACCGTAATCCAGTCTCCATCCAGCAGAGCCAGCACACAACTTAGTCCTATCATTCCGCTGCTTACAACCCACCCAGGGCTCCCTGTTGAACCTAGAATGGAGGCCAACATAACCCTCAACACCAACTCTACCTTCAAGTCACCCCTCGAGCTGGCCTCTGCATTCTCCCATAGCCCCGTCCCCTCCACTCCCTGGCTGCTCACCTGCTCTAGCTTGTCCTTCTCACTGTGCCCCAGGGACTTTGCACTGGCTGATCCTTCTTTCTGGGACACTTTGCTCCCAGCCATCTTTCTGTGACTGCCTTCTTCACGTCACTCAGCCCTGGTTCAAGTGCCAACCTCTCAGAGAGAACTTCACTGGTTACCCAGGCTGAAGGGGCACTCCCCCTCCGCCATTACTCTCAATTCCATTACCTTGCTTGCTCTTCAAGCCTTTGTCATCAGATAAGACCTCATTTATGTCCTTACTCATTTACCGTCTCTCCCCAAGAAGAACGTGAGCTCTATTGGGGTGGGACTGGGCCGGCCAGGTTCACTGCTGACTTTGCAGTAATGAGGCTAACGCCTGACACTCAGCAGGTAACGGGCAATCATTCCTCGAAGGAATGGCTGATCTACTTTATACTTTACAAATACTGTCTCTTTCAGATCTTGCAACAACCCTACAAGTGGAACTTCCTGTGCCCAAGATTGAGATAGGAAATGCGAGGATCCCTGAGATTCAGAGGCTCCCCAAGTCCTATGGCTCTGAAGGAGCTGAGCCAGGTGTGAAGTTTCCAGGGCTGGGTCCAAGGTCCATGCTCCTTCCCTGTATCAAGTCACCTCTTGTGAGTGGATTTAGGATTTGAGCGCAGAAGTCAAGACGCAGACAGTTGTTGAGTCAGGAAGTCTCCCTTGTTTGAGAACAAAGCCTTTTCTTTATGCCTCGAAAGACATCCAAGGCCCCCCGTGCCAGCCCTGGATGGCACGCTTCCTTGAAAATGCCCACACAACAGTTGGCACTAGGTGGGTGCTTTTTAAAAAAAATCAACTCTGGTTTGGAGTCTTTCAAACCATAAAAAGACCAGTGTGAAACCACAAAACTTCTAGGTTTCTTGCACTCTTAAAACTTAAGGAAAGAAGTGGGGGGCAGTATTATTCGAACCACATTTTGCACACGCTAGCTTCTCTCCCAGCCTGAAGCAGCTGGTCCCGAGCTGCCACTCGCCGCACATTTTTATGGGCCGAGTTACGAACCCTGGCAAACAGCTGCCTGCAGTGGAATTACTGACGGGGCCCGGGTCCCCAGGCAGGGCGGGCCTCGAGGCGATGCCCCCCAAATGCAGAGCGCTCCACGCTGGCTCGGAGAGTGCATCTGTCCTCTGGCCACACTTGCTCCCGGGCACCACAGAGAATTCCCTTGTTGTTTCATTCACTTAAGACTTGGAAGTTTGGGAACTTGGCACGAGCAACACGTTGGCCCACAAGGTAGGCTCGAGTGAGAGGAGTGTGCGTCTCGATGCCTGCTTGGCCCGGAAGTAGAGTGGAGTCAGGCAAAGGGTTCTCCGGTCTGACGGGCTGGAGTTCGAATCCTGGCGTCACGGACAGACACTCAGTCTGTGTGACCTTGGGCCAGTGACTTGATCTGGCCCGTCCTCAGTTTCCTCCTCGGTGCGATGTGCCAGGGCGGCTGGGCATGATGCTGAAATGAGGCAGTGCATGGGAGAGAAAAGCATGATGGTTAAAAGCATGGATTCAAGAATCCGTGAGACCTGGGTTCAAATCCCGTCTTTAGCTCCTACCAGCTGCATGATCATAGGCCAACAGGCTAAATATCGCTGAGACTCAGTTTCCCTAGCTCTTTGGGTCATGCAGAGGTTTAAATGAGATGATATGAATAAAGGTGTTGGCAGAGGGCCTGGCTCACAGGCCTCAATAACTACGTACCGTTCCTGTCTTGTTCCCAATGACCAACCTCCAGGACAGCAGATGACACTGAGCATTTTCTAAATGACAATCATTGTTACTGTAAATGTGTTCCCAGGCTATTTGGTTAACTTACATGTTTTCACTGTTGATAATTATGGTGAGGTTTTGTGTGTAAGCATTTCACTTAAACTTAGAGAAATTGGAAAAAAAGAAAAAAGAAAGTTCTTTGTTCAGAACACATTTCACATAAAGAGTCATCAGCCAAGAATATTCAAGATCCTTTTGTTATGTTTCGAAGAGATGATTATTTTGTAGGCTCTGGGGCACTTAAACCCTGTCCAGAAATTCCTTTGGTAAATAATAATAACAGAAAATATCCTTTGGAAATAATAGAGGGGATTTAGCAAATACCTTCATTTCAGAGATCTCAAAGCCTTCACGTAATTTCAGGGCTTTAGTGATTTTCTTAAAAGGGTTTGACTTTCTTTCCTGCCTCAGCCAGAGGCATGTTCGCAGGAAGTGGAGGCCTTCGGAGCTGGACTCGATCCTGGGGGTGATTTGGTTCAGCCTGGCTGCTGTACCAGTAGGAGAAACTGAGGCCCAGGGAGGGGCTGATGCAGCTGGAGTGAGAGTGAGGACTCCGCTGCAGGTCCCCGGGCACCTGCAGCTCAGCGCTCCTTCTTGCTCCTCAGGTCTCTTCACTCCTGCGGGCTCTACACCCTCCAGAAGGCGTCTGAGGGTGCACGCTCGGTGCCCGCTTGACACGTGTGTGCTTGCTTCACCTTGGAGCTTTCACCTGTGAAGTTTGACAGAGAGGGGCAGGGAGACGAGGGCGTGGCCTTCTTTGTCTCTGGGGCTGCTGCCCTGCAGTGTCAGGCCGGCAGGGACCATCCTGGCTGTGAGTCGGGCTGGCTGCTCCAAGGGCGGCTGTGACCCTGAGGGATTTATCCAAGCACCCTGGACCTCCCTGCCTTGCCTTGAAGAGGCAAGGGCTCAAAGTCATGGGGGTGGGATTTTTTGTTAGAACGAAGATCCCCTGCGCCATGCTATCCATCCCTCGGGCGTTTCTGTCATTTTCCGCACACCTGTCTGATTTGCTTCCCCAACTCAGGAAATATCAGTTTATATCATTTTGTAAATTTTTGTGGTTTTGCCTCATTTCCCATTGAGTCTTGGTTCATTCATTCATTCAACAAGCCTCTTCTGAGCCCAGCTAGGTGCGAGGCATTGGCTGTCCATGTAAGTAGGCAAAATGAAAATGGGTCCTGTCATCATGGACTTTACTAAGAACAACCAGTGCAACAAGGCGGTGCCGCCACCACCGAAATGTGTATCCGTCAGGGTGACACAGGTTGGGCTGTGGAACAAATAGCCCCACCTGCAGTGGCGTAAATACGACCAAGAGTGAACTTTGGCTCTCGCTATAGATCTGCACTGCTCAGCGGGAGGCCTCTGCTTGTCACAGATGCTCCGAAACACAGGCTGATGCGGAATCGCATGGACCTGGGCCTTCACAGTCACTGGGGCAGCAAAAAGCAAGCGTGGGGAACCACAGGCAATTCTCAGAGCTCCCATGCAGAAGTCACACTTGTTACTTTCACTCGCGTTTTATGGGCCACAGCGAGTCACATGGCCACACCGAACTCCAAGGGAGGTGAGGACCTGCAGTCCCACGGGCCTGTGAAGAGCTGGTAGGTCTGCGAACCTCAGTGTCCCTTCCTGTGAAAACAAGAAGCGGGCCCAGCTGACCCTCCCTCTCCAGCTGTGACGGCGAAGGCCTGGGGACTGTGCATTCCAGCGACACACAGTCCCGCCGCCGGTGGTCACCCACGTCCGCCTTCGGAGGGCTGGTGGAGAAGCGGGTGCGGCCAGTGCTAATTGCGGAGTCTGATTTCCAGGGAGAGGTCTTGTTTTGGGCTTTCCTTCCCTTCTACTCTTAAATTCTGGCAGAAGTGTTTTCAAGGTTATGGTTATTACATCAATTATTTTCCTAATTTCTTTTTTGAGGGAAATCCACTTTTGCAGAGTGGTGGTGTGAAAGGGGTTTCATAAGGGCAGGAAAGCCGTAATTTTGGCAGAAGAATCGTGACACCTTCAAAATGAGTAATTATGGAAGGGTGCGCTGGAAACCACTTTCACAGAAAATTGCCCTGCTGTTTCCAATTGGTTTTGCTGGTTAGTTTTAAATCTTGCCCTGGCTCTTTCCTCTGCTGCTGGAAATCCTTCCCCCACGGCCGTCTGCCCCTCTGGGGGCGGCTGCATTTCTAAGGCTGGTGAAAGCATGGCGGTCATTTTGAAATATGAACTTGAACATGGGTCCCTGTCCACATCTCAGGCCACTAGCTGGGGATGTGCCAGGAACTTCCTTGAGAGCTTTATGACCAGTGACAGAAGTGGAACCCTGTCAGTTTAGAGTCGCCCCTCACCCTGGGGTTAAGCCTCTATTCTAAGGGGGCTTGTAGGGGGGAGCGTGCGGGGTCCACCTGTGATCCTCACCTTTCCAGGTTGGCACTGCTAGGACCTCCTGGTGCCATGTGGTCCCTGGCAGGCCTCTTGCCTTCTCTAGGTGGTCTTCTCTCAGCTGCTTTCAGGCTGCAGGGCAGTGTGGACCCTGACCACTGAGAGCTGACTGTGGCTGCTCAGCCCCCCATACGGCCACTGTCATAGCGCTGCTCCAGGGCAGCCCTGCAGGGCAGGGCAGTTCCCCTGGCTGGCCGACTCCCCAGCTCTCCTAGAAGCAAGCCACAGCCCCACTCTGCTCTCACCTTGGCCAGACCCCTCCGTGTACCGGCTGGAACTCGGGCGTCTTCTCTATAAAAAATGCCAGCAACGCAGTCTCTGATTTCACCTTCAGCTCGGAGCGGTTTCCTCCCATGATGGAACTCTGTTTTCTGACGATGGGGACCGTGGGCACGGTGAAGGACACGCAGCCCCGGTCTGGGCTGGCCTCCTGGCTCAGGCCTGGGAGCAGAGGCTGGGGTCCTATGGGTGACTTCCTCCCACATCCTGGGGGCCTGGCTCCGATGGCGCCTGGCGGCACCCTACCCCTCCATCCGATGCTGCTCCTGCTCTTTCAGGCTGAGCTGACGTCACCCCTCTCTGTGGCTTTCCCTCATGCTCGATACTTCGGGGCTCCCAGTCTGACGGCGTTTGTTGTGGGTGAGTCCTGCGTTGAGGCAGGTGGAGGCCTGTTTTCTGGGATCAGGTGGGGTTGGGTCACAAGAAGGCGTCCGTACATGCAGACCTACAGGGTCTGCGCCAGGGATCTGACCTCATGCAGTTGTGGGAGCTGGTTCAGTGGCCCCTGGACACCTGTGGCTTCACCTCTGATGTGGGGCTTCCGGTCTGCGCAGCAGGGGGCTGGGAAGGGACGTGGGTGGCTGACCTTGCTGATGTCCTCCGGGCATCCTCCTGAGACACCGAGATCCTTCATCAGGAAACCAAACGCCATCAGGCCGGGAGTCAGGGCCAAGGGCCTGTGCAGGGGACGGGGAGCCGAGGCGGGCCACAGCCAGACGTAGCTGTGGGGAGTGACAGGGGTGCCCGGGAGGGCTGCCTGGCGGAAAAACAGAGACGTGACTGCTGCTTCGCCTCTGCCCTCCGAGTGTCACCTGAAGCTGCTTTTTGTGGCCCCTCCTCACTGGCAGCATCAGGGAGTGAGTTCTGGGGCGTGTGGCCCAGCGAGCTGGCGCGCCAGAGAGCCCCCCCCGCCGTGAGTCCTGCATGGCTGGCTCAGAGGCAGGGCTCTTGTCCAGTTTAGTACTTTTTACGTGACAATTTTTTCTTGGACACCGACTGTGTGTTAGGACCAGTGCCAGGTGCTGGCAACACCGAGGTGACTCGGACCCGGTCCCGGCCCTGAGGACCTCCAAGGTTGGTGGGAGGGACAGGCCCAGAACCAGACAATGCGAATGCTGAGGTCACCAGACGGTTTGCAGGAGCTCTGGGCCCACAGAGGGTTCCGGAACAGGGGCGGAGTCAGCCAGGCAGAGGGGGAGAGGGGCTGCTCCAGAGACAGCATGTGCCAAGTCCCCGAGGTGTGACAAAGCATGCGCCTTGCAGAGTCACTCAGCCTGGCTGAAGTATGGAGGGCGAGAGGCCTTGGATGAGGGGGACGGGAGGCAGGAAAGGGGGGATGGGCTGACATGTGGAGGGTGCTGTGCTCTCGGCTAAGGAACCTGGCTGAGAGGAATGCGGGTGTGTGCTGTTGGGGCGTCACACGGTCAGAGCTGGGCTTCAGACAGCTCCCTGACTTGGCGGGGAGGGGAGGCTGCAGGCGGGCAGACCCCGCGTGGACCCTCGTGATGGTCAGGTTGAGGGAGGACAGAGGCCTCGACAAACCCATGGGCAGTGTGATGGACTTAATGACGTCCCCTTCCTTCACACCCGGTGGTGGCCACTGCAGCCCTGGGGGAAGCAGGGAGGTTTGGAGAAAGAGCACACTTCAGCTTTTACACTCTGTGGTCTCAAACCAGGCCCTTCCCACTCTCTCTGCAGTGTTGTGGGCAGGAGCCAGGGCTCGGCCCTTCACTGGGCCCGCCTGCTAGAGAGGAAGGAGGGTGCAGCTTGGGGACAGCGGACAGGGCCTCAGGGATGTAACAGAAGTCCACCCTTTCAAGTCCAGCCCACGCAGGCGTGCGCTCCTCTGCCCTTGACCATGCGTGGCCACATTCCACCAGCTTCTGTCCTGGCTTGAGAACACCAGCTGTGGGTGGGGGCCGCAGACGCCCAGTCCTTCTGACCCTGGCCTTTCAGATGGTGCGGTGGTGCCGTCAAAGAGCTCTCCTTGAGTTTCAGACAGAAATTTCCTCTCAAGTGCTCTGGGAAGGGTGTTGGTACAGAGCTTCTAATTCCCACCGCCGCTAAATGCGTATTAATAACGAGCCGAGCTGTGGAAACGGCGGCTCCAGCCAACGGCACTTGACCTGTAGTGGATGGATTCAAGTTCACGGTTTTTAACCGGTAATATCAGCTGGCTTCACTCCTGCTCTTCTTTCCCAGTGCTTTCATTTTCACCACGCGTCCTTCTTTCTCCCCGCTCTCTGTCTTGGTGGCTGAGCCTCAGGTGATGTGCTGGGTGCCGGTCCCTGCCTACCTTCCACCTCACAATCCCAGCTTGCGTGCTTGCTGGAGCTGACGTCCTGAGCGTAGGACCTCCGGGATCCAGGCGGGACCGGGAGGTGAGTGACGGGGCGCCGAGCTCCCGCTGTCCGAGTCTGCAGCAAGGCCCGGCTTTGCTGCAGGTCCTCTGGGCTGGCCGACTGCCCTCTGCACCCCTGAGCCTAAACTCCCTCGCTCTCCAGAAGGACCTGTTGTATCACCTGTCGGGCAGAATCGGGACCTGGTTGATGATGTCAAAGATGCAAGGAGCAACTTGCACAGGCTCGGGCGCTCAGTCGGTGATCGGCACATGTGGGCTCCTTCCGGCCGTCTGTTCCCCGCCTGTGGATCAGAGCTTGGGAGCTGGTGCAGGGGACAGGCCCTGGACAGGGAGTTGGGGGGTGGTGGGGGCAGCAGGTATGTTATAGCTCCAGCCCTGTAACTCACTCAGTGCTTATCTGTGAAATGGGCTGGGTTGCACATTCTGCCAGTCCCTTTAGGGTCTCCATTTGAGGGTCCTGTCTGGGCAGCAGTAGAGGGAGGGACAGGTGGAAGAGGAGTAGCAGGAGGAGGATGAGGATGAGGATGGTGAGGAGGAGGAGGAGAGGGAGAGAAGTGGGAGGACAAGGAGACAGAGGCCAGTAGAGCAATAGTGGGCATTCTGGGTGGCATGGGCATTACTGTGCATCATATTTCTCTTGGTCCCTACCCAGCCCCTGCCCCTGGTGCACCAAAAGCCTTCCCAAGGTGGGAAGGGCAGGTGGTGCCAGTCCTGCAGTGTCTGGGGCCAGAGGTCAAGGCCTTTAGGGAGGGCAAAGGCCCTCCAGACCACCCCATGAACACTGGGAGAGTTGCAGAGGGTGGGAAGGTGGGTGGAGGCGTGCAGATACCGCGTTCACCTGTGGAGGCAGCTTCTGCACGGGCGGCAGGCCGGGCACAGTAGGACCAGCAAGCAGTGGGTGCACAGACCGTGCTGGACCCCTGTGAGACCTCCTTTCTGGGCTGGACCTTCACTAGTGGAGGACGAACAGATGTGACTGTCACCTCTGAACTGGGCTGCTAAGGGTAGCTGTGTCTTCTCCTCAAGCTCTGTCCACTCATAACATCAGGGACAGACACTGACCCTAGTGGACACTCTGAAGTGCAATGCAGGTGACTGATGGGTCCACTTGATGGAAGGAACCTGGCTCCCCAGATAAGTGCTTAGAGCCAGGTCCGCCCCCACTAGCCTCCCCTCCCTGCAGTGGGCCTGGATGTGAGTCAGAGGTACGCCTTCACTGTGTTAAGCCACTGGGGTTTAGAGGCTGGTCTAATTGCCCACACATTTTAACTAGAGGCTGCTGTATAGGGAGAGGGGACACCAGAGGCTGAAGCTGGCAGGATTCACTCTGAGGACCTGTTTCAATACAAGAAAGAACTCTTGGTTGCAAGAAACCAACACCCCATTCAAAGTGGCTTAGGAAGAAAATGGACTTTATTAAAGTCTGGGGGATATTCAGCCTCAGGCATGGCTGGATCTAGGTGCTCAGACACAGTGGCAAGCTCTCTCTCTCTCTCTCTCTCTCTCTCTCTCTCCCTCCTGCTTTTTTCTGTGTTGGCTTCAGCTGGCAAAGATGGCTACAAACTTAGCAGCCCATTTACCCTTGAGGAAAGAGGTGATATTCTCAATTATTCCAGGAAAAGGCCTGGAATCCACTTTGACCCACTTGGGTCACATGTCCATTTCTGATGCATCCTGTGGTTGCTGGTGTGGAGTCCAATGCTCTGATTAGCCAGGCCTGGGTCACGTACCTAGTCTTGGGGCTGGGGGTGGGGCCAGCCTCAGTTAACCCCCAGCCCCTGCCCAGTGGATATCGCTAAGAGGAAGGGCAGCTGGTTGGACAAAAATGCAGCCACATCCCTGGGCCAATTTTTGCACACTTCCAGCATGCTCTGCATCCAGGGAAGGTGCCCCTTCCTTGACTCAGTGTTCTGCCCCACAGAGAGAGCACCTGTGGTGTCAGGACTAAGTCCTGTCCCTGTTTGTCCCTGGGCCAGCCGCTGCCCCAGTGGCCCTGTAGGTCTCTGGAGGATCATGTGAGCTCCAAACTGGGCTCGAGGAGCACCATGTCTGCATGAGGAAGGGGCTGTCACCTGTGGGGATGCTGGTTCCCTCAGCATCACACTGACCCGGGGACCTGTCAGCCTGAGGGGACCATCAGGGAGCCTAGGGAACTGTTTCTTTTTCTTCCACCAACTGTTTTTTTTACTGTGGTAAAATACACGTAACATGACATTGTCCATCTTACCCATTTTGACCTGCACAGCTCAGCGGCATTGGGCACAGTCACATTGTTGTGCTGCCACCACCACTGTCCACCCCAGAGACGCCTCGTCCTCCCCAGCTGACACTCTGTCCCCGGTAAACATCCCGACCCCCACCCTCCACCTCTGTCTGGACGACTTTGCACGACCCAGCACCTTCTATGCACCTGACTACCCTCCACCTTGTCGTGAGGGCTTATCTCCCTTGGCGTGACATCCTTAAATTCCGTCCCTTTGCAGCACGTTCACGATGGCCTTCTTCTTGTTTTAAGATGGAAAACACCCCACGGAGTGGCAGGACCCGTTTGCTTATCCCTTCATCTGGTGACGGACCCTCGGGCTGCTTCCGCCTTTCGGCTGTCGGAGTAACGCTGCTGTGAGCACGGGGGTACAGGTGTCTATGTGGGCCCCGCCTTCAGTTCTTTCGGGGATGCACCTAGAGGTGGAATTACTGGGTCATATGATAATTTAAGGTTTTCGAGGAACCACCGTACTGTGGGAATCCTGAGGATTTTAAAGCCCCTGCTCCCATTAGCAAGGATTTATAAATCAGAAGACAAAAGATAAGGGAAGAAAGGAAAAGCCCGATCTTTGGGGGCTGACACGGCAGCCCTGCCAGGAGAGAGAATTTATCTTGACCGGCAAGCCCAGCAAGCGTAATCCAGGTGCTGGGCAGGAGGCGGAGAGGCCGGCTGGCGAACAGGAGCCTCGCCGGCTAGCAGCCCTGGCAGTGGGTTTTATGTTGATGGCAAATTGTCACTTTGGTGGAATTCGGGAATGCTACCTATGTCATTAGGCGGCACTCTATAATGCAGTCACTCATGGGCGTGTGAAGGGCAGGCTTCTTCCGGGGACAGCCAGGGCGATCCTACTGGCACCTTCCCGGAGAGGGGGTGAGGCGTCTGAGGGCACCCAGCAGCTGGCACGTAATTAGTGGTGAGGGGGCTGTTCCAATGCCTCCTGGACCAGGAAGCCTCCGGACCCCCAGCTGTCTCTGAGGTGGGGACAGGCCTGAGGGCAGATTTGGGGGAGGGCTGATCCAGGGGAGCCCGGAAGCCCTGAGACACCGGCCTGCCCTGCAGACTCCCCTGTATTCCTGGTCACGGGGGCCTTGAATGTCAAGGTCAGGGCCCCAGAAGAGTGGAACAAGCTCCTCCAAGGGTTAAGACACTTTTAAAAAGCCGGCAGGAAAAGGAAACTGTGGCGCTTTCTGACCACGGGCTGCCTGCCGCCCGGTTTCCCAAGCCCTGGGCGGGATTGGCGGCCGCATGTCCCCTCTGGAATGTCTGGGCTGCAGCCGGGGCTCGCTCTAAATGAGAAACAGGCCGGCGGGCTGCGGCCAGCTCCTCGTGCGGTCTGGGCAGGGCCGCTTGGCTCGGCCTCCGTGGAGGACACACTGGCTGGGCCTGGCGGACCTCCCACCCGCATGGGAGGCTTGGGGGGCCGGCCAGCCGCGTCGGGCCAGCTCCTGCACGGAGGGAGGCCGGCAGGCCACCGCCCTGGAGGCAGATGGAGACCATTCTGCTCTTGGCCTGCCACCACCCCTCCTGCAATCTTGGGAACAATGAGGTTCATGGACCCTAGGTTTTCTCACGCTGAAAACGGGAGCAATGGCACCTTCCAGGGTCTCATGGCATGAAGTTGCGGAGCCTCTGCGTTGCCTCATGGATGTGGCTGCCTGGAAGGATCTGAGAGCCTGGCCCTACATTCTGGTGTGAGAGCCACAGTGACTGGGGTTCAGAGAAGTCCAGGAATCACCCAGGGTCCCACAGCAAGGTGGGCACATACAACAGGTCCTTCTGTAACCAAACGCTTCCCCCAGCAGCACCTGTCTGTGGGAGGCCGGCTGTGACCGTGCTTTCCGGCTCCTCCCCAGCCTGTCCCTCCTCGTCTTCCCAGCCCGGGCACTGAGCACAGTAATGTCCACGTTTGTCCAGAGCCCCTGGTTCATGCACTTTCTCTAATCCTGTGGGGTGAAGAGTCAAGGATGTCCCTAGCGGCTTCCAGATGAGAGTTATCCCTGAAATTTGGGGTGACTGCGATCAAACCCCACTACACACTCTTTCCTGCCTTCCCGAGCATTGAGCAGTGTCAATCAGTGCTTACTGGCACCAATTCAGCGCCAACAGAGTTTGGGGTGCAATGATGGAGGTGACTTACGGGACTGGGTGCCTCTCCAGCTAGATAGCTCCTGGCCGGTCTGCTCCGTGCTGTGCTGTCTGCCCCGCTCTGTGCCAGCCAGACCCTTTTGGGGTTTCACAGTGAATGCAAGGTCCAGAAGAGACATCTGTTCCTCCCAGTGGCCCTCCGGGCTGGGTTGCTAACTCCGCTTTGTGGAGTGAGGGACCAGAGAGGTTCAGTGACCCCCTGAAGGTCACTCTGTGGGCAGAAGCAGAGCTGGCGTTCCCCCAGAGCTGACCGGGAACTGCGGGAGGGGCTGCTTCTGCTCCACCGTGGCTATAAGAGGGTGGAGAAAATGCTTCAAGGCCTAAACATCTGGTCCTTTCCCTCTGCTATGGGAAAGCGGTGGGTTCGGTCACTTACGAGTGTGTGACCTTGGGCAAGTAACTCGGTCTCTTTGAGCCTTGGTTTCTCCACCTGAATTCATGGGTGATGATACAGAAATGCGGGTGAATGAGCAAGGGGAGGCGGGGCGGGTGTCGCCATGCAGGGGATCCCAGGGATCTGGGCTGGACTGGGGTGCACGGCCACCAGAGGGGCGGGGTTTGTGAGGGAGAAGACCCTGAGGATCTTTTTTTAAAAATCTATTTTATTGATTATGCTATTACAGTTGTCCCATTTCCTTCCCTCTATTTCCCCCCACCCTGCACCACCCCCTCCCACCTACATTCTCCCCCTCCCTTAGTTCATGTCCATGGGTCGTACATATAAGTTCTCTGGCTTCTCCATTTCCTATATTATTCTTGCCCTCCCCCTGTCTATTTTCCACCTACCATTTATGCTTCTTATTCCCTGTACCTCTTGCCCCATGACTCCCCTCCTCTTCCCCACTGATGACCCCCCATGTGATCTCCATTTCTGTGATTCCGTTCATGTTCTAGTTGTTTGCTTAGTTAGTTTTTGTTTTTTTAGGTTTGGTTGTTGATAGTTGTGAGTCTGTTGGCATTTTACTGTTCATATTTTTGATCTCCTTTTTCTTAGATAGGTCCCTTTAACATTGCATGTGACAAGGGCTGGGTGATGGTGAACTCCCAGCTCTGTCGTGCTTGGTAGCGCTTTGACCGAGAACCGTCGGTTCGATGTGCAGGCAACGGTTCTGGGCAGAGGGAAGGAGGTGCCTAGGTCAGAGGCGGCGCTGCCGTCGGGGTGGCCCAGGGTCAGCTCCACCGCAGAGCATTCTCCTGGGTTCACGGGGGTGTCTGTGTGCTGAAGCACGTGTGCACTCGTGAACGTGCACTCGTGTGTGTGCGAGTGGAGGGCGCAGGTCACTTCCTTATTTCCCGAATGCTTGGAGAGCGGCATTTGGTGAGCTTGTTCAGCCAGGCTTCGGGCTCTGAGAGTGGACATGCCCAGGTCTGCAGGAGCTGCTTTCCCCTGTGGGTGACGAGCTGATGTCCCTGCTCTGGGAACAAGGACATCAGAAAGTGTTAGGGGGCCTGACAGGCTGCTGTTCCAAGGGTCAGTGCTCCTCAGTGTCCAGGGAAAGATTGACAGGCCTTTAAAGTGATCGAGACCAGCGTATGGGGCAGCAGTGTCCTCTCCTCCACTTCTGTGGGTGAAATCGCACCCTCTCCTCGGCATCGACCCTCCCGCACCACTTAAACACACATTAACCGGGGCAGACCACGAAGACAAAGCCCCCTCTTTCATCAGCTGGAAGTTCATTTTCCCAGCTTTCCCAGAGGGGAGCGATGTTGTGAAACCCCTTGTTTGGAGGGAGAGGTTCTTATTAGATCTGATGAGGCAGTTTGCATCAAAGCTAATTAGGATGGCCAACCGGAGAGAGGAGGTCGGTGAGCGTCATGGGGCGGCTTTGGTGCGCCGAATGCGCCGTGAGGACCTCTGGGCTATGCAACGGGTTCTTTCCACCAAAGCTTCAGCGTGCATCTGATCTCAGGATATTGGATTTTTCTTTGAGGAAAGAAATAAATGACTTACCTGGGGAATAAGCCCAGAGTTCCCTCCATGCACGGGGCTGGAATAAGCCTGCGATTCTCATGTAAACCTCTAAAGCCTGGGCATCATAATGTACTTTATGTGCCAGATGAGTAGGTTGCCTCCCCAAGAAAAAAAGAGAAACATGGCAAGGAAGAAAGATTAGTGACTGTATCCAAGGAGAAAGAGAGCAGATTCAAGAACTTTGTGTACGTGGCACGGCTTCCTGACACCGTGCTGAGAAACACGCTTCACTCGGAAAAGCAGTCGTTCGGGTTTCTTCTTGGACTTGGTCTCGGAGGCTGGCAGGTGTGTCCCGTTCGTAGTTGTGCTGCTGAGTTTCTTTCCCACCTCCCCTAAGCCCGACAAAATCAGGCTTCATCAGACCCTCTCGGTTTCGCTGCTTTCCTGTGTGGCTGGTGCAGAGCGGATAAGAACCGCGGGTTCTCTGCCTCCTGCGAGTGTTCGCTGGGCTGCTGCTCGGCTCTGGCCCGGTGGCCACGTCAGAGAATCTGGTTCCTGTGTCCGTAGGTCTGCAGAGTGAAAAGCAAGCCCAGCCCGCGGGGATCCTGTCGGCGTGACTTTGCCAGGATGGCAGGAGGGAAAAGAGGTGATTTTCTGATTCTGAAACCCATGGGAAAATTCCAGGGCTTGGCAAATTCAAAGTAAGAGTCAAGGTGAGTTCGAGGCAGTGAGTGTAGGCTATGCCGAATGCACAGATGTGACAGGGCCGGTACATTGTTCTCCGACTTTATCCTGGACACGGAACTGTAGAGCTGGAAGGCCTTTTGACATATTTAATCAATTCCCTTTTGCTATTGATGAGAAAATCGAGGCCGGGGCAGATGACGGGAACTATACCTACCATCACGGAGCGAGCTGCGGTTGAGGCAGCCTCGCCTGTCACCAGCTGCTGCATGCAGATCGCGTTTTCCAAAGCCGGATGCAGCGTGTCTCCCATCCCACCGGCTCCTTCCCAAAGTGAACCTCTTCCTTCCAGAGGTCCCCGTCTTTTGTCCCGTGGAATCCAGATGATGCTGTGACTGCTTTGACTGACAGACTATGGCAGGAGTGACGCTGTGCCACTTCCAGGCAAAGTCTTGTTGCTTTGGCAGCTTTTGCTTCTTGCTTCTTAGAATGTTTACTCTCGGTTCACTTTCTGTCCGAACCCAGCTGCCTCTGTGAGCAGTGGGCGTCCGTGGAGAAGCCGCGAGGAGGCAGTTCAGGTGGCAGCCGCAGCGGGGTTCCCAGCCGGCAACCGCGTGGACTCTCGGCCAGCTGTCTGAGTGCATCGTCTCAGACGTGCAGCCCCGGCGGGACACGAGAGAGGACCCCCACGCTGAGGTCACGCAATCCCTCCACTGGTGGCAGTTAACGATAAATTACTGGCTTAAGCCACAAAGTTTTAAGGGTTACTTGTTATAAAACAATGTTTAACTGGAACACCACTCCTAATGCTAATATGCAAACTCAAGCTTGACTACCACACAACGGTTTCACCCAAAAATCTCCCATTTATTCTAAAACTCAGTGTTTTTCTGACGGAAGGTCCAGACTTACTGGTGCATCGTAAGGTCAGTTTAGTGGGCTGCAACCCATTAAATCAAGTGGAATAGAATGTATCCTTGTGCATTACACCCCGTGAGGGTGAGCCTTCCGTGAAGATTTTGGTTTAGTTGTGTGTGTGTTCTAGATTGTGGGTCTTGAGCAAAAATGTTAGAAAAATGTGAGTGTTATTTGAACTTCACTACAAGCAAGCAGGGAAGCTTTCATTTTCTCCTTTTCATCCACAAGGAAACCCAAACTAGAAGGCCGGCTTTGTGGCAGCTGTGGGCTCGTCCACCGCTCCTGTCACCGTCTGCAGGCCACTCTACCTCCTTGCCATTCCTAGACCATTTTAGAGCTCTCTGGGAAGACCCACTTTCTTGTCCTGTGTGCATGTACAGGCGACTGTCACAGCGGGCGACACACCCTTACGCCTCCCCTGTGCTTGGTCCTCGCTGTGCTGAGGACTCCAAGGAGCTGACACACGGGAGGTGCCGTAGTTGCTCCCGTTTTAGAGGTGAGAAGATGGGGCCTCAGCGAGGCCACACAATTTAGCCAGTGTGAGAGCTGGAATTCAAGCCTCTGTCACCTGACCCCACATCGACACCCTTAACCGTCAGGCTGGGGCTCCTCTCCTGGTTGGGGACACTCATGTTGGGGACAGCCTCACCATGGCAGCCTGCAGTTTGCTCCCATGGGCTGGGGGGAGCGCCCTCACGTGCTCCTTCCTCAGGCTGGACCCCCGCGGCTGGAGCATCCTGTGGGGACCCTCAGAGGTGCCCCTGTCTTGGGGCCTAGAGAAGGGCCAGGCCCTTCTCAGAGCCTGGGAGGAAGAGGGTTATCTTGCGAACCACTCTTCTTCTTGTTTGTGAGACAGGAGTCAACTCCGTGGTTAGGTAGCTGATGTCGCGGGAGAGTGGAGATAAGAAAATCTGTGTGATTTGGGAGGCTGCTTCCTCTCCCTCTTGCTTCACTTTCACTTCTCCCCTGACTGCTTACTTGTTGACTAGAAGCCATTCAAAGAGCCGACGGGCGGCCCCTGGTCCTCGGTTTCCCTGCCCGGAAGAGTGGAAGCTTGGACTGAACGAACCCAGGAATTCCCAGCTGAGAGCCATCTTTGTCCCCAGGGGACCCGAGCAGTGCTGCAGACATTCTTGGGGGCCACAGCTCGGGGTGGGGACATTACTGGCATCTAATAGGCAGAACAGGAAATGCTGCTGAACATCTTACTGCAGGCAGGACAGCACCCACAACAAAGACGAATCGGCCCCAAGTGCCAGTGGTGCTAGGCTTGAGAAGTGTGAATTTGTCTCTTAATGTTAAAATCCCAGAGTGCCTGCCAAGGGCCAGAAGGTGGGGGCAGCCAGAGATGAAAACAACAACAGAACGACTGGGTCCCTGGACTCCAGGAGCTTCGGCTGAGAGAGAAAGCCAGGTGCAGAAATACGCTCAGACACGAGGGGCCCCAGGGAGGTGCGATGTGAGTGGGGCTGGGAGGACACACAGCAGCGAGTGGCCAGCTGCCTGGTGAGCTGCTGAGGGCCTCACAGAGCGGGCGCCACTGCAGTCAGACTCGGAGGACCCCGGGGAACGGAGGAGCAACACAGAGAGGGGGGTGGAAGTGCACACACGTGCTCGGGGTGACCTGAGTGTGGGCTCCGTGGAGGGCGGGGTGGGGAAGCTAGAAGAAGCCAGAGCTGACCCTGCCGCCATGGCACCTTAGCAGACACTGTCCCCGCCCTGGCAGGCGCTGCCGTTTCTCGTCTCTCTGGTCCCCAACCAGAGGCCTTCCCCGACCCGCTAAGGCCCTCGTGGTACTCCACGGTGAGGCTCCTAGCCTTTTTCTCGGTTTGTAATTTATCGTAAGCTTCTTGTCCTGTATTGAAGATGTAAAATATCACTCCCAGTTAGGCTGTGATAAGTTAAAACAAACCACAAAAATTGTTAAATAAAGACTTATGGCTAATCATCCAACAAAGGCGATAAAAGATAGTCATAAAAATACTCAGTTGATCCCAAATAAGGCAGAAGAAAAGGAAAAGAGACGTAACAGATTGGAAAAATGAAAAGATGGAATAGTGAGATGATAGATTTAAGTCTACCTCATCAATGATCCCGTAAAATAAAACGGTCAACCATCGTGAACCGGGCGATAGAAAAAGCCACCAAGTGGAGCAAAAACTGCGAATCCGACGACTCCTGTCTCTGGGTCACATTTCTCGCCTGTCACCGCTGTCTTTCATGGGCTGGGACCGACGCTGCCCGTCAGTGCCTCTGGTCGCTTCTGTGGAAAATGAAGGGTTTCCACCCGTGCTGGCTCCCGCTGATGTCACCACAAACGTCCCCTCTCATTTGTCCTTCCTCTGCGAGCGGCAGTCACACTGAAAATGACAGAGGAACTTGGGTCCCGGCTGTTGGCGAGGCCCTACGGTGTAGCAGGGTCCCACTGGGCGTGGTGCCTGAGTCGGACAGCGGGGGTGCAGGCTGGCTCAGGCATGGGTCCTCACCCACCGAGGGCTCCCAGCGCCCGGGGCAAGGCAAGCACGTGGACAGACACACGCAGTGCGTGTGGGCTTGGGGGACAAGGGGGCTGGCTGGCGGGCGGCCGCTGGAGGGCCCATGCGGGGTGCGGGGGAGCTGCGCACTGACGCTGAGACACACACAGGGTGTCAGGTGAGAAGGGCCTCCCAAGGCCCTGGGTCTGGGCAGAGGGAATGGGCGTTTCGTGTCGCTGTCAGGAGCCCAGGAGCTCATCTCGGAGAATCCCGGAGCAGGTGCTTTCTGAAGCCGGGGCTTGAGGTCCTGCGGTGACATTGGGTGAGTCGTGTTACTGGAGGTCCCCACCCCAAGCACGTAGATTTCAGACATGAGTGCACGTGCTGGAGGAAGGCTTTGTCCCCGTGCTAGTTGGTGATGGTCGGCACAGTTCTTGGAGGATGGCTTCTGCAGCTTCCGGTGCAGTCCCAGCTCCCACAGACCCGGGCTGGGTGTGGCCCTCTAGAACCCCACGCCGGCCTAGTCTGGCCATTGACAAAGGTAGGGGCAGGAGGGGCGTCCACTGTGTGCTGAGAACCCACCAGGTGCCATTCATTAGGTCGTATAATTCCCCTAACCCAAGTGGGGATGGACATGGGAAGACTTGGAAAGGCCAGGCGGCCTCTGTGGGCGACGCAGCAGGTGCGTGGCGGAGCTGAGGTTCGCAGCCTGGTCTGAGCTCCTCCCAACAACTGTGCCACTTCCCCGATGCAGGGGAGGGTGGGGCAGGGATGGGAGGGGGGCTGAGCTGGGGGGGCTGGGGTCGGAAGTGATGGGAGTGGGGAGGCGCGCACTGAGGGCTTTGTCGTGGTGCCGTGGTGAGCCTCTGGGAAACACGTGTCTCCTTGGAACCTGAGACGGTGAACATATTTGGAGGGTCTCTGCAGAGGCAATCCAGGTGAGGCTCTCAGGACGAGATCATCCTGCTTAAACGAAGCCTGGGTCTGGTGATGGGCATGCGCTTACACGAGGCAGAAGAGAGAAGACAGACGAGGCAGTGTGGCTGCAGAGGCAGAGATCGGCATGATTCGGCCACAAGCCATGAAAGGCCGGGAGCCACCCGCAGCTGGGAGAGGCAGGGAACGACTCTCCCTCCCTCTCTCCCTCCCCTCGAGCCCTCAGAAGGACCACGGTGCCCCTGACACCTTGATTTTGGGCTTCTGGCCTCCAGGAGTGCGAGAGAAAACGTTTCTGTTGTTTTTGTGGCCGTTCGTCACAGCAGCCGGAGGAAACTGAGACGGTGTTCGTTGGCAGCTGAGGCTGGTCACAAGGAAAGCAGGGAGTGAGCGCTGGTTACAAGCAACCCTGGCTTACAGCCTGGCGCCCAGTCCTGGGGAAGGCGGGGCTGTCTGAGAAAGGCAGCAGGGGGGCGAGTGGTGGTCTGAGGCTCTGAGCCACCCCACAGCCTCTCCCCCTCCGCCACCTAAAAGCTGGACGTCCCGGGAAGTCTCCTGTCTGGCCGGCCTTCTGGGGAGTAGGAGAATCCTGGGTTTGATTTGGACTCTGCCACTTCCCTCCAGCTGTGTGGGGTGGGGACAACCCTTACCTCCCTGAGCCTCAGTTTCCTCATCTGTGGGATGGGCCCGACCGCCCCTCCCAGGCAGAGGGCACCGTGTGTCCAGCGTGTCACGGCCCCTGTGCTTTGCAGGAAGCACTTAATACTTGGGGGCTAAAACACACCAAGTTCCCTCTCGAAACCTCAGTGTCCTTCTCTGTGAAATGGGGACAGTGCGTCGTCAGGGCGAGGTTTGGAGGATGAGAACCACTTGTGCGCGTCGTGGTGGCCCCGAAGTGGGGGGCGGGCGTGGTGACGGCCACTCGCCTGTGCGCTGCTCAGTGTGGTGGGGTGCAGCTCCCACCCCAGCGGTCGGAGGCCTCTTCAAAATATCTCGCTCAATCAAAATACCAAAGTGGAAGTTGTCCGTTCCTCCAGAGAGGGCCATTCTGGTGAATTCCTTGCCCTCCTGCCTCTGCTCCACAGTTGCCTCCGGGGGAGGAACGCATGGGAGGCCGGTGGCCGTCCAGTTGACGGCTCTGTGCGGATCGGCCCCAGCCACGCTGGGGCCGGGGTGAGGGCAGCTGGTGTGAGGGTGAATGGGGTCCTCCAGCACTGGGGTTCGCTTGTTACGTGGGGTGGTTTTTACATGGCTGCCGACATTTCCTCCTTGTCAGGTCAAGACGAGACACCCAGGTCTGCCCACTGAACGTGGCCCAGTGGGGTGTGGTCACCCACCGTCAGCCAGCTCGCCGTCTTCACTGGGCAAGATGTGGGGGTCCCTTTAAGAGGAAAGCCCAGCCTGTCCACGAATGTTTCAGAAATCACTGCTTGAAGACCCCGACCACCTGTTGTTGGAAAAGGCTGAGCGTTTGCTGAAACCCCCGTGGTGGGGTCTCTGGCCCTCAGCGCTTTATTCTGGGGGGACTCGGTCTGTGTGTGATGTGGTTGACGTGTTTGGTCACCCACGGTCCTCAGTGGTGCCAAGGGCCCAGTGACTGCCTGCTCACCACATGCAGGGCACCGGGCACTGGGCACTGGTTCCTGCCCAGGAGATAGACCAGGAAAAGACACACCCTCCTTGTCCCCTGCCCTGGCACACAGCTGGTGCTGAATAAACACGCAGGATCGAATTAAGGAGAAACCTGCCGATCGGATGGAGGCAGGCCCTCTGACTGACAGAGGGCCCACAGCCCTGCTGTCCCCTGTGTTTTCCCGAGAAAAGCATCAGGGCAGAGTGACAGGGGGACTGGCTGATCCCCGCTCCCTTTATCTGGACACAAGGGGGAAAGGGGTGGATGTCCACAGTGTGACACCTGCCCACGGCCGATGGGTGACCTGGGCTCTAGAAAGAGAGAAGAGCCGGGCAGACGAGAACAAGGCTGCGCTTGGTCACGGGGTCCTGAACCTCCCCGAAGCGGCCACCTGCCAGGCCCGTGCCCGATGCATCCCATCCATCCTGCCACAAAGGCTTCCCCGAGGGCCCCAGAGTCAGGGGACAGAGCCACAGGGGTGTCGTGGGGCAGCCCTCACGCCCCAGCCATCGTGTGCCCTTCTGGGTGGACAAATACACCGGCATGTGCCCCCTGATGCCTGCCTGGCCAGGATCCCACTGGTGGCTATTCGAAATCAGCGTAAATCAGTTGCGTGGGATTGGCTTTATTCTGCCCCCCCACCCCCCGGCCACACGGGCACTAAATACAGAGGCCCCTGACGCTGCGGCCAACCGATGTATCATTAAGTACACCTCCACACGCTCGGCGCATAAACGCTGATGAAGTTTCACCTTTTAACGAAATAAATGACTCAATTAACAAGATGAAAAACAGCAATGTGGTGGCAGACCCACTTGGTGGCCAGGAAAAAAAGCCTGGAGAAGAATTATCTCAGCGGGGCGTTAATATGGGCAGAGGCCCCGTGCTCCGTGGGCGCCCCAACTGCCAGCCGGCGGTGGGCATGGCCTGCTGACCGCTGCTGCCCGGGGGGCCGCCCCCCCATCTGGGCCAGACCTGGCGGGGGCTGTGCGGTCAGGATCTCCCTGGGCTGAGCCCTGCACCGTGGAATCGGGCAGGGCCTGAGTGTGTGAGTGGGAGCGTGTGTGTGTTGTGTGTGTGTGCTTGCATGTGCCCACGTGTGCACCCCTGCCTCAGCCTGTCCTGCCACCAACCAGCCGCTGTCATCCTTGTCTTTAACGATGAGACCCCCTGTGCCAGGCTCTGTGCTAAACCTTTACGTGTTCATCTCAGAAGAACTGAGGGCTGACCTGGGGGGCAGGACACTGGGTCCGACCTCAGTCTTCGGTAGCTTGGGAATAACAGCCCCCCTTTCGGCCTCCATTCCATCCTCTGCCCATGAGGGGCTGGACGGGGTCTCGGAGGGAGGCTGGGGCTGCAGGGACGCCGGTCCAGGAACCAGGCTGAGAAAATAAAATCGCGCCGTTGTTTCCTCTGAGCGCTAACTGCATGGCGCCCCTCCGTTCGTGGGGGGACAGGGGGACACGGGCTCAGTGTTTGCGGCGCCTGTGCCTTCGTTACCAACAGGAGTCCCAGATAAGCTCGTTCTCCACCACGGCTGGTGCAGAAGTGCCATTTTCCCTGCTACGTGGAAATGATGGCGGTTATTAGCCCCTCTGGTCGGGCTGGTTATTTAATGCGTTAATAAAGGAGCACGTGCATTTTCAGATCACAAATCTGTTTTTAATATTTGATAACTTTCAAAATAATTGGTTCCCTTTGTCATCATACGTATGCATTGTGTTTTGTGTAGGCAAAATTACTTTCTGAGAAAGGGCCCTAGGCGCCACCCACCTGCCAGAGGGTCGTGCATGGCACAAAAATGGTTAAGGCCACCTGGACTGGGGATTTCCAAGGTCCCCAGACTCTGATGTCCTGCGTGTCGTGGAGCCAGCACAGCCACCAACGGGACGACGTCGCTGTGCTGGGGAGTGCCTAGCCTGGGCCAGAGCCAAGATTGTTTTTCTGTTGGGGCACAGCGGTGTATTTAAGACCCTCAGGTCTTCCTGCTGGTGGGTTGGCAAGTTCTGATGAATGTGTCCATTCCTGCAAACACCCTGTAACTGAGATGTAGAGCGTCGCCCACCCTATCACGTCCCCTCTGGGGGCTCTTCATTGATCTATCCCCCCCCAGGTGACCACTGTTCCACATCCTTCCATCAATGATTGGGTTTTCTTCTCCCCGTAGATGAATCATACTGTGCGTGCGTGTTTGAGTCCAGTCCCTTTCATGTGGCCCAGGCCTCTGAGACTCATCCTCATTGCTGTGTGGGTCTGTGGTCCTTCCCTTGACATGGCGGAGCAGTGTCCCACCACGTGAATTAATTCATTGAGTTATTCCCCAGTTTCTTTATTTAGTCACATGGATGAATATTTATACATCCAATATGTGTTGAATATTGAATATACAAATCTCTTGGGTGGATATTAAGGAGCGGAATTGCTGGGTCATGTGATCAGAACATACTCTTCTTAATAAAAAGTGCCAAACGATTCTCCAACATAGCTGTACCTCTCGCGTTCCCCTCAGCAGCGTGGGAAAGCTGCAGAGGTTTAGCAGCCCTGCCAACTCTTGGCATGGTTAGTCTTCGTTTTAGCCATTTTTGAGGGGGCTGGCCGGTCTTGCATGGGGATTTGAAGGATTCGTTGGCGCATTTAACCAGGTCCCCAGGCAGCTGGCCCTGAGGTGTTTGCTCATCCTGTGTCCACTTTGTGCTCGAGGACACCGCACTGTGGAGCCGAGAGTCACCTGCGTGGAGGTGTGGCGAGACTAGAAGGCAGGCTGCCCAGTGTGGGGAGGGTGGACCACGTCCTCTCCGGGAACGCCCAGGCCTGAGGTGACCTGGGAATGTGACCCCTTGTCCTGGAGCCCCTATTGTCGTGTGGGGCCGTCTCCAGGCCCCAGGAGCGTCCGGTTCAGAGGACGCGCCATCCATTGCTTTTGCTCTCTGAGTGGTTCAGTTCGACTCTTGACGCTCAGGGTGGACACTGAGCAAGGGGGGCAGGAGGTGAGGATCTAATACACGTTTACTGATGACCATGACCCAGGCAACGGGCCAGGTGCTGCCACCGCTTTCAGGAAGTGTCCCATAAGCCAGATAGCGTTGTTCCCGTTTTATGGGTGAGCAAACAGAGGGGCACCTTCAAGCTAGTGTATGAATAGGAAGTGAAACCAAACGCTGTACATTCAGGGTTAGGAAGTGACAGGGGTGGTGAGGGTCATCCTTAGATCTTGCGGGACACCCCGAGCTGGTGCCCTTGGCGAGGCTTCGGGGAGAAGGGGGATCCGAGCAGGAGGCCTGCACCCCGGGTGAGGAGGCTGTGGTGTGCTGGGGGCACATGGTGCCGCGCTGGGGACAGAGCGGAGGGCAGAGGGCAGAGGACAGAGGGCGGGTCTGGGTGGCACGGGAAAGAACATTTGCCAGGATCCCAGGGCTGGAGTTCCTGGAGAATAGAGGCAGACATCAGAGTTTAAACGTGAGTTGTGAACTTGACCCTGGCCCATGTTGGAAGGAGATAAGGTGTGAGTAATAGAGGAAAATCCCCGGTTGGGCCCCTCCGAACGGGATGCAGCTCTGAGACAAAGCCCCGCCTCTTAAGTGAGGAGAGGCTCACTGCTCATCATGTTGCTTTGCTTTCTGCTTTTTAAGTGGATTGAGCTGTGCCAGCGGACTACTTCCTGCCCCCTCCCACGAACTACACATCTTTTTCATCCTTCTGTAAGAATTTACCACATATTATTATACCTGACTTCTCTTTGTTTGACCTCTCAGTGATATGAATGTTTTCTTAATTAGTAACACTGCAATAAACATCCTTATACAGAAATCTTTTCCGATTTCGCCATTTTTTTGTGAGAGGCCCGTATCTTTCTGGCCTGTGGATCTAAATCGACACATTGACCTCCAGAAGGCGGGGGCCAGATTGGGCTTTCAATGGCCGTTTTCGGGAGCCCTATTGCACTACTCCCTGGCCAATGCTGTAAATAATCTTTAAAAAAATAACTGTGCTAAATTGGTGAGAAAACAGAACATTTCTGCTTCACTTTGCATTTCTTTGACTGATGAAGAAGCGGGACTGTTCTTCTATAACCTTGGACTTGGTGTGTTTTCAGTTTTTGGGGAGTCGCTCATTCCTGCCGTGTGTCCATTGTCTTCCCCAGAGGCTGCCCGAGTGGCTCCCACAGACACTGCGTCCTGCTCAGCTGCTGCGGCCTGCAGGGCACACCTGCACCTCAGGCGGACCCCATCACCCCACCTGGCTCAGCTGGGGCGGCCCGCACCCTGCTGCACCTGCTTCCTGGGGCTCTGCTCCCAGGAGGCCCTGGTGCCCCTGCTCCCATGTCGGGCTCCCACTCTGACCGAACACACCCCCAGGTCCAGTCGGCCCCGGGGACCCCTGTGTCCTGTGCCTCTTGTGTGGGCCCGGGCACTGACCGTGCACACTGGGAGAAAACCCCTGTGACACTGGGGTCCTCAGGGAGGGCCCAGTTGGACCCGTGGGCACGGACAGGTGCTTTGGTGTCCCTTGTCCTAGCCTCCAGTCCTTGGCTGGTGCCCACCTCCGCCTGTGTCCTGGTTGTGTTTCTAGTGGCCAGGGCGCACTCCCACCGGGCTGGCTGTGATAGGGCAGGTCGCTCTCCTCCTCGGGAGTCCAGGCTCTGACGAGGCAGGTGCTCGGGTCTCTGTTTGCGTCCTCCTACAAGCAGCGACCAAGACGCAGATCGCAGATCGTTGATGCGGAGCCCAGGAACCAGCAGCAGTGAGGTCTTGTGAGTGACATAGAGAGGGGACAGGTTCGTCGGGGGCATTACTGAGCTGGTCCCCGCTGCGGGTGGCTGGGGCTCATCACTCAGGGGGACAGGCCTCAATAGGATCCCTCAAGGGATCAGAGGCTGGGCTCCTGTCCGCATAGCCGATTGTTGGCTTTCAGGCTGTCACGTCCCAGGCTCGAGGCTGCACCTGCACCTGGAAAGTCGGTTTTCGGTGACTCAGGCCGAGGAGCAGAGAGCCTGTGGTGTGTCCCTGTGGTGGGGTGGGCAATGTGCTTGGCCGAGGCCACCAGTGTTGTACCCATGCAGGGGGCTGTGGGGTGTGGGTGGGTCAGTGTCTGCTCTGTCTATGACCCCCCACTGGGTGAGGGGACGTGAGGGTCTGAGGGTCTGAGATTGTGTCTGTTTGTGCTAGACACACGATGGAGACTTCCGTCCACATTTTTCTTCCAATGACCACCGAGGTGGGCCTGAGCCCCCGAGGGAGGAGGTGCCACAGCCACGCCTGAGCAGTGGCCGTGTTTCCCAGTGCCAGTCTCCTGGGCTCCCCGGCAGCCTTGACGGACATCCACCCAGGGAGACTCAGGTCCCCACAGCCTTCACCCACGGCATTTCCCGGAGTGGAGCCCCAGGACCGGGAGAGGAGGAGCCGGCGGCCCCGGAGGTCTGTGGAACCCCATGTTCCCTCCCCGCCCTTGTAGGGTCAGGGTGGAAACTCCCATGGTCAAGGCCCTGGGAAGGTCCGTAGCAGAGCTCCACGTCCCTTTGTTCGGAGCAGAGCTTCCTCTCTGGACTGACAGGGAGCGCCAGCCCAGGGTCCCTGAGGGGCCCCCCTGCTGCAGCCTTGGCTTTGCCCATCTTCCGTGCTTGCCCGGCTCCCTGAAGTTTGTCTGGGGTAAACGGCCTGTTCTAGGCGCCTCGGGCTTTCTCAGCCTCTCTGCAAAGGGCTCAGGCCTCCCTGCGCCTCTCCCTCCAGCTGGAGCCTGGCCACACGGGCGCTGCCTGGTCTTTACTTCCGACTCGCTGGACCTCTTGGGAGGGACCCATGGCTTCACGCAGGAAGCGCCATGCCCAGTGCCCCTCCCCCAC
Organism: Trachops cirrhosus; assembly: GCA_028533065.1. Classification (NCBI taxonomy): domain Eukaryota; kingdom Metazoa; phylum Chordata; class Mammalia; order Chiroptera; family Phyllostomidae; genus Trachops; species Trachops cirrhosus. The sequence goes on along the minus strand of CM052538.1, from coordinate 190,983,320 downwards.
CCTGAACCCCTCCCCGGGACCCTGCCTGGGTGGCCCCCTTTCTCCTTTCTCCTCTGCGCTCTCTCATTTCGGCCAGCAGTGAAAAGTCCTGAAGGTCAAACGGCGTTGCGTTTCTGAGGAGGGAGCCAAATGCCACCGAGCCGCAGCCTGGGCTGAGCCCCTGGTGCCTTGCATGTCAGGCTGAGAAAGGGGCGGGGGTGGAGAAGGTGGCGGGGAGGGATTCTCACGGGCTGCTCCAGCCTTGCTGGCCGCAGAGACTCCACTGTCCGTTCATGTTTCCCCCTGAGCCCAGCTATTCGGCTTCAGGTTCCCTGTAGCGCCCCGCCCTGTCTCCTTCGGGTCCCATCTGGGGGCACCCTCCCTGCTCTGTGTCCCCCCCAGCACTCCCGGGCCCCGACCTTTGGTTCTTAAGTTCTGGATACACAGGAGCCACCGCCTCCATGCTGACGGCAAACACCGCCGGCCTCTCGGACCTCAGCGCTCCGTGCAGGCCAGGCGCTGAGGCCACGGGCCCCGTGGGTCATCGGGAGAAGGAGACGAGGCTCTGCACAGGCCACTTGGCTGGGGTGGGAACACATGCTCTGTCCTTGTCCCCGACACCGGTGTGAGAACCTGCGGCCCGCACACCGGGGGACGTTTGGAAGCCGGGCCCACGGTAAGGATGGGTGAGTTCTGAGATCACCTGTGAGGGAGCACTTTATACACTGTAAAGCACAAGCACACGGTAGCCATTAAGCTCATCCCAGATGCCCCAGGCTCTTCCCGACCCCCTTGATGCGGTACGGAATGGATCCTTGGAAATGCAGGCCATCGGCTGCCCGGCCCACGAGAGGAATCGACGGCTGAGCGGTTGCACAGCATCCCCACGAGGGGCTGACAAAAGAGAGGGCCTTTGGAGCCAGACAGTCGTCGTCAGAAGCCTGGTGCTGCCACTGCACATCCATGTGACTCCAGACAAGTCAGGTGGCCTCTCCAGGCGCAGTTTGCTTCTCTGTGAGCTGGGGACGCTGCCTGCTGCCTCCCGGGGTCACGGGGCTCCGATGGGGTCGAGGGTGTGAGCGATGCTCTGGTAAGAGTCACGGGCTAGAAGCGTGCCGCGTCAAGGCTCAAAGGAAACTGTGATGCCCCTGGAAAGGCACGAGGCCGGGCGTAGGACGGTCTTGGTTCGGATCCGGGCACCCCCTCGCACTGGCCTGGGGACCTCGGGCAGGTCAGCTGGCCTCCCAGCTTCAGGTTTCCTGGCCCAACACAGTTCCCTGAACTCAATGTATTTCTCCGTGACTGACGACACCAGTGGGCTGTCCCTGTCCTGCCCAGGACTGTAGGTGGAAGGTGAGGCAGGGCTCCTGGCAGGGATCCTAGGGGCAGCTGGGGCCCAAGAACTGGCAGGAAGCCACTGGCCTCCTCGAGAAGTCTGAGCCCCCATGACCTTCGGGGAAGACGGGGGGCGAGAGAGCCCAGCTCAGAGGTTTGTGGGGGGATGGGAGCAGGTGACTGCAGGGAATTCACCTCTTCTCTTTTCAGGGGGCTGTTATTTGGGAAGCACACAATTGGGCCACGGAGGTATCACTCTTCTCCTCTTTCTGTGAAAACGAGCAGAGGTGGCTAATGACCCTATTCTGTCCCTAAGCCCTCTTCTCGGAAATGAACGTGGTGGTCAAACTTCCGCCGTGTCCTGCACCGACAGCGACGGGGGAGTGCAGGGCCACAGCTTGTAGCAGCTTCCCTGAGGCGGACCCTCGGCTCCGGTGTCTCACCCCGGACCGGCGGGCGTGCTCTGGGCAACGTGTCGCAGGAAATCCGCCCGGCGGTCCTGACCAGATGAGGGCTCTGCCTTTGTAGTTAAGAAACGTCCAGACGTGTGAGTTTCAGGACTTGGCTCTGATTCACCACGAATCTCCAGGTCCCACGAGCTTCTCCTGGGCTGGCAGCAAGATGGTGGAGGCAGCGACTCATGGTTCCATCATCGGAGAGTCTTTCCAGCAGCCCCTGGGGGAGGTCCCTCACGTCACATCTCACTGGCCAGAACTGGGTCATCTGTCCATACCTGGACGCCTCAGGGGCAGAAGGAATGAAGCTGTCCCCACCACTTAGACCAGCTGGGATCTCCCCTGGAGCTGGGGCCACCTGCCCCTGAATTGCCTGGTGGGCAGCTGGTCTGCCCGGATAAAACCAGGGCTTCGGGCGGGAAGGGGACAGCAGGACCACGGATGCCACGAGGCTGCCGCACCCGCTCCCCGAGCCTCATGCTACCAGCTTAGTCATCCTTCCTGCCCCTTTTCTGGGTGCCGGAAGGTCCAGACCAGGGCCCGGCTTTTCTCGGAGTCTTCCTCACTGCTCAGCACAGCAGTTGCAATCCTGGGAGTGAGCTGATTAACTTTTCCTTTCTTTTTGGGGATTTAAAACGAAAGCCCAAACGCTACCAGCACAGCATGAATATGAGACACTGCCATCCGCCGTTGTCTTTCCTTGATTCCTTGGTGGGTTTTTTTTTCCACGTTAACAGTGACAGCATGCTCACAAACCTGCTCTATCCACTGCGAGCAAACAATGCGATTTCGCAACAATAACAGGCAGCTCCCGGCGGAGCCCAGGCCGTCCGCTCCCTTTCGGGAGGCAGCCGTCTCACATTCTCCGTAAAACTGGCCTTCTCTCACCGCCCTGCTCTCTTCCCCCAGCTTCCATGTCCTTGGGGTTTGGCTCGGGAGCCCAGCCCACATCAGGACAGAGTCCCTCTATCTAAGACACAAAGACACCAACAACTGATACGAAAACAAAAGCTGCCTGCGCACAGATTTTTTTTTTGTCTGTGAAATTTGCCTTCAGGATTCCAAAGTTTGTTTCTGACCAATCCCCGACACCCAGAGGAACTTTCTACGGGTCATTAATGATGGCGTGTCAACAGAGGGCCGGGCCTGACTCCTTGCATGAGAAATGGATGTGGAACTAAAGAGACGAAGGAGGGAGAATCAAGGAATCCTCGCCCCCTCCCCTGCAGAAGTCACACTTTGCTATTCCGCTCTCATTTTCATCAATCACCAGAGCAATACCCCCTAGATCAATGCATTAACTTGTTTGTTTTTTACAATGAAGGGAAACTTCATAGCCTCATCATTCATTCCAGAGTGTGGGGGAAAAAAACAAAAGCCAGCCACCGAAATTTGCATGGTGCTCAATTATACATTAGTGAACATCACTTGGCAATCTGTTCATATCAATTTAATTGGATTTTAATACTGCCTCTGATCTTGTTTTCTAATTAACAGCAGTGCTTGGAAATAAAGCAGAACCATGCACCCAGCAACACCTTTGATCTCGACCATATGGAGCTCCACCACGCTCTGGAAAAAAGTCCCCCTGGCCTCCGCAGCGGGCCGAGAGAAGCAGGCGCCCCCAGATGGCCGGGTACCAGGGACTCCCGCACCCCACGGACCTGCTCATCCTCCGACCGGCCCCCGTGGCGGAGGCAGCGGAACCACTTCTCCAGCTGGAGGCGAATTCCTGTCCCCAGCCTGGGGTGAGGTGGATGGTTTCCACGGCTCGATTTTGGGGGACAAATATTGGAGTAAACAGACCTGACCCCGTGAGGTCTGCATTAGCGTGGAGTCTACCATCGGGACAGAGCGACTACGGCGTGGACAATACAGGGGCGTCACCTCCCTTCATCAGAATGTGCCTCTAGAACAGCACGGGTAGACCATGAAGCTGGTTTCCCAGATGATTCTCTGGCTGTGGGCAGTCTCCCTCCTTTGCCTCTTTTTCTCCTCTCCTTTTTCTTATGTTTCAGAAATCCCTGGGCTTCTCATCTCTCGGATTTCCCTGTTGTGGGGTGACTGTGGGGAAAGCCTGATCGGACCCCGAGACACCCTGAAAAAAAAGACCAGGACCAGTGAAGTCCAAGGGGGTGCCAAGGTCGGCTGGACAGTGCTCGGGGAGCGGTGGGGTGTGACCGTGGGGCGTGCCCATCGGCCAAGGGCCTGCATCCAGGTCCTTCACTCAGCAGCATGGGGCCCTGGCAGGTAGGACAGGAGGAACAGGTGGGTGTGGAGAGAAGAAGCAAACAGTCCCGTCCACAGTGACGGTCACGTAACTGCAGGAGGGCCTCCTTTATCTCTGTGAGTTGTCTTGCTCCTGAACCCTTTGCAGTTTTGAAACCCAGAAAGCTCCAAAAGGCATTTCCTTTACAGGTTTACAGCGGACTCATTGGGCAGCCAAACGGGACCTGAACTGGTGTGAGACGATTTGTGATCTTTCTTTATCCGGCTCAGTGAGGGTGTTCACTCATTAGTGAAACAGGGACGTCTGGGGTGGTGGGGGCCGCCTGACCCCACCGGAGACTGCCAGTCCACCCTTCCAAAGCCCAGAACACTCTGGGTTCTGAACCACATTGGGCCCTGAGGGCTTGGGGTAAGGGACTTCGGACCAGTGCCTTCCTTGGGGACGTGCGTTAGCCCACCTACAGCAGGGGACGTTTGCCACGTCTGGAGACATTTTTGATGGTCACCAGTTGTGTGGGGTGTTGCTACTGGGATCTTCCGGGAAGGGGCCAGGTGTGCTGCTAAACACCCTACAGCATGACAGCCCCGTGACAGAGACGGACCTGGCCCGCGAGGCAGCGGTGCCGAGCGTGAGGCCTCTGTCCCACGGACATCGCCACTCGGGCCTCTCTGTCTCCCGCTGCCAACTGCAGAGGCTGGACGCCTGCCTCCAGGGGCTTCCGGAGAACAGGTGAGACAGGAGGCGTGAATGCGCCTTACAAACGCCATCACTCTGTAGAAACAGAAGGTGTTGGAGCGCTCCAAGAGTCAGAGCTTTTTCTGTAGCCTCTGTCTTCACGGTAAACGCTTACCTGTCTCGACCTCGGGGGCTAAGCAGCGCACAAGACTCTTGGAGAGAAAGCGTCACAGTCTCCCTTGGAAGGAGCTTTCATGCTCGCTCCTACCCCCGATAGGTAACCATGTATCGCTTGGTCCGTACTTTAGGCTGGTCTTGAAAGCAATGTTTCCTTTGGCTTGTTTTAACCTTTAGACATCCCATTGCCCGAAGAACACCCACCAATGCACACAGCCTCCTTGTTACTAAATAGGAAACCTGAGAAGCGGGATAAGGCTCTTATGAAGGAACTTAAATAGCAGGTCCCCCTTGGCTACTCTGTCTCCCCAGTTCCTCTGCTTCCGGCTGGGACCATTCACCCCTACTCTCGGTGCAGCCCAGATGCTGGAGTCCAGGACCAGTGTGGGGTGGGGGCTGGAAGAAAGGCGTGCTCCTCTTTCGGCATCGCCTCTCCAGGGGGTGAATCCACCCCAGCCCTTGGGCTTGTGGCCCTTCGGTTTCGGCCTCATCCCAGGTCCTGGTTTCCTAACTGGGTCCCCGGTTTGGGAACTGGATTTCTCTGCTGGAGGTGCTTCTTGGTGACCCAGGTCATTCTAGTCCCATCATGTTGGTCCCTGCTGTGCCCTGCTGGGACCTACCCCCGGGAACTGGATCCTGACTCCGAAAAATCAATGGCAGCCTGTTCCATTCCTGCGCACCTGTCCCTGGGCACCCTTTCCCTGACTCTCTGCAGTGGAGCAGAGTGTTTTCTGGGACAGTCAGTCATTCGGGGGTTCAGAGACCCGTGCCAACTGTCACTGCCAGAGCGCCGAGTGACCACGCTCCTCACCAGAGTGCCCCACGTTTATGCTGGTGCCTGGCCATCTCCGTGCCATCTGTGCTCCTGCAGAAGCCGTGCGAACTCCTTGGATGTCACCCTGGCTTTTGCTCAGCTCAGATGTTAGTTACGCTCATGCCTCGTTCACATGCGCCTCCTTAACCGTGACCCTGAGTACCGGTCAGTATAGCAACACTGGTTGCTGGAACAGCCAACCCCCAGCCAGTTCTCAGGAACTTCATTCTCATCGCGTGTCATCACGTGATGTGGATCCGAGGCCTCTCATGGACAGCTCTTTTCCGGTGGGGACTCAGGGACCCTGGTCCCTTCCACTGTGCGGCTCTAGTACCTCAGGCTCTTGCGCTGCCTGCCATGTGGAACAGAGGGCAGGAAGCAATGGAAGGGAAGACGGGACCTTCTGGGGACAAGGCACAGAGCTGACCCACATGACTTCTGCCTATTCATTGGTGGGAGTTCGATCTCATGACCAAAACCTGGGTGCAGCTGGGCTGCGAGCTACACTCTTCCCGAGTCCTGGAGGTGGGAATGGGGCTGACGAACCTCTGGCCTGTCTCAGCTGCGGCCCCCCTTTCTGGTCGTCAGGGAGCTGTGTCTCACCCTCCCCAGGGGGGCAACTGCAGCAACCAGCCAGTCCCTCCAGCCAGTCCAAAGTCCAGGTTTCCGGATAACGTGGAAGCCTCTCCACCTGGTCCTCAGGGATCGGCGAACTATGAACTGAAAAGACAAGCCACACGTCCCCTGTACACCCAACACGTGTTGTGGGACAGGGCTGCGCGATTGTGATAAACTCTTCTAGAGGAAAACGGATGAATCGCATCACTGATTTGTAGCAAGTCTGGCATCTTCCCCCCGGTGCTCACTGCAAAGCCTCCCTGCACCTGGGGGAGGCCTTGATCTTGACCTTCAGGAGAAAGTTCCTGCCCCTGGGTTCTCTGTAGCTCCCGGCTCCGTCTCTCAGGGGCTCCCCCTTGTCCATTCCTCTCCGGGGCCACGTTCCTTTTTCCTTGAAGAGGTTTTTGGGGAACCAGCCCTCCTCGGGGGACTCTGCAGCTGTTGAGGCCCGTGTGCCTCCTGCTCTGGGAAATGTGTGTGCACGTTTGTTTTTAATGCCAACAGTAACTAATGATCCACCATGAGCTCTTTCAAAAATATTTTTTATGCCTTGGCTGGTGTGGCTCGGTGGATTGAGTGCGCTCCTGCAAACCGTAAAGTTGCCAGTTCAATTCCCAGTCAGGGCACGTGCCTGGGTCGTGGTCCAGGTCCCCAGTGGAGGGCTCATGAGAGGCAACCACACATTGACGTTTCTCTCCCTCTCTTTCTCTCTCCCTTCCCTTCTCCCTAAAAATAAATGAAGTCTTTTTAAAAAAGTATTTTTTAAATTGAGGTACAATGTAAGTAGGGTAACATTCACCTTTTGGTAAACAAATATTATATGGTTTTTGGTGAACACATAGTATCATATAACTACCACCACAATCGAGATTTAGGATAGTCCCATTAGCCCCCTATTCTTTGTGGTTGACCCCTTCCCTACCCCTAGTCCCTGACAAACTTGATCTGCTTTGGAATGATGGAGTGTGTAGCTTTTGAGTTGAAGTTTGTTCACTTAGCACAAGGCGTTTGAGACGAATCCAGGTTGTTGCATGTGTCAAGAGTTCATTCATTTTAATGACCTAGTAGTATTCCACTGTCTGGCCGTCACAGCGAGGAATGACACCTTCTCCCCCTTTAGGGCTGGAGCCATGAACACAGCTGCCATAAACATCCACCTATGGATTTTCGTGTGAACCCGAGACTTCATTTCCCTCGGGTAAACACCCCGGAATAAAAGCACTGGGTCCTACAGGAAGTATGTGTTTTGTTTTATGAGAGTCTTCCACAGCGGCCATGCTGTTCGCATCCCCGCCAGCCACGCGCAGGGTTCCAGTGGCTTTCTGTCCTTGCCCACACGTGGTGTTAGTTTGTCTTTTTGATTTTAGCCGCTCTAATAGGTGTATAGTTTGCACTTCTCTAATAACTAATGATACTACTCATCTTTTCAAGTGTTTTTTGCCATCCATGTATCTTCAATATGCTCTTTTCAGATCTTTTGTCCACTTTGTTATTGAGTTGTCTCCTTATTTTGAGTCATGAGAGGTTTTAATGTCAAAAGCTTTTAATTTCATGAGCTCATTTTCTTCTATGAGGCATGTGATGTACAAAAATTTTCTCCCGGGCCTCGGCTTGTCTTTTCAGTTTCTCAGCGGTGTCTTTGGAAGAGCAGAAGTTTTCATTTTGATGAAGTCTAATTTATCAAGTTTTTCTTCTGAGAGTGTCCTTCTGGTTCTGTACTGAAGAAGTGGTTAGCTAACCCAAAGTCACAAAGATTTTCGCTTATGTTTTCTCCTAGAACAAAATGTGTTTTAAGTTTCGAATAGTGACAGGCTTTTAACATTCACTTTTGGTTTCTTGGGCAACGCACAACCCTCAAGAATTTAGTGAACTGCTGATCAGCTTGCTTTGCCCCATTGAGAGTACCCGTAACCACACCCAGAGCTCTCCCTCGCTAGCACTAGCACAGAAAGGCTACACCCTTAATCTGATCTTTGCTTTAAGTCACTTGATCCAGTTGAGGATTACTGGGCCTTCACTCTTCCACTGTGTTAAAATTCCACTTCTATCTGGGACTAGAAGCAGTTGGCTTTTCCAACCTGGCACGACCCCAAATTTCTGGACTTTCTATTCCCCTTCTATTCTGTTTGCCAGCTGGTCAATTCTTCCCTGAGCGTATTTCTTTCTTCGTGATATTTCCCCGGAGGCATCCACCCGGATCTGACATACACAGATTCATGCTCTGTTTCCAGACTTCCTCCAAGTCTCGACTCAGACTTCCTCCCTGGAGCTACAAGTTCAGTAGGCATGGGTGCTGCCCTCCAAATCTTCAGAAGCGACAGTGTCAGCAAATGCTCGCCTCTGCGTGACTTGGGTGTTCATCTGTCCATCCTGATACGTCTTTTCCTTCACTTCCCACCTCTGCAATGGTACGCTGATGCCATATATTTTAGAATTAAAAAGAATTTGCATCCTTTTTCTATCTCCTATTTCTATATCAGTCAGGATAAGTAACACCAGCTGCTACAATGAAAAACCTGGCATTTCAGTTTATAAATGTTTATTTTTTACTCATGTTAGCATCCACTGAGGCTGGTGGCTATCCTCTAAGTCTTGACTCAGGAAACTGGGTTCCATCTATTGTGTGGCTCCACTGTTTCAGACGCCTTTGCCTCTAGCCATGAGGATGAGGGGAAAAGGAGACAGAGCAAAGAGGAACACGTGGAGAAGTTTAGAGGTAGATTTAGATGCCCATTGTGTTGATCCACATGTCATTGGCCAGAAGCTAGTCACGTGGCCCTAACCTAACTGTAAAGGATGCTGGGAAATGTAGTTTTATTATGTGTCCATGCAGAGGAAGCAGGAGTGGGAAGATCTGGTTGCAGGGACCCATTTCTTTGTCAGGAAGCTGGGGGCTCTTCCTTGAGTCAGAACTCTCCTTGTTCTTTGAAGAACTATGTGTTGAGGAAAACCTCAGCATTTCATTTAATCCCATCCATTTAGTGCTTCCTCTAAACAGACAGTGGTTTGAACAGTGTGCTGGGTGCAATGTGGTCATGGGGCAGTGGGAGGTAGGAGGGGGCAGCACTATCTCTGGCACTGGAAATGACATATTCCCACAGTGATAGTGAGGCCTATTTTATCTCCACCCTACAGAAAGGCAGCCTTGCCCAAGGTCACAGAGCTGTTAACTTGATCAACTGTGATTCAATCTTATACTCATTCTAAGTGGTTAACCTACATTTGCACCAGGAGGAAGTCTATACCCTCCAGGTTCTATTCTGGTGGGGAAGTCAGACCCCAAATCAAATAATTACAATCCAGGGAGACAAGTGGACAAGGTATCGTCAGAGCACTGACCACTATCACTGGGGTGGGTGAGGCACTGGGTGATCTTCCAGGTGGAAGGGCATCTGAGCTGGGGTTCCGTAGGGTAGTCAGGAGCTCACCAGACGGAGAAGGAGGAGAAGAGGTTTGCTACATAGGTCTCCCTGTGGCCTCTGCTCCAGGCCAGGACTTACATGGAAGCCACACCCACCTCGGGGGTTTCACTTGGGGATTTCTGGTGTTAATTTGTGATGGCTGGACCAGGGGCTTCTGGGGGAGGATCTAAAGGAAATCGCCGTTGTGAGCTGGCTGGGCTATCTCGAGGAGGTGAAGATGTTCTGATAAGGTGTTTTGAGCATGGCCGTTGCTGAGCAGCCTTGCCAGGAGATAAGGGCAGAGGGAGCTTCCTGCCACTGGCTGATTGCCCCACCACTGGGGCTGGGCTGGTGCTGCAGAACCTGCTGACTTGGTCAGTGGGGTGCTGAGGCTGCACTTCCTGCTCCCTCCCGCGGGACTGTGTCTCCACTTACCTGGTCCATGTAGGGCCACTTTGAGACAGTCAGGGGGCAGGGTGTGAACTGGGTTTCAGTTCTGGATCCATTATTAGTTAGCTATGAGGCTGTGGGAAGGTCTTTCCGTGCTTCCTTTCCCTCTTATAAAATGGGGTTATCAATCCTTACGTCAAAGCACTATTGCTAGGCATCTGTAGTTGATGAACCATTGGTAGAGACTAGATGGAGCTACACTTCTTACCATCATCATCATTATCATCCTTTATCCTGGTCTGCTTGTAGCTTCTGCTTAGAGAGACATCTATTCCAGGTCTTTCTTGAGCTCTGTAGCCACGTGCCGAGCTCTGGGGATATGGCCACAGCCAGACTCCTCCCCTGGATCCTCTGGGCTAGGAAGGGAGACCAAGGTTAACCAGTAATCAAACCCATCTGCGGCCGATGGGGGCGGGCCCCGTGGGAGCACGGCAGCCGGTGGTGAGGAAAGAGGCCCGAGGGCTGACCCAGACCAGCGCCCTGGAGGGTCTGCCTGGACGCTTGGGGCTGCCTGTCACTGGATCAGGACCTGCTGACTCTGGAGACTTAGTGTGGCTTGGACCTGCACAGGAAGGGAGGCCACCACACTCTTAGAACCTACCTTTGTCCTGTTTGTCATCACCACAGTCCTTTCCATGTAGTCCTGCAGGTGGACACGGGCACAGTCACCCCTTTCCTGTTAGTTTGTCAAGACGCTGATGACTTTTTGCTATGTGTACTTCCTTCCTTCTTTGTCCCTTCCTCCCTCCCTCCCTTCTTTCCTTCATTCCTTCTCTTGCTCCCCTTTGATGCTTCTTCACAAAAAACCTTGAAACCCCCATTAGCAGGTGACCTGTAAGCTTGCTGGGCACGATGGTTGGCTCTGACGTCACACCTCCTTGAGAGCACCGTGAACACTTACTTGTTATCTAGAGTGTTCTCACTACCTCAAGTGGCAGTGGGAGCTTCTCTCTGTGTCTTCGGGTCTCTGTCTCTCTGTCTCTGTCTTCATGGAGGAGCCATGGTGGCACTCTCAAGAGACTGGATTTTGCTCACTTAGAAACAGCAGTCCCAGGCCCAGCTCTGGGCTCCCCTAGAAAGAATATGCTGGTATAGCCTTAAAAACTTCAATATAAACTAAAATAAAAAATTAAAAAAAAAAAGAAAGAAATAAAGAAGTCATAAAATCGGGGGTGTTGTTCTTGTGGATTGGGGACAATCATAGAAACTGTCAGAACGTTAATTGGTGTGCCACGTTCCCGAGAAGAAGAGTGGGGAGAGCTCGAAATGACGGGGACACAACAGTAACACAGATGACGCCTAACCGGGAACATTGCACACACGTACAGCAGCAGCGAATTGGAAAAGTTCACGGCAGATTTCCCAGCAACATAAATTGGCTGTTAGCCTCTTTACAGACTGCCGAGAGAAGCTGGCGTCTTGGTTCAGGCTACGTTGAAAGTTTTAACCCGTTTAGAGCATGCCGGTGGGGGGTGTTGCTGAAACCGCCCTCCCTGCCCGGTTGGAGGATGGAGTCCATACAGTGGGCTGGGAGGCCTCCTCTGGCTCCTCGGCTCCTCGGCTCCAGCGTCCCTCCCGTCTCCCTCTCACATCACTCATCTCTGCTCCCGAGCACGCACCGCAAGCTTTGTGCTTATTTATTTGGCGTGATGCCTGTCTCCCCAGCCAGGGAGTAGACTCCAGTGTTTCTTCCATGACATTCGAGGACCAGGGTGGTTCTTTCATCTCAGAACCTCCCAGGTCTCTTTCTGTTGTCCTTGATTGCCACCTGGTTCTTTCTCTGGGGCTTCCCCTGGGACAAATACTAGCTCCCAACACAAACACAGCTCTGGTGTGACATCTGGGCCCACATCCATATTTTGTCACCTGGTTATGATGAGGGTGACCTTGGGCAGGTCTGACCATCTCTTGGCATTTGAGGCTCCTGGTCTGCACAGTGGAGGCAAGAATTGGAAAGACTGGGTGTCACTGGATGCAGGGTGACCCAGGTCTCCCGACCTCAGGCTGGCCCCCTGTGTCCAACAACCGAATGGCCTTAGGTTGTCGTTCACCACGGGGAAGGTGAGCGTGGAGGGCATTGTCACTGAGTACAAGCAGAAGATACTAGGACTACTATTTATATTAATTCATTTCTTTTTTTAATTTCATTTTAACTAGGCAGAGGCAGTGGAATGCCGTGGAATTTGTCTGTGGAATTCCAGGATCCAGTTGGGAACATCAGCTAGTACCACCTGGAATCCTGTGGTAGCTTTGATATGGGACCATTTTTTTCCACTGACACTAAATAGCCCCAATTTCTCTTCCTTTCCAGGTTTCTGTCTCTTTCTTATAGTCATTCTGTCTCTCCCCCAACCTGCAGCATGAAGACAAGAGCCTGATGGGAGTTTTCCAAGATCTGGAGTGTAAGTTCCATCTTGGCCACTAACCTACCAGGTGACTGGAGGGAGCCCGCATCTGCTCCCTGGGTTCTGGGTTCCTCGTTCGTACAACAACACGAGTGGACAGGCCCACCATCGCCTCTGAGCCCTTTGAAGCTCAGCGATGCTGTCGGCCTTCTCCTCGGCCAACATTTCTTTCAGAATCCCTCCCCCACCCTGAAATGGGCTGCATGTTGGGAGAAAACCCAAACATACATCACATGTTGCTTCAGGTCATATTCTCAATCAAAAAAGTAAATAAGCAAGGTGATTAAGACAGGGCCAAAGCCAGACTTGAGGAGAGAGTTGGAGGGCCGGCCTCTCCTGGGCCAACCACGTGATCACGCCCATCTGTGTTCTTGTGCCAACTTTGCACACGGTGGCCTTCCTGTGGACAGGATTGGAAGTATGATGTTGGATGGGGGGTGGGGGGAAGGGTGCCGCTCTTCGGGAGATGACAAGACCGAGTGAAAACGCTGGGTGTGAGCCTGGGGCTACAGTGGTGTCCCAGTCCCAGGCTGTACTTGGGCAGACGGTGGGGGGACCAGGGCCAGGGGCGAGGATCTCTTTCCCACCTGGGATGTGGAGTGACTGGCGGACACACGGGAGGCTCACTCACCAGGAAGGGTCCACGGGTGTGAGTCCCAGGAAGCAGTCCCTGACAGCAAGGGGCTGTGGGTCCAGACAGCTTGCGCGCAACCAATTTTTTGACTTCCTTATTGAGATATAACTGACAAACGATAAACCACACAGGTTTAGAGTGTCCAATTGGATAAGTTCTGACATGGTTATATACCCACAAAATTGTCACCACAATCCACAGCAAATCGCCTCCAAACATTCCATTCTGTGGGGGTAATTTTCAGTTTCTTAACAGTGTGTTTTAAAGGGAAGTTTTAGTTTTGATGAGGCCAGTTACAATTTTCTTTTAAGAACTGTGCTTTCTGTATTGTATCAAAGAAATCTTTGTCTAATCCAAGTTCCTAAGGTTTTTTTTTATATGCATTCATCTAGAAGTTTTATAGTTTGGTTTTACATTTTGATCTATTTTTTGGTGAGAAGTACAGATTGAATTTTCTTTTTTGCATGTGATTATGGTAATTGATTGTTATTTATTAATTTTTAAATTATTGATTTGTATTATTAGTAATTGTCCTGGTACCACTGTTAAAAAGACTATTTTCCTCCTTACTCAATTATCCTTATGCATTTGTTTAAATTAATAAGCTTTATACACGAGTTTATTGCTGGAGTCTGATCTGTTTGTCCATGTCGACACCACCACCACACTCTCTTGATTACGGCAGCTTCACAGTAAGTCTGGAAGTCAGGATTTGTCTTCCGACTACGTTCTTTTTAGAAGTTCTTTTGTCCATTCTGGATCCGCTGTGCGTCCATAGAAATTAGAGTTATTTTATTTCATTTTGTATTAAAAAACTTGCTGGAATTTTGGTTCAGATTACATGAAATCTATAGATTGATTGGAGAGACTTGATATTTTAATAGTAGTGTGTCCTCTGGTTCAGGAATACAATAAATCTCTTCCTTTATATCTTTTAAGTTTTTCTTAGCAATATTTTATAGTTTTTTGTGCTCAGGCTTTGTATATCCTTTGTTAGATTTATCCCCAAGTGTTTCTTATTTTTTAATGCTATTGTAAATAATTTTTTTAATTTCAATTTGATTGTGGTTAGTATATAGAAATATAATTTTTTTGTATATTGATCTTATATCCAGCAACCTTGCTACACTCACTTATTAGTTCTAGTCATTTTTTCATATATTACAAAAGACTTTCTAAGTATACTATGTGTGTAAGTAAAAACAGTTTTATAACCTTTCCACCTGGATTTCTTGTGTTTCTTTTTCCTGCCGTATTGCATGACTTAGGACTTGTGGTGCAGTGGTTACTACCGGTGGTGAGAGGCAATTTCTGTGACTTGCTCCTGATCTTAGGATGAAAGAATTTAGTCTTTCACCACTGAATGTGATGTTAGCATACATTTTGGGAAGATGACCTTTATCAGATTGAGGAAGTTTCCTTTTATTCCTAGTTTGCTGAGGATTTTTTTTTCTTTTTTAACAAATTAGAAATTAATGCTTGATTTGGCCAAATGCTTTTTATATATCTTTTAAGATGATTACATAGTTTTTCAGTTTTTGTCTGTTAGTTTGATACATTATACTGATTGATTTTCAAAAATTAAACCAACATACATTTCCCGGAGAAAACTCGCTTGGTCATGCTGCTCTTTATATATGTTATTGAATTTGGTTTACTAAAATTAAAAAAATAATTTTTGTATTTATTTTCCCTAAGGATATTGCACTATAGTTTTCTTTTCTTGTAATATCTTAATCTTGTTTTGGTATCAAGGTTGTGCTGGTATTACAGATTGCACTGAGAAATGCTCCTTCTTCTTCCAGTTTCTGGAAGGTTTTGTTATTCTCTTTTTCTGAAATGTTTCAGGAGAATTCAGCAGTGAAGCCATCTGGGCCTGGTGCTTTCTGTCAGGAAAATTTTTAACTAAAATTTCAATGTCTTTAATAGTTAAAGCGCTATTTGGAGTATTTACTTCTTTTTGAGGAAGCTTTGGTAGTTTGTCTACTTCACCTAAATTGTTGACTTTGTTGGCATAGCATGTTTAATATTATTTTTTGATTATAGTTTTGATATCTGTAGAATTTGTAGTGATGCCACCTCTTTTATTCCTGATATTGATTACTTGTTTTTCTCTCTCTCTTTTTTTCACCCCAAAGCAGTCTAGTTAGAGTTTCATCAATTTTAGTGATCTTGTCTAAAACCCAGCTTTTTGACTTTATTGATTTTTTCTATTGATTTCTATTGATTTTCTATTTCTTTGATTATTTTTGTTTTCTTTTTGTCTGCTTAATTTTAGGTTTGTTATTTTTCATCTAGTATTTTTTTAAATTGTTATGATTTTTACTTTCTTTTTTTAAAGATTTTATTTATTTATCTTTAGAGGTGAAGGGAAGGAGAGAGGGAGAGAAATATCAATGTGTGGTTGCTTCTCGTGCATACCTTGCTGGGAACTGGCCTGCAACCCAGGCATGTGCCCTGACTGGGAATCGAACCACGATCCTTTGGTTCTCAGGCCCACGCTCAATCCACTGAGCTACACCAGCCAGGGCTTCATCTAGTATTTTAAAGTGGAAAGTGAAATAATTAATTTGGGACCTTTCTTCCTTCCGAATATGGGCATTTAAAGCTATAAATTTCACTCAAAGTGCTGCTTTAGCAGCATCTTATACATTAAAATGGTTTTCATTTTCATTTAGTTCTCAACATTTTGTATTTTCCTTTTGAGTTCTCTTTTGAGCTATGAGTTGTTAGGAGTGTGTTAGTTTTCACATTTTTGAAGGTTTCTAGATGTCTTCATGTTAGTAGCATTCAGTTTAATTCTGCTGTGGCCTGTGAGCACATTTGTAGGACTCGAATAACAGAGACTTGTCTTATGGCCCAGAATATGTTCTAGCTTGGTGAGTGCTTTGCATGCACTTGAAAAGAATGTGTGCTCCACCTCTGGTGTTGGGTGAAGTGCTCTGTAAGTGTCAGTTAGGGTGAGTTGGTTTACAGCATTCGAGTACCATTAGTGATTTTCTGTCCTCTTGTTCTGCCAGTCACTGAAAAGGGAATATTGAAATCTTCAACTAAAATTGTAAATTTCTCTATTTCTCCATGCAATTCTAAGAATTTTGCTTCATCTGTTTTGAAGTTCTGTTACTACACGCATAAACATTTAGGATTATAATGTCCTTTGATGATTAACCCTTTTTCATAAGGAAATGACCTTTATTGTTGCTGTCTTAGTCTTTGCTCTGAAATCTATTTTCTCCGATATCAATATAGTCACACCCACTTTTTTCTGTGTAGTGTCAGTTTGGCGTATTTTCTCCAATCATTTTACTTTTAACCGATTGACGTCTTTATGGGTAAAGTGGGTTTCTTACAGGCAGCAGAGGCACTGCTTTTCATTTGCAGCGTTGAGATCATTACAGTCCTGTGCCACTCAACAACGGGACACGTTCCGAGAAACGTGTCGCTGGAGGACGTCGTCGTGGTGCAAACAACCGGGTGCACGCACACAGACCTCGTGGCACAGCCCACTCTGCCCCTGGGTTATGATGCGGAGTAGCGCATGGTACTGAACCGCATACTGTAGGCAACTGTCACACAATGGTAAGAGTTGTGTACCTAAACATATCTAAATGTGCAAAAGGCACCGTAAAAACACAGCATAAAAACAAAAAAGGATACACCTGGATAGGGCGCTCACCATGAGCGGAGCTTGCAGGGCTGGGTGAGTCAGCGAGCGGGTGGCGAGTGGGTGGGAAGGCCTAGGACACCGCTGTACGTTACGGCAGACTTGACAAACACGGCACATGCAGGCTAGTCTAAATCCATAAAGCAACACGAGACCAAACCAAACGCAGAGAAAGGGACGCGATGAAGAGAGGCGGCACACGAGATGGGGCGCGAGGCTGCTGCTGGGGTAACTCGGCACACTGTTTACAGCCGACACTTAAAGTCAGTCCCTATCTCACCTGAAGCAGCGATAGAGATGTAGTCTGGTAAGTCCATGAACCAGTAACGTGGTCGTTGGTTCTCATCACCGGACACTGGGCACCGTTCGTCATTGTATGTGCTGTGCTTTCACACGCTCGGCGGCACCGTAGGCTGCTTGACGCCTTCATCGCCACAAACTCCCCACGGGGCAAAATCATCCTGGATTGGCCCCCACTGCCCAGAGCAAGTGAGGTGCCCTGTGGGCCTTGGCCCGAAGCCCTCAGTGTGGGGATGGGTTCTGTGCAGGCGGAAAAGATTTGCATCCACCTCATTTACATAATTCATCTTCCTGGTGATGGAGCTAGCATATTTAAATGAGGAGGCTATTCCCTGCTGGGAATACAGTTTGACTTGAGTGTCTGCCATCACGGAGCCTGCTGCGGTGGCCACCCCTGCACAGGTCTCTGTGGACACCTGCTGTGTGTCTCTACAGGGCGTGCTGGGGCCTGGGCTCTCTCCTTTAGCTTCCATGCGACCGCGCCTTGGAATGGCCAAAGGCTCAGTTCCCGCTGCTCCGGCACTGAGCCACCGAGCTCCAGCCCTTTCCTGAGACTGGGCTGTGGTGGGGAGGGGACAGCATATGGAGCCATGGGTGCACTCGGGACATCAGGAGATGCCTCTGAGGTAGGGGGTGGCAGGGAGGGCGGGGGAGGCAGGCCAGGGGTTCTGATGGCCGCCTTGCCCATGCCCGTCCCCGCCCCCGAAGGCACCCCAGAAACCAGAGTCTCCGCTCCTATCGACCCCATGCCCTGGGGTCTCTGCCAGTGCCCTCCGAAACTGTGGCATCAGAATAGTTTCAGGGCACGTCCTCACCACCTTGTGTGGCTGGAGACAGGCTCCCAGCCCACTGGTCCCTGGGCACAGGCAGGCTCAGCAGACTTTCTCTGAGCGTTCGATGGAGGGGAAGGTGGAGGGTGGGAGACGAGAGGTGACCCGTAAGCGTGCAGTGAGCCCCTTTCTTTGCTTGGTAATGACTCTCCATCCCTGGAAGTACTCACCACAGAGGACTCCTGGGCACAATGTGAGTGACCTCCGGGGCCGTGCTGCCGAGAGCTGGCCGGGGGGCGTCCTCACTGCCAAGACCACACTCATCTTCCGCCCTTTGGGCCACCCAGCTGGCGCCCGGCTCTTTCCGCTCCTCGCCGCCCTCGGAACCTGGTCTTCACTCTCTCTCTGCAGTGAACTCATTCCATGCGTCCTAACAAGAAATACTATGATCTAACTTCTTGTGGCTTCAGGAGATACAAATTTGTGGTAACACTTCAAATTAAATGTCGTGAATGAGTAATTACTTTCTGAAGCTAAGGAGTCTGATTGAATGGGAATCGTTATTGTGCATTAATTAAAATCCCACTGATTATTAAAGTTATATTTTGGTGTTTTAATAGCTCTGTAAGGGACATGCAGATAAAACTCAGAGATATACACTGGTGTGAATCTCATTAGACCTCGGTGAAGGTCGGTATTAATTCAAATATGTTTTTATCGCTTCAGAGAACTGAAATAGAAGTTTTGCCCGAGATGGGTGTCAGTGTCGAGATTAGGTCTGTGGCTCCTCGGAACCGGAGTGCAGGGGTCCTTCGATCTTTATGGTGTCTGGGTTTGGGGTGAGCTTCCGCTGGGTGCAGAGGGGCTGGGAAACCAAGGAGGAGGTCTAGGGTGGTCAGGACAGGCTCAGATCCCTCCTGGGCTGCTTCAAAAACCCGAGGGGAGCTGGGGCTTGGAACTCCCTGGGAATCTGATTATTAGACCATAAGACTGTATGCGCTGGGTCGGTGGGAATGCCAGGCCGTTTATTCACTCGATCGGGCTGCGTATCAGCGACACCCGGGTGCTTTGGGACCACACTTCTCACTGGTCCCTGGAGATGCTGCGTGGGTGGGTGGGGGCGGCCCAGCTCCTCAGGTGTCTGTTGTCAGCACAGTCAGGGACACTTTTACCTCCTCCCTCCCACTCTTTCATCTGCCCCCAACCTCCCTTCCACTTGGGGTCTGCACGAGTGTCTTTGGCAGGTTAACATTCATTGCACTGGGGACGCTCGCATGTCCCCGTCCCTATCCTGTCTAGGGTGTGACCTCTAATGCCCCCAGTAGCCCTGGGCTAGCCGTGCCTTCCTGCTTTGAGTCAAGGGGGACTTCCTGTCTCCCAGAGGCTGAGCCCGCCATTGAACTTCCTGGGGGCCTTGAAAATTATTGCTCTAGGAAGCCAGAGGTGCTCCTGAGCTGGGGGGAGGAATGGCTTTACTTCCCGAAGGCAGCGGGACATTTCGGAGGCCCATTAGGCAAGGCCATTGTAACGCGGCTTCTTCGGTACAGGGTGCACATTGGTCAGGCCCTGGCAGGAAATGGCACCTTGTAATTGGGTCACTTGAGGAGAATTTAACAGATGTGTCATTTGGAAAGGGGATACTGTGGTGTCTCAGCCCAGGCCCTAGGAGGGAGGGGAGGGACAGAGACCTGAGGGAGAGGGGTGGGGGACAGCAGCCTGAGTCCAGGGGAGGAGCTGGGAGCCAGAGGGCCATCAGCCACCACAGATGAGCTTCCTGGGCCCCAAGGAGGAGACTGGAGGGCGGATCAGGGCAGACAACCAAAAATGAGCAGCAGGGACGGAGCCTGGCTCTGGGAGGCGGTAGGGTGGGCTCGGACACATCGGGAGTTCGTAAGTGACCAAGGGGCAGTTCCATAGAGGGAGTGACTCTTGAGATGGCCTTGAGGGGGGCAGACTTCGGGTGGAGGTCTGGGAAGAGGGGTGCGGCTTGCGCAGAGGGAACCTGCAGGTTGGGAGCAGGGGGTAGAGGGGGCAGAACAGAATGTGGTGGGGCCCCCAGCAGCAGCAGCCCGGATGGGACAGGTGACTTGGGAAGGTCTTTGGTTCTCCAGGGGGTCAGTGTCCACTGAAGGGGATGCTGGGAGCAGGGTGGCTGCTGTGGAGGGTGTGGGGGTCAGAGAAGTGCAGGACGGGCTGGGGGGCAGGAGAGGAAATGACCCAACACACCAGTCATCCCAGGGCGAAGGGTGCCCACTCACCGCCTGCCCACGCTCTCCCGTCTGACTGTTGCCCGAGGGTGAGCAGGGCTTGCTCTAGGATTGACTGTGTCCCGGGCTCAGCAACGTGGTGAGTAGACCCGGGAAAAGTGAAATGACAGACAGGCGGGAAAGGCCAAAGGCCTTGATGCCAAAAAGTTAGGAGTCTGTCTGGGGTGCTGTCTTCAAGACCGTCGAGCCAGGGCAGAGGTCCTGTCTGCACCCGAAAGGCACAGGGCAGGGCCACCAGTGTGCTTTCAGTGGGGGCGCAGGGCTGGGTCAGCCTGTCACTTTGGGAAGCTGATGTGGTTTGGGTGTGGCCTGGTCAGAGGGCACAAGGCTGAGACTGTCCACTGGGCAGCAGTCCCAGTGAGACAGGTCTGTGGCCTAGGAGTAGGGTTTATGTGTTTTGTTTTAGCCTGCTTCCAGATGGTGCTTGAACAGTCTCCATTCATCCATTCGACTCCCTCTCTCTCTCTTTCAATGTGATCAGAGTGTCTGCCTCCTTGTTCAGTCCACTAGCATTGAACGCCAACTGCATGGGGGCCATACGGGGGGCCCTGGGGCTCCACACAAGCCTGGGGTCGGCCCTGGCCCTCGGGGAGTGCCTGGCCCGGTGTGGTCTGATGGGAAGCCGGCCGTGATGACCGAACCCGCTCTGCACTCAGGAGCCCCGAGCCACCCTGAGGAGCCGGGGAAGGAATCTGCCTGAGCTGATGCCTGAGCCTCATCTGAAGCCGTGGAGGGTGTGCCAGCAGGAGGGCGCAGCTGTGGGGAGGTGCAGAGACCTGTGGGCATGGCGTTTGAGAAAGGGGCTCAGAGGTTGTTAGAAAGGGAAGCGTGAGTAGGAGGTGGGGGTGGAGAGACGCCCCTGCCAAGGTGGGCTGTTTGGAAAAGCCTGGGGTCCGCCGGCGGGGGGGAGGTGGGCGTTGGGGCAAGACTGGACCTGGGCCTGCTCCAGGCAGTGGGGCGCTTCCCGCAGGTGGCCCTTTGATCTCCCAACAAGTGGCCCATTCAGCATCTCCAGACTGGGCCGGCTCCTGGCGGCCGGGTGGGAAGGTGGCAAGACACAGGGGCTGTCTGCCCGGTTCCAGAGCTGGGAGTTTGTTCAGCAACTCACGCTGTGCCCACAGGGAGTAGTCTGCTTCCAGCGGCCACTGGGAGGACCGCTTGGCAAGGACTCCCCAGACAGGCCACAGGGCTGGCCTTGGGGCTGGGGTGCCCAGGCGCCTTCTTCTGCCTCTGCGGGCGCTGGGGCTGGAGCGGGTGTGTGGGGTGGGTTCGGAATCGCCTGCACGGGGGCTGCGGGGGGCAGCTGTGTGTGTGTGCACGGATCCAAGAGAGGCGGACCCTCGGCAAAGACTGAGCGGCAGAGCGCCCTTCATCCCTGGAGACTGTGCCGTGTGTGGGTGAAGGCCGTGGGCTGGGAGAGGCAAGGCTGGGGCTCCTGCCCACCCCCCACCTGCCATCCAACTGACAGCCCATGCTAAAACCACAAGAGATCATGAATTTTAAAAATGACCCTAGGTGTTCATGAATGCGGAAAACAAAACAGCTCCTTTCCAGACTTTTGGGTTCTTCCTCATTTTCCCTTATTTTTGGGTCTCTGCCCCTCTGGTGCCCCAAGGGGCACATATTTGCAACACCCACCGGAGGAGGCCTGCTTGCAGATTGCCGAGTGAGGAGAGAGCTTGGGCGGGGCTGAAAGGTGCTTGGGGGCAGGCCCGAGGGTCCTGGGTGCACTCCCGAGGTCCTGGCCTCCGACCTTCCGGGCTCCGCCCCGCTGTGTGCCCTCGACGAGTCCCACGGCCACTCTGCCCGTCAGTGTCCTCCTCTGGGCCCAGCAGCAAGGGCCCTCTGCATTGCTGCTGGGAGGGACCGAGTGTGTGATTTGCACAGAGCGCTGTGCACGCGCAGTAGACGCTCGGTGAATGCTGGATCCCCATCTCTCTGGAAAGAAGAGCTGGCTGAGGAATAAACGTTAATGGAAACGTTTTTGTTGTGTTAAAAATAAGCCAAAAGTCATAACATTATTTAGAGATTGTTTTCATTGAGCTGAAAAATCCCGGAGACTAATGAGCAGCCTGCTTTCTTCCTCACGGCAGCCCTGATGTGGTCATCTTTGAAAATGCAAGGAAAGCAGTCTCAGTTTTCAAGTGTATTTTATCCACTTACCCAGTCCTCCACTTACTCTGCAAACACGCAGTGAGCACCTGCCACGTGTGAGGTCTGGTGTGGCTCCCGGCGATGCTGGGAAGGGTAGAGAGGAGGCTGGGGCCCGTGGGAAAGGGCAAACTCAAGTCCTGCAGGTTTCTGCAGTTTACTAACCGTGACCTTGGGCAAGTCATTTCAGCTCTGTAGCCCTCCAAGTCTTTCATTTGTATAATCAGGGTGATGACATTTCCCTTGCAGGGTGGTTTGTGAGGATTAAAGCTAATGCATGTAAAATGCCTGGTGCGTGGAGCCAAGGGGAGCGGCCACTCTTACTAAGGCGCGGTCCCTGTCCTTCAGTGACCGGCGGCCTCTCGGGATGAGCAGATACAACTCACGGGGATGCGTCCCATGAAAAATGCACTTCTCCTGAATCTGCAGCCAGTGTGGGCTTGGGGACTCCTAGAAGGAAACTACCCAGGGATGTCACTTTGGGTGGCCCCTTTGCCCCGCCCATTTGCGAAAGACCGCTGAGAACAAGCCAGGTTTTCGATGTGTTTTCCTGAGAAGTGCGGCAGAGCGTGGAGCCACGCAGCGCCCACAGCGGGCGGCTCTGGGAGCCCGGCTGCCTGGGTACTGGGCTCAGACGTGTGGGAGCCGCTGCCGGCAGAGGCAGACGAGTTCCTCGAGGGCATTCGTGCTGCGGGTCTGACCTTGGACTCCGGTCAGTTAATGCTTTGCAATGGCTGTGTGTGGCTCCCATCTGGACTGGACCTGCTGGCCACACCCCCGGTGGCCTCTTTCCCAGGTGCACCGTTGGTGGGGGTTGGTCCAAATGCCAGGTGGGGATTGCACGGTGGCACTGGTAGTCAGAGAGCTTTCACCCAGGACTCAGAGGGACGGCTTGGCCCATGCCCTCTATAGGCTAAGGTGGAGAGATGTGGGACCAGCTTTGGGATCAGAAGCATGTGGGTTGAGTGTCAAGTTCACCCCTTACTGACTGGGCTCTCGGGAGGCTGACTCTGCCACCGACTGACCTGTTTCTTCATCGGAGGAACAGGCAGGTGATGAACTCTGCGTGTCTCCGGGCTCCCAAGGCCTCTCTGGGCCTGAACTTTGTCCTCAGCAAAGCAGAGGATTTCTCAGACACCACCCAGTTTTTTGTAACCTGTGACTATCCTGTCGGCCAGTTCCTTCCTGCCAACGCCCACTCCCACCCACAGGAAAAGCACCTGCCAGTGGACGCTGTGGACTTGGCCAAGCGGTTTCCCAGGAAGGCCTTGGTGGCCCAGTTGCCAGCAGCCTGAGGCCTCGCTGGGCAAGCTGAACTCCTGGGAATGGCCTGGAAGTTCACTGGCCTCGGCCTCTCCCCTCGGCCTCCCCCAGACCCGCTGAACCATGAAATACTGAGGCCTCCGAGTCCTCTCAACACACAGGGTGTGATTGTCACTGGGCAAGGCAGAGGTTTCTAGAAACTGAGGGTCAGGGCCTGGGTCATCTGCAGGCTCTCATCCCAGTCTCAGCTCTTGCTCCACCTGGGTCCGCCCTGTTTTGAAAGCAGCAGTGTCCCTGCCAGCTGGGTCACAGGGACGACAGCCGGAGGACAAATGGTCAGCAGCTCAGTGGCGCGCACTGTCCTAGGGATGGCCCTGGGAGGCCGGCTGGGAGGGCCTCTGTCCTTGGGGACACTTGGCTCTGCCCCCTGTCCACCCTACAGTCGGACACCCTGGGGGGGGGCTGGCGGGAGGGAAAGCTCAGCCACTCACTGGCCTCACACCCAGGGAGCCCTGGAGCTGCGCTGTCTCAGAGTCCGACCTCGAAGCCATTATCCCTCTTATCATTTCTTAAAAATCTTGAGTGTTGGATGAGAAACTTCAGGGTCTGAATTTGAAAGTGTCCCTTATTCTAGGAGACTGTTTTGAATTTAGCCCCCCGGGGGACATCTGACAGTGTCTGGAGACATTTTTGTCCGTCGCGGTTGGGGGAGGGGGTGCTCCCGGCCTCAGGTGGGGGAGGCGGGCATGCTGCTGAACAGCCAGAATCATCTGGTTCAAAGCACCAGTGTCACTGGGGCAGAGACATCCTGACATGAGGGAAATTGAGGGTTTTGGACTCTGAGGTCTCCACGGGGTCTAGTGTATGAAACCCACACGCACACACAAAAGCTGCTTTTATTGTACGATAAAGGTTTTTATTTCGGGTTGAAGGGAGGGCTGGCTAGTGTCCAGTGGGGGTGGAGTGTGCTGGCCCCGAGGTTGCCCCCATCACCGCACCGTTCTGCCCTGCCCCAGGGCAGCCGAGGAGGCCAACCGCTTGCTGCCTTCAAACAGGGCGGACCCAGGTGGAGCAGGGGCTGAGACTGGAATGAGAGGTTGCAGATGACCCAGGCCCTGACCCTCACTTTCTAGAAACCTCTGCATTGCCCAGGTGAGCACAAGGGGACACCCTGCTGTCTGCGGACTGGATTTCTACCCGGGGCTACGATCCCACACCGCGTGTCCACTGCTGGTGAGACCGTGACACCTGGGAGTGACACCTGTAGCTCAGAGGGCCCAACCTGACTCCGAGTCTGCCTCCCGGAGAGTGACGCCTTGGCAGGCCGGTCTGCCGAGGGCCCAGTCCCCCGGCCGTCCGGCCCCAAGCCCGGCCTCGGCGGTGTCCTCCTGCTGCCCACACCTGTCCCATTTGAGTTACGTCCACAGTCACTTTTCTATCCTCCTGTTCCTTTGCCCCTGTGCCACCACGAAGTGCTCCTCTCGGCTCTTCCCTGGCACCCCCCCCACTCTCCTCCGTCTCCAGGTCCCTCCTGTGCCGGCCTCTCGCCCAAACCGCTGAGAACTGCATTGTTCTGAAGCCAGTGTCTACTGGTGCGCTTTCCTCAGTGGACGTCACCCTTCGTGGCTCCCCTTGCCAACGGCACGAGGCAACCTCCTTAGCGTGGGGTCCCCAGTGCTCTATGTCCACGTCCCATGGAGGTGTGACCTCTTCTCTTCCCTGCCCCGCTGTCCTCTGTGATGCGTTGTGCGCGGTGGCCGCAGCCGTCCACGTCCCCTGGACCACGAGGCCCTTGATGGAATGAACAGGAGGAGCAGCCTCTCCCGTCCTGACCCCGACTCTTCCCTCCACGTGTCTGTCTGCTGTTCCCCACCGGGAGCAGCCCCCTCCTAGAACCGCACCTCCGTGTCCCACGGCCGTCATGTCTGACTGCCCCGGTGCTGTCTCCCGAGAGAAGGGGTGGCGTTTGTTTCCTCTGAGTCACCACCACGCTCTGCCTAGCCCTGCGCACAAGCGCCCTCCACTCCGCCTGAAACTACAGAGTCAGGAGAAAATGAATCACCACGGGGTCGTCGCTGGGTGTGGAGCGCAGCCAGGCGCTCTCATGGACGGGCCGGGCGGCTCACTGAATCTGCACAGCCACGGGGTCCGAGGGGCACCAATGGCTCCAACGTCATAAAGAAGAACATGGAGGTTCTGCGCCTTCGCAGATCTGCTCCAGGGTGGGCGAGAGCCAGAGGGGACGCCCGGAGAGCCAGGACCCAGGAGGCTGACTCAGCCTCACGTCCCTTAGCGCGCCGAGTTCTGGACAGAGAGCGCTCATTTGTCCGCTCACTCATTCATTCACTCTTCATTCATTCATTCACTCACCGAAAGCCACTCACGTGTGGGGGAGTGCACAGATCAGCGCAGAGAGCGAACAACTGTGCCTGGAGAGCCATACGGAGTGCTCCTCCTGGGCCGGGTGTTTCACGGGTGTTCAGGAAAAATTTTTCTGCTGTCTTTTCTTGAAAAAAGGGAAATAAGTACATTTATGCCTCTGGTTTATTGAATTAGGAAATGAGCAACTTAAAATTTACCTTTGAATTTTAGAGCCATAACATAGCAACACGGGGGCGGAGGACACGGGGGTCCGGGGCCCTCACCTCGCAGGGGAGGGACGCCCCCGGGCACCCAGCGGCCCTGACCTGGTGGACCCTGGACTCGCCCCACCCGCCTTCACACGACTCGGTGAGTTACTCTCACAAAATAGCTGCTCTCCCCCGTGCCTACAGGACACATGTGACTCATCGAGGCTTTGAGAACGCGTGTGGCCACAGCAGGAGAGGGGCTTGGAGGTGGAGACGGAGAGAGAGCTCGCGGAGTCCTTGCCATCATGCCCTCTGGTCTCTGGCGCTGTGAGGGAGGCCTCAGGGTCCCCCTGCGCCAGAGGCGTCCTGAAGCTCAGGGAGGAGCCGTGACCCACGAGAGCCACGCAGGGCTGAGCGGGGATGCGAGAGGGCACTTCGGTGTCTGGCTGGAGGGTTCGAGAGCCTGGATTTGAACTCGGCTCCTCTCTTCTCTGTGGCCCCCGAGGAGGAAGTGAGTGATGTGCATCGAGGGCTGAGCCCGTGCTGGCCCAAGTGAGTGCCCAGAGGTACCTGGTATTGTTGCCACTGTTATTCTCAGGGAGGTCTTTGTTTCCAGACCCAGCCGAGCCCTCACTGCTGGGGCGACCCTGGGAATTCCCTTCAAGGCTCTGCTTCTCGGTTCCCTCAGGGGCCGGTGCTAAGAGCCTGCATCCTGCTCGGCCAGCTCAAAGTGCTATTTTATTTCTGCTCCTCGGTAGAGGTTGTTACACAATCAGGAGAGGGGCCTCAGTGCAGAAGACACACGGGTGGGAGCCCGGGGGACGTGGGACTCAACGCCCAGGAATTGTGGCTTTCGGCGGTCTCCCCGGCTTCTCTGGGAATGCTGGGCAGTCTCCCCGCGCCCCGCTTGCCTCAGCTGCCCGGGCGTTGCAACACTGGCACAGTGTGAGGACAGGGCTGTCCCGGGGAACTGCCTGAGTCATGGGAACCGGGGGAGCCCCTCCCAGGAGTGTCCTGCTGTTGTGAGGTTAGTCAGGGACCGGGCAGGGGAGACCTGGTTCTGCAGGTAGCACCTGGCAGGCGCATCCCTGGCCTCCCTAGGGACACACCTGGAGATGTCTGTGTGTCCAGGGGAAGCTGGAGGGGCTGCCCTGGCCTCTCATGAGAGGGGAAGGCTCAGTGGGGACGCGTGTGGCCTCCTGGCCTTGCTGGGAGGCACGGGCCCACGTTCCCTCCCGTGCTCTGCTGCAGACCCGCTGGGTGAGCCTCAGGGCTCCACCTGTACACAGAGGTGATTAGACTTGGTCTCCACCACCCATCTCAAGTTCAAGTTTCTCTAAGTCGGGTTCTCAGCTCCTTATTTTACTCAGAGCCCGGGGTAGAGTGGGTTCCCAGTCGCTGTGACGTGAGGAAATGAAGAAATGAGTGAATGAATGCAGGAATGAATGCGGGATCAAAGCGCACCTTCGCAACTGCTTCCCGCCCACAGCACGTTACGCAGTGCGACCCGCTCAGGGTGCATTATCGGACCGTCCTAGGTGGCTGCCTGTCTCAGGTATGAGGACCCTCTGCTCGAGTCCGCAGAACAGGCCAATCACGGTTTGTGTATTTAGCGTTTGGTACTCAAAACACTTAGGAGGAAGGGACATCTTTTGAAATCAGACACATCTTGTTGGTTAATGTTGATACAATTTTTTTTTGGAGGTAGGGCCTGGGCATGGCGGCCAGAGCTCATGGGAAAAGGTGAATTACCGAGACATGAGGTTATGCCTAATTACCTGAAATACCCTCCTCTGCTGAGTGAAAACCCCAGTTTTCAACAGCCCTGTATTAGTTATGGCTGCCGAGAGCTGCAGTTGGCAAAAGCGTGTCTTCAGCTCATGACTCAAGGCTGACTCAGCCGCGGGGACTGAGCTTTCCATGGCCTCAAGCTGGGCTCCCGCTCTTCCTGGAAACGCCCGAGTTGTTTGTCAGGCCCTTTGATGGGGCGCACGGAGCTTCCCTGGCTGAAGGTAGTGCCAGCCTCCAGAAAGGTGAGCACACTGAAGCATTCTCTTTTAAGCGGCTGAGCTTGGACTTGAACTCAGCACCTTCTGACTTTGAGCTTGTGGTTATTTCTCCCCACGGCTCTTTGGAGGCCTCCCTCAGGCCACCCACAGGGCTTGGCACAGCTGTCCCAGGCGCGGAACGGCGTCATGCAGGTAGCCCACGCTGCTGAGGACCGGGGGTGTTTCTGGTTCCATTCGAAGGGCTTCCAGGACGGGTCAAGTGATGGAATCTGGGTGAGTGGCGGGATGGGCAGAAGGGCTTGGTTGTAAATCCCGGCTGTGTTTCTGGGCCGACGATTGGTCATTCATTCGCATTTGTGGGTGGGACCATCGTCCTACATCACGTGTGTTTTCACCCGTGACTGTCGCTGTTCTGGGCCTGCAGGAAATGAACGAGCTCTCTCAGAATGCTGGATTTTACCTGGTCTCCCTCCGCGGCTCCCAAACTTGTCTGACCACCGAGAGGCTTCTCTTGTCTTTGCGTTCTGCTTTGCTTTCTCTTCTCTCCCTCCTTTCTGTCTCCCGCTGAGCCCAGGCTCTGTCCCCCTCTGCCTGTCCCCCCCACCCCCCACCCTGCCCTGCCCCGGATCAGCACAGATTGTAGACTGTCCCAGAAACGGCCTGGAAATGCTGAGCTGGCAACTGCTCGGATTCACTCTGAACACACGGGGGTCTCAGTGCCTGCTCCAGCCTGGGGCTGGGTGGGACCCTCACTGTCCCTCATGCTAATCTGCACAGGGGCCAAGTCTTTGTCCCGTTTTCCTGGTGGGCACACAGAGGCTCCAAAAGCTCGTGGTGAGCAGGGAGCGCACACCTCTGAACGCTGGTGCTCAACAGCTGCCTGTCCCTCCCTTGTGACCACGGACACCTTAAACATGCTAGGCTGGATTTCGGCTGGCGTGGCATCTTCTGTGTCCCACTGGCCACTTGGTAGTGTCAGCTCTGCCGGTGCCGGGTTGGACAGGTGAGACAGGTGGAGAAGGGCCCGATCATCCCCTCTGCCCAGGCGAGCCGGCCAGTGGGCACCCGTCTCCTTCCCTGCACAGCCACAAGAAAGACGAGCTCCAGAGACAGGCTTCCTGTGGTCAGAGCTGTTCCCAGCTGTCAGAGTGACACGCTGCTCCCTGACGCAATGGCTGCTGCAACACTTTAAAAAAAGAAAAATGTTTGCATGCAAGGAAATTCCAGCTCCTTCAAGACCCTGTGGTTGACCCTGATGCCGAGGGACAGTTCTTGTCCACAAGGTTTGGTACCTTTTCTTTGGCTGTCAGACCTACATGTAACCTTTTTTTCCTGGGATCTTAAATATCTCTTAACCAAGCAGTGACGATTCATCTCTAGAAGGGGCAGCAGAGCTGAAAGACTCCCCTTTATCTCCTCGACTGTTCCCTTTCCTCCCCCCACCTCCTCCCAGCTTCTGTGTGCCCACCAGGAAAATGGGTTAGCAGGGGGCGGGGCTGCTCAGTCAGGGGTGCTGCTGTGGGTGGTCCAGACGGTTGGGGACACTTTCTCTCTGCATCTCTGGCTCTGGAGCTATGGGCTGTGGACAGAGGTGGGAACATCTTCCTTGCAGATTTCAAAGCGTTGGAGACTCAACTGTTGATGGTGAATTAAAAAGAAGAAAAGAGGCAAAATGTTCGCCAGGCGGTACGTGGGTAGGACCGTCGCATCACCCCTCCCAGCAGCCAGAACCAGGGCCTCAGGCTCCCGGGGTCACTGGGCTCCTGATGGTGGAAGGAATGCGGGAGCTCCTTCTGCGCCTGTGCTCTCTTCCATGCATGCGGCTCGTGCCCCTCTGGGCCAAGAGTAATGATGACGACGCCAGCAAACACGGGGTGGGGGAGCACCACTGAAAATCATTGTCAGTGCCTCGCGTGCGAACTAGCTGTTCCATTTTCGTTGTTCGGTTTTACGGTGGAGGGCTTTGAAGCACAGAGATGTTAAGCAATCTGAACAAGCTCACACGGTTCAGAGGTGGTGGAGCCAGGAACCCCTTACTTAATAGGAATGGGCTCCCCTAGACTTCGTGGCTGCTCGGGGTGGGGGTCCTGACTGCAGGGGTACATCTAGACTTTAGTTCTCACGCTAACTCGAGCCCAGTTCTCCCCAGTGGCCTTCCTGGGGGGGCACGGGTTGGGGTGCACCTCTCTCAGACCAGGGGAGGGAGGGGGTGGGTGTGTCACCATAACGCCAGGCAGACCCTCTGCCCTGGGGAGTGACAGCATGGGGTGTGAGGAAGGGGCTCTCAGAACGCATCTGGGGGGGGAGGAGGCCGTGGTGTTTATTGTTGCTGCTGTCGCTGTCTCTCAGCGAGGAGCTCCGGTCCCTGGCGTCAGCATCCATGGGGCGCAACTCTGTTCACTGTGCAGTAAACTCTCTGTTGTCTTGGCTCCGCGGGGTGGCATCGCCTTCCGTCGCCTGCACTGGTGATGTCCTCCCAGCCAGTGAGCCAGAGGGTGTGGGCAGGTGCGTGGAACCCAGGTACCGTGACCACCAGGGGCGGGATTGGGCCCCGAGTGCGGGCAAAGCAAGTGGAATTGCCTGGCCATGTATATTCCTGGCCAGGCCTGTGTCCTAACATCCGCGTGCTTTGCTTCATTTCATCTTATTTCATTTTCCTCTCATGGAATAACTCCCCACCGTCCCATGGAGTGGATGGTGACTTCCAGATTTCCACTCTCCTGAGGGCGAAGCAGTGGTGCTCCCAGGTCACATGTGTGAAACCAGGGGTGTCTGCATTTCCTGCTGGGTTTGCCAGGGGTTCCCCTGCTCGCTGCCTCTTTCTCTTCAACAAGCGTCTGCTCCTCGTCTGCTGTTTTCTGTCTTTCTCTTCCAGGTCTCCGGTGGGACCGGCGGGGGGAGGAGACGGGCCCCTGGCCGGAGCAGGCCTCCCAGCCTTTGCAGCCACCGCTGGTGCCAAGTTCCCAGTCTGCTCGGCCCCTCCCAGGGTGCTGGGTTTGGAACTGGACGCAACAGCCCCTTCGGAGTCAAAATTTGGTTTCCTCTTGGAAAAAGGCTGCTTCCTGATTGCTAGAGAGAGAGAAGAAATTCTTCCAGAGGCTCTGGCGTTCCTGCTGGCCTCCAAAGCGTCGGCCTACAACAGCTTGATGATTTAAGTGTCAATGGATTAGAAACATGTGGTCCGTGTTTCCCCGGAATTCAAATGCATGTGGAACTTAAAGGAAAGTTAAAAGAAAAGAGCGAGAGAAACAGCCTGGGCTGTGCTCTGTGCCCTGACTTTAAACACTTGGCGTAAGTCATTTGCGGAACGGCGGCTCCAAGTGGGCCCTCCGGAAACGTCTTCCGGTGGCCTGGAGGGAGAAAGGACTTGTGTGGGACTCAGGTCTTCCAGGACTGAGGTTTGAGGAGAAAAATAAAGCTTCAGTGCTCTCTCTTCCAGAGACCCCCTTCTGGCCTCATCTTGCCCCCAGTATATCAGCCTTGGGCCAGGCGGCATCTATGAAGCATCTACTGTGTGCCAGTGTCCCTGGGAGGTTCCACATTAGGCTCCCAGTGCTGTTCTTTCTTGTCTTGTGACTGTCCTACAGAGCCCCTCACTCTTCCAGCCTTCCTGGCTTTGCCCGTCCGGGTCCCCTGCCTGGTGCACCCTCTCCCAAGTGCCAGCCGTCCAAGTCTTATCCATTCCCTCCCACAGTAGTCCCTCCACAGCTCTGTCCGGAATCCACGCTCCGTCAGCACTTGGGAGTGAAGTCGAAGGACTCACAGAGAGCTTTGCCTCCTCTGGATCCAGGACCTGTGATGAAACCCATAATCGCTCCCTTGCAGACTCAGTGGGTCTGGCGAGCAGGGGGCTGCTGGCGGAGGATCCGCCACTAAGCCCCACCCCCTGGGTTGGAAGGGCTTTCCCTGGCCCCTTCCCTCTCCAGCTCTGTTGGCTGCAGGCAGTGATTTCACTGAATAGAACAGGGAAGGAGTTTTGCTTTCATGTGGTTGGAAAGCACAGGCCCACACAGATATCCGTGGAGCTTTACAGGCAAGCTGGAGAGCTGGGAAGTTTCTTGGGGGGAGCCCTGACCCCAACAGCTCACTGGGAACAGGGCCTGTGGACGACTCCTGCCAGTGGAAGCAAAAGGATTTCCATCTTTCCACCGTATAAATAAACAGCGTCGAGCCGGAGTTCTGCCCGGCTGCAGTTCTGGCCCGCGCGTCTCAAAGGCTCGTAGGCCGGCCAGCTGGAATCTTCGGCGAAGGCGAAGGAACTGACCTGGGTGTGACGACTGTGTGCCGGGCCTCGAGGGAGACATTTAGCTAGGTAATCCCGTTAAACCCTCCGGCGGACCCAGAGTCAGGTGCGTCCCTGCTGCATGACTCTGGACAGCGGACACGTGCCGGGGACCGCAGGCCAGCAGGAGGGAAGTGGACTCACGTGGGATGGGCTGCAGGGCCCCGGGCTCTTCTCGCTCCCGCGTGGCCTCTGTCACCCACGACAACCCCACAAGAGCGATGTTTTCGCAGGACTCGTGTTTTCCCTTGGTGACATAAGTAACACATGTTCTTTTCTTTACGGGAAAGTTTGAACATTTAGAAATGCATGAAGAAAATTAAAATCACCTGTGCCCTTGCCACCCAGGGAAACACACATGAGGCTGTTGTGTTTGTGCTCCCTGATGTTTGGACAGATGAGCAGAGAGATCTGAGGGGAGAGATGACCTCACCCATGCTCGTGCTGATGGGTGACAACTTCGCACACACACGACTGACAAAACAGAGTGGATTCTGTCATAAAGGGTTGCTTCTCCACTTAACATTTCTGATGTAGTCATTAGCCCCGTTTCCCCGTGAGGCGTTTGAGGCTTGGAGAATGAAATGACTTGTCTACACACGGATCGCATCCACTTTCTTTCCTGTCACCCCCTTTTCTTCTCTCTCTGTCCCCATATTTAGGTGCAGCTACCCTTGGGGGCATCAGTCAGTGAGTCCCTTTGGATTGTTAACAGTCATTGTTCCAGTCCTGATTCGGGAACTCACTAGCCATGTGGCCGCAGGTAACTCAAGTTTTGGTTTCTCTCATCCACAGAATGGGTACAGTTGGATTCAAAGTTCTAGGGGATCCGACAGGATCTGGTGAAGGGTGCTGGGCAGGCCATCTTTCCAACTGGGGAACGTGGTGGAGCATAGGTTTGGGCTTGGAAAGCTAGTTTTGCTCCTTACAACTGTGAAATCTTAGGGAAGTCAGTTAACTTGCATCTCAGTTTCCACAAGAGGACAATGACACCTGCCTCACGGTGTTGTTGGGAGAATAATAACGACAATAATAGTAACAGGAGTGATTTACTGAGTACTTGTTAGGTGTCGTGGGTGTGTGGAGGTGTTTCCACATATTCACTCATTTAGAGCTCACAGCAACTGTATGAAATTTAAGAATGAGTATTATTCCCATTTTACAGATGAGGCAACTGAGACCGAGTCGAGAAACTGAGGGTCGAGGTCATGCTACAAGGAAAAGGGTCTGAGATTCCTGGAGACCCTTTGAAACTGGAAACCCTTTTTCTATACAAGACTCGAGCCAGGCTTTGGTTAAACCAAGTTGGTTTAGGGCATTTTCTCTATCACTTTCCTCGAAATGTATCCCAGCAAACGAAAATATGAAACAGCTGCTGGCTTTCCTAAAAATAAGGAAAGGCCACAGTCCCAAACCAGAGAACTTCATGTGTAGCTTCCAAACCATCGAGAGGGGTCCCAGAGCTGGCAATGCAAACCATCCAGAGGGGTCCCCGAGCCGGTACCCGTCTCCCTGAACCTGGAGCAGGAAACCCTTTTCCCTCAGAGCAAGTGACCCAGGGTAAAAAGCTCAGCCACGACCCACTGATTATGACAATGTCACCTAGAGCATGGGCAGGCGATGTCCCTGGGGGCTCAGTTTGAAATCATGCATGATGGGTGGCGGAGTAGAGAAGAAACTGAGGCGACGTGCCAGTTTAGTGCCCGGGCCCAGGGCTCCTGGGTGGAGGGAAGCGCTGGCTGTCCAGCCATGTGGGGAAGGGCAGGAAGATACTCTCTCGTATCCCCGAGGCAGAGCCTAGAGTCCCTCTGGAAAGCCAGGCAGGGTAGACACGTAGCTCAGGGCAAAGCAGATCAGAGATGAGAGCACAGGGGTTCCAACAGGTAACAAGGGGGTCCACATTTGTGATGTCCCTTTCCATCATCTTCCCCCTCTCCCCCAAATTCACACTCGGCTAATTCTATTCAGCACAAAAAGGTACATAGAGACGCCAGCCTGTGACCAGTTACACTATAAAAACAAAATAACTCTAAGCATGGGGGAAAATGCCCCTCATCGAAAGGCGGATGAAAGGAATATATAACGTAAATCACCCAAGAAAATAGTTAGGAAATTTAGACACATACTTCCCTATAATATCGAAAATACAGAGAGTGTGGTCTTTTTAAAGATAGAGCATAGAGAAGACGTTAGGAAGCAACGCAAGGTTCAAAAGTGGGTCGTCAGGACTCAAGAAAAAAACTGATGTGAAACAGAGAAATGTGACATAATTGTAAGGCCTGTTAGAGTCTTCCAAATCAGAATGAACACGGCCGTCGAGGACCAGATGGCCAGCCCGCCCATGGGCATCTGGAGCAGGGCATTCGTCACAGGGCAAGCCTGCTGTACGCGGGAAGGTCGTTTAGGGTTCTAGTCCCTCATTCCCCCAAATGTCAGTTATGCCCCCAGGTGTTTTGTCAAACAACCCCCCCATTTTCAAAGCACAAGAACATGAAAATGATTTATAATAGATAAGCAGACAAGAGAAACATGACAGATGCATTGATTTGCTTCTCTTTTGGAAAAGACCAGAATAAATGGCACAGAAACATACTCAATGATGTAACTGAAGAAAACTTCACTGGAATTGGTGAAGGGCTGGTCAGTGGTATGCCACGTCCCACGAAAACACGAGGCAGAATGAGCAACCCCAACGACCACCCTTGTGAAAATACTGAATTTCTAGAGTAGGGAGAGAACCCTGTTGGCTTCTAGGAGAAAACGCAGATTCTAAGGTACCGAGGAGAAAAGTAGTCGGGGTTATCTCAGAATCTCCCGTAACTGTAGTCAGCCCCAGGAGACTGACGTCTACGGGGAGGTGGAAGCAGCAATGACAGGCGTGTGCCAAGGATTTGAAGTCAAGTCCCAAGTTCTTCAGATGTAAGGGTTTTGGAAATACTGACAACCACACATAGACCCGGACATGGCGGTATCTGTGAGCCTTCCAGAGAAAATAAATACAGTCCACTCCCCAACTGAACCTCTAGCTCACTTTGCGTTTTAAAACTGGACCACATGAAGAGGGACTAACGTAAATACAGTGGGAATGGTGACACTGTGCTGAGATGGTGGACAGCACAGTGCAAGGAAGACCAAGGCCAACCGACTGAAATTCCGTTCACTGAACCAACTGTAAATATTATGAAGCAAGACCATCGTACCACATCTAAAAAGAGTTGAGAAGTAGGGAAAGGGAAGTTTACGGTGCTAATTTCCTCCTCTTCCATAGCAGGGGGTTAATAGTCTAAAATTAAAATGTGATTTAAGGATGACTCCAACTCAATATGCGTCTCTCTTCTCCGTGCAGATGGGCCTTAGACCGAAGGAGCCGTGGGCCGTGCGAAGAGAGTGGGCCCGGACGGTCTTCAGTTTTACTTTGGCTTCTTCTTTCTTCTGTTAAATTCAAATGCGGAGAGCTTAGGACTTTTCAATATTAAAAATAGCGTGCATAGTGCGTTCCTACTTTTGTCCCTTGGTCTTCCTTTCACGTTATCTCCTCTCTGTCCTTTTATCTGTCTTTATACCTAGAACAACGGCTGGAATGTTTACTGCATATGGATGATCATTGCTTCTGAGTGGTGGAACTTGGATGACTTTTTTACTGGTTCTTGTGTACTTTTGTGTGTGTGTGTTGCTGGAGCATTTTCATGGTGATCCTGTATTCTATTTATTAGATAAATAAAGTCAATATTCTAAAAAAGAGAAGCTATTACCAGGAAGAAAAAGGCACAGCTAGTTTTATCTTCACTCTAAAGTCGAAGATGCCTGTCCGGGCCGCCATTCTGTGGACTCTGATTCCGACTGTGGCCGTAGGTGACCTTGCCCAATCCCAGCACCTTCCCCAAGGATATCTGAAGTGCTTTACAGCTGGGGCAAGGTCCAGCAGGAAGAGGATCGTGCTGTGCGACACAGGACAAGGGCGTGCGTGCACGTCGATTGCAGAGGGTGCGTTTGTTCAGCCACGGCGAGATGACGCAGTCGGCCCCGAGGCCCCCTTCCTTGGGAACTGTCAGACAGGGAGGCAGGTACGACCTAAGTAAATGCATCTGCAGTAGCTCGTTGAGATCCTGATCTGGTGTCACCTGATGGTCCACTTCTCACAATATCCAATAATAATAATAATAATAATAATAATAATAATGTGTAGTTTAAGCCTAGCATTATACGGGGGGTGGTGGAAGGTGGGTGTACAGCTGTGAGCATGTGAAGCCCAGTTTACTCTTGCAGTATTCCTTATCCATTATTATTTACGGCCGGACACCACTTCGGTTTATACCTATAAGCTTACTTCTGCTCACCCTGCATAATGCTCTTTGTCTGCGCTCCACTGCTTTCCCTTGTTTCAGCCCCGTAACAATCTGTGGGAGAGGCAGTTTCACACCCATCTCACAGATTGAGAAACAGAGGCTCAAATGACTTGCATAGGAGTTTAACGTGAAAGCCAAAAATCTCACCAGGTTCTTAATTTGTAGATGAATGTGTGGTTACCACAAAGTTAGGAAAAGGACTTTAGAATTTATTTCCTAAGCCACGGGTTTGTTACCTTATGAGCCCTGGTACCCCGAGGATATGTGGTAGCCCCTCTCTCCATCCAGGAGGTTTGGACCGGGCTTGCTTCATTCTACTAATTGAAACTGTGCAGGTGACCTGGACACAGGCTCACAGTGCATTCTGTGGCCCTGGGCACTGTGATTAGTTCAAGGATGGGCAACAACTCCAGGTGGTCCATGACCATGGACTCTGGGACTTTTTCTGGTGTGACTGGTAAGAAGGGATGCTATTTTCTGGGAAATGTAAGAGCAGCTCAGATGATGCAAGCCTGTATTAGCTAAGGACTACCCCAGGGATCCTAAGAATAAAGCCAACACAGAGGAAAAGAGCGCCAAGAGGTGGGGTAGTAAGGTTCCCGTTGCACAGCTGAAGCTCCCTGGTGCGGTTGTTCCTGAATCTGCCCAGCGTGGACTTGGGTGTTATGCAGACAACGACTCTTTGCTTTAGATTCTTCATGGGCATATGCGTTTGGAAACACCTCATGGGGCCGAGCAGAGCTGGTCAGTAGATCTCTGACAGTCACTGTGGCCTGCATCACCAGACCCCAGGGACGCCGGGCACTGAGCTCGCACACGGTGCCCGTGCCCGCAGGATGCACTTTGTCTGTGGGGGAGGCAGCCTCGCTCCCTCGCCTTGGACCCTGTGTCTCTGGAAAGGCTTTCCCGCCAGGTCTGAACTTCAATGGGTGAAGGAGTTACAGCTGAAAGGTTGTCTCTTGGAAAGTTTTGTTTCAAATAATCTAAGTGAAAGGAATGGTCTTTCCATTTTAATGGGTATATAACAATCATCGCACTTCCCTGCTTAACAATATAGCTCCCATTCCCATTCTTGGAATCATAAAAATGAGTGAGGTAGCAGTTTTTTAAATGCAAAGTATTTTATGTCAGAAGCTAGGACCAGTTGGACGGGGACTCTCCCTCCACGTAGGTACAAAGGGCGACTTCCCTTCTCTCCTTTGGTGTTTCCCACAATTACCACCAAATCTCCTTGCCTTAAAAACAAGAATAGTTATGCATCCCGTCAGCCAAAGGAAACGAGGGAGCACACAAACCCCTGCATCTTTACAGAGACAAAGAGGAGGCAGCGAGCTGTTCAAAAGCAAAGTGATAGATGTAGTGATAGGAAGACCGTGTGATGCACATTAATTCAAAAGGGCCCTTTTATTGGACTGTGATCTGATTGTGTTTACAAATATATAGCCAGAAGGCTTTTAATTTTGAGGGCAATTTCATTGTTCATAGATATATAGCCGGCTACGGATCTACATCTATGAAATTATGTGCTTATGCACTTTAAATGAGATACAGCTACTCTCCTTTAATGCAATAATGTCCCTATTTTATGATCTACCGTTGCCCAAAGTGGGGGCAATTTTATAACAATCTCATTTGAAATATCACAAGAGATGAAAGATGTAAATAATATGATGTTGAAAGACCCGGCTGAAATTTGAATTCATTGGAATTTCACAACGGCGGCAGCTAACAGGACAGACTTTATTAAATCTCATGAATTGGGTTCTTCTTGCATTTCCAGCCACTTCTTGCCTCCTTGCTGTTTATTTTTCTTCTAAGCCTGACTTCAATAAATAAACCCAACTAACAATTAAAAAGTCCCCAAATGATTCTAGATTGAAAAATTCAAAAATAGCCTGGCTGGCACGGCCCTTGCAGTGAAGTTTGATTAAATTCTCTAATTGCATCGAGCAGGCGGGGAAGATCAGAATGTGTTGGTGCTTTTAGTGTGAGCCGCCGATGAAAAACTTCAATTACCACTAAGAAGGGAAAATGTTCATAATAGATAAATGCTCTTCCTCTTTGAGAGCTGCCTTTTCAGAATGATGTAACTGGTTTGGGTGAGATGCTATTCTATTTCTTCTTGTACTCTGTGCATCGATTTGTTCCTCTGCCCCAACCCTGGGGACCTTCTCTGTCCTCTGGGGAGATCCTTTGCCAGTAGCTGACTTGGCTGAAAGAGCTCTCCTTCTATCCAGAGAGTGGATGTCCTGGGGTAGGGGCGATGGAGCCTGGAGCTTCTTGGGGAGAAGGAAGAGTGAAGATGGAGGAAGACATCAGTGGGTGCATCGGGAGTGGCGCTGGGTTCTGTGGCTGATTTGAAAGCCTGCTTTGCTGTGACAGGTGGCTGAACCGGGGGCCGCCAGGAGGATGGTGAAGATAGTCAGCTGACAATTTTCAAACACTGCTTTGAGCCAAAAGTGCTTCCATGTCCTGGGAAAATGGACTCTCCTCACATGGCTTGGTTCAAACATCACCTCCTCCAGGAAGTCTTCCCTCCCCATCTCCTCTGTGCTCCTAGTCTGCGTGTATCCTCTAATTGTAGCATGTTCTGCATTTGATCAGGTCACTGCTCAGACCACCTCCTGCCTCCCCCTGCGCCCTTGGGAGCTCCCCAGGGTCAGAGCCCCTATTTGGGTCTTGCGTGTCTAGGTTGGCAGTTCCCTGATGCTGGTGATGACCCCTTCTGTGGCCCCTCTGCTGCATTTCTCTCCTCACGGGAAGGCACGAGCTTTAGAATCTCACAGGCCTTGGGTCCTGCTCTGCCAGCCGCAGCTGGACAGATATTTTCACCCTCCGAGCCTTGGTTTCCCCATCAGTGAAGTGGGGAGAGGCCTCTGTGTCCCCTAAAATTGCTGAGCACAGTTAATGGAGAAAGAAAATATGAAGGCAGCTAGTAGATGCACGGGCATATGGTAGACGTTCAGTAGATGCTATTTCCTTTCTGCTTCCTTTTCATTGTTCCCTCTTCTCCATCCCAGTTCCCCTTGTTCTAACCACTGCCGCCATTGTTGGCCCCGTTTAGCGGTGTTCACTGAGTGCTGGGCACTGGGCTGAGGGCTTTACACAGGTCATCTCGTGTGGTGCTCATCCTTGGGTGTCCCTCTTTCTTCCCGTCTTTGCCACGCTCTGGCCTCAGTTTCCCCAGCTGCAGGGCTCCCTATGGTTTCTCCTTGCACGGGCCCCACGGGGAGCGGGGGACCCAGCCCCGACTTGCTCCAGACTTGGTGACAATCCTGACTTCAGCGTTGGTCTCACTCTCCGATGGGACTGGATCTGTATTTCTGCAGCCTAGATACCCAATGTCCTGGCATCAGAGAAGCCAGGGCATCTTCCCCAGAGACTAGACAGGCCCGATGGCACTGCCTCTAAGATTGGGGCTGCCCGGGACCCTCCGTGTTGTCCTCTGCGCCCCTTTCCCGCCTCAGCTCCCAGGGACGGCTGCCCCCAGCCTGGCCGAGCATGCCCATGGTTCTGAGCCTGACAGCCCACAGGCCTTCGTCAAGGACCCGCCCCTATCCTGTGGGAAGAGTTTTGTGCTGGGCGTTGCCATTTTCTTCCTTTGCTTCAGAATCCACGTGACCCAGGCCAAGGGGAAGTGTTGAGAGTACTGGATGGACCACACAGGCCTGACTGGACGGAAACCTTCAGAGCACCCCAAAGCAGGCCTGGGGAGACATCCAGGAGGGCTCCTTTCAAAGGGAGGGAGCAGACTGCAGACACCGCCCTCTCCCCGAGGTTCTGGGTCTCCTCCTCTGTCTTCTCCACATCATTGTCGCCCACCAGGGCCCCTTGAGTCCTATGGCTCCATTCTCTCTCCACACGTGACCAGTGGGGCCCTAGGCCCTCGGCCTGGTCTGCCAGGCCCTCTCTTTCTCCACCTGCTAAGGCCCACCAACCCCAACCTCCCTCAGCAGTCACAGGTCAGCGGGGGTCCTGCTGGACTGAAGCAGGGCATGAACTGGGCTTTGTCCCTTTCAGAGCCTCCAGGGGGTGCCGTCTTCTGGGCGTTCCCCTTTTCTAGAAGCCACCAGCTCTTGGTCTGCCGTGTCTTTCCCCATCTTCAAGTCAGCAGCACCACATCCTCAAGCTGCTCCGGGAATCCAGACCTCCGGCCTCGTGACTGTGGGGCTCGCTGCTGCTAGGACATCAGGCCCACCTGGGTCACCCAGATCCTCTTCCGGTCTCTGTACCCCGAATCCCATCAGCCAAACCCTTTGGCCACCTTCAGGGACACAGTCACAGGCTCTAGGATTAGGAAGTGGGCATCTCTGGGCACCATCATTCTGCCCGCCACGGACTCTGCCGACACCTGTAGAAGTTTCGTCGTCACGCTGGGTTGTTTCAACGTTTTCAGCTTTTGCTTCTTCCCTGGGACCGGGCAGTCCCCTCTCCTGGGAGCTCTGTTCTTCCTGCTCTATGGGACCCCCTTCCCTGGACCTGGCTGTGTGAGGGGTGTCTTCCCGCCTCCCAGTGTCTTTCTCTGTAGCCCCTTTCTGCCCAGAAGCCACCTGGTCTCTTTCCCTGAGGCCTCTTGCACCCCCAGTGGCCTGTCCTTGGGCGATGGCGCCCGCCTGGTCCCTTAGGCATTCCCACCTGACCCCCGGGTGTTTGCCTGATTAGTTTCCCCCACTGCCCCTCCCCCAACCATGTCTGATGGGTTATCCCAGATTCAGAGTCTCCCAGGGGATTGGCTGAGGCCTTTGTTGCCATGACATCATAGGTCAATGTCTTTCTCCACCCAGTCCACCTCTTACAGGCGTTGTCCCTGGGAACTCTCCTCAATAAAAGTTCAGCAGGTAAGTTTTACTCCGTGCTCTAGTTCTTGGAAACCCATCTAGCACCCTGTGGTGATAGAATGACCTTAGGACCCAGACTCTAGCATAGGATTTTGGAGCTGGATCACCTGCTGGCCGACGGGCAGCGAAGAGCCCATCACTGGGCAGATGCTGGCTCGAGAGAGCACTGATGTTCAGCCTTCTGCTGGTGGCAGAATGGGATACTGGAGGAAGACATGGATGCACCGGCAGGTGCATTTCTCAGGTGAGGAGGAAGGGGGGGTCATTGGAAGCACTGTGGCCTCGGATGCTTGTTGGGGGGCGGGGGTCAATGCATCATAGAGGCAATGCAAGGCCAAGGGTGATTCAGCACCAATTAAAGATGAAGTGTGAAGGCCAGAGGGCTGCCGATAAAGAGAGTCTCTTCCTGGAGGGCAGAAAAGTTGAGGATTTGGGCCCAGGTCTTAATGATAAGAGCAGCAGAATATTCCAGAAGAAGCTGAATTCTCAAAGCCCGTGGGTCTGCCTGAATCAGGAAGGCAGGGGCCTCGTCACAGCTTGGCTGCTCCCTACTCCCCCTCCTTTGTTCTTTGAAGTTAAGCTTTCTCTGGGGGAAGTGGGGTGGGTCATCCCGGATTAGCCACCTGGGCCGGCAGAGCGCGGACCCACGATAGGAGGCGTGCAGGACAGTTGTCGGAGGGGGGACAATGAGTACTAATGCAGTCGTGACACCAGGTGAGCCACAGCAGGTGGCTGTGTTTGTCCCGTTAACCTTCCTTCCTTTCTTTATTAATTAATTAATTTATTTATTCAAGAGGGGAAGGGAGGGAGAAAGAGGAGAGAAACATCAGTGTATGAAGGAAACATCGATGTGAGAGAGACATAGCTGGTTGTGTCTTGTACGCACCCCAACTGGGGATCAAACCTGCAACGCAGGCCTGTGCCCTGACCGGGGACCGAAGCGGCGGCCTTTCGCTTTGTGACACAGTGCCCAACCCACTGAGCCACACCAGTCAGGGCCCATCAACCTTCCTCTTATAAGTTTTCCCAGGAAAAAGCAAAGGACCAAAATGTTCCTGGACAGAGTCAACTTAGTGTCTGAAGCTCAAGGGGTGGATGGCCATGGACGCCGTGGTAGGATGCTCAGGTCCCACTTCAGGGCAGGGACCCTCAGTGTCCTAGGCACCCGAAG
The DNA here is from genome assembly GCA_028533065.1 of Trachops cirrhosus. Lineage (NCBI taxonomy): Eukaryota > Metazoa > Chordata > Mammalia > Chiroptera > Phyllostomidae > Trachops > Trachops cirrhosus. The sequence continues at coordinate 190,940,516 of CM052538.1, read as the reverse complement.
TGCGGGCCATGTCAGCCCTCTCCGGACACTGCCGTGAGCCAAGAGAAGCCTCCTTGCCCAAGGTGCCATACCCTCACCAAGGTGGATGCCAGGGTGCAGAAGCCCGGCCGCTTCACCTGCATTTGGGGGCCCTCCGGAGGTCTGCCCTAAACCCAGAGCTCAGTGGGCAAGAGCCACAGCTCCCTTGGGACTGAGTTGAGCTTCCACCCGTTCCTCCGCCTGGCCTTGCTTTCCTCAGCTCTTTTCCTGCCCCTCCTGACACGCTGTTCTCAAGAGCATTCCTCCATAAGCCGCTACGTGCTGCCTTCGGTTTCAAAGTCTCTTTCCCAGGCCACCGAACCTGTGCACCTCTTCAGGTCTGGACTCGTGTCCCCTCCATCTCCTTCTTGACCTAATGTCCAAACACAAGGTCCCTGCTCCCTGAGAGGGGCCCTGCTCCCTGTCCCCAGCCTCCCTGAGGATGCTGCTGCACCTGCCTCCAGTCACCTCCTTCCCTGGTGCGCCCCCATCATTCACCTCTGCTACTTTTCCAGAGCCCTGGTCATCCGGCTGCAAAATGAATCCTGGTTTCGCAGGGCGAACAAGAGAGGAGAGGAGACATCACTCGGTGCTGCCGATGGCACAGAAAAGAACCCGCCCTCCCCGTTGCTTAGAAATCATTTGCCCCAAAGCTACACTGCTTGGCAATGATGACAATGTGGGAGTGAGGTGCAAACAGTGGCCTGTGTCACTTCCTTTCCTGAAGACCTCCAAGTCGCCAGGGGTCACGCTGGGAGAGCTTTGTCCATGGATTCTGAGAGTCCACTCTGACTTGCAGAGCTAACGGCAGGACTGCCAGACCATAGTTAGAAGTCTCGTCCAAAGGTGTGGACTTGGTAAAGCCCCCAGTGTGGTTTTTTAAAAGGACACTCCTCTGCTCATGTCCAAGCCTCTGGTGCTTTCTGGGACATTTGGGACACACGTCTGGACTGGCTTCCGTGAACCTCATCAAAGTGTGCTTTCGTGAGACGCTTCTCTGTCTGAGCAGCCGCTGCCAGTTTTGTTTTCACCCCTCGGCCGAGTGATTTACGCATTACTAATACCGAAAGGACTGCTTGGGTCTCTGCGAATGGAGTACAGATTCTTTCCTAAATGCGGGCTGTCCCATGTCCTGGTGAGATTTCAAAGTTGGCGCAGACACGTGTCTCTCAGGCCTAATAATTTCCATACTTGCCCTTTCATGAGAAGGAAGAGTATTTGGGAAGAAAAGGACTTTTTTTTTTCTTCTGGTAGCCTTAAGAGTCTGCCTTATGAAAAGAGAGCAACGGCAACAAATTATTTGCCCAACTTGTGGCTTTGCTGCAAAGGCCTCTGGGAAGCTCTTTTCTACGTGCCTCGCTGCTCTAGCTGACCACATCCTGCAACTCGGCAGGCAGAGCTAGACCCCAGGCAGCCGGTGGCAGGACGTCAAGTCTGCTTCTCACTGGGACACGCCAGTGTGTGTTAGCCACCAGGAGAGCACAGGCCAGGGGCAACTGCGACTGTTTTCGGGCTGACCTGAAGGGGGAGGAATTTGCTGAGCCCTTTCTGGCCTCGGGCAGCTTCCACACCTGCATCCTCACTCGGTCCGAAGAGCTCGCACAAGCCTGCCAATGATGGCGAGGTGCACTTTCTTCCTCTGCAAACTTCTGAAGGGTTAAATGTTCCTCTTTATTGGCTTGGGGAGGGGGGAATGCTCAGAATGGGACTGTAGCGAATGTGACAGAGAGGGCTCTGGCCAGGGCCCCATCCCCACACGGGCTTCTGAACTTCTACCGGGCAAACACGTGGCCACTGTGTCCAGGACAAAACGCCCGAACAGGGTTTGGGTGCTGGGTTTGGCAGGCTATGCACTGGGCAGACCACTCTGAGCTGTGGTTTTCTGCCTGTGGCACTGGGCTGATGGGAGGGCGAGTGAGAAAAAGCCCGTGGTGTGCTCAGCCCAGTGCCAGCCTCTCAGTGCAGGGTGCGAGTGTAATCACTGCAGAGAGCAGGAGTCCAACCTCTCTCCTTCCTCCCTCCCTGGCTCGTAGCTGTCATGGAGGGCTCGCCTGAGGGAGGGCTTTGATTCCCACCACGGTGAGCGGCATATCGCAGTGGCTACAAGTGTGGACTCTGCCAGACGGGGAAATATGACCCTCTCGTCTGTGTAGCTACCTTGAGGAAGAGGAGCCAGAGACGGTGGGATGCAGGGGACCTAGAGGAAGGTGCTTGCTGACGGGCTGAATGGTCCTGGGTGGAGACCGCAGAGAAGCTCGCTGGGGACCATTCAGCAAGTGCAGACTTGGGGTCTGAGTTGTCACCTCTACAGACCGGCTGTGTCTGTGCATGTGTGCTGTGTGAGTGTGTCTCTGTGCACACACATGTCAGCACGTGCACGTGTCCATGTGTCCATATGCATGCACACATATTGTATATGCACATTTGTACAAAATTGTGTGCCCCTCTGTGTGCACATGCATCTGTGTGCATACATGTGTGTGTTTATGTGTGTTGCATGTGCGTGTGTCTGCAGGCATTTATGTGTGTGTGAGTGTGACCATGTATTTTGTGCATGTGTCTGTGTGCATGTGTGTGCATGTTTGTCAATGTGTGCATGTGAGCACGCATTCACATGCAGGCAGAAGAGAGGTGGAGTTGGGTCTTGTGTTGTAAGACCTTCAGGCTGCTCCTCAGTGTAGACCTTAACATGATCGTTCCTTCTTATGCCTCTTTTTTCTTTTATTTTTCATTATTTATTTATTTATTTATTTTTAGAGAGGGAAAGGGAGGGAGGAAGAGAGGGAAACATCAATGTGTGGTTGCCTCTTGTGCGCCCCCTACTGGGGACCTGCCCCACAATCCAGGCATGTGTCCTGCCTGGGAATCGAACCTGTGACCCTTTGGTTAGCAAGCTGGCACTCAATCCACTGAGCCACACCAGTCAGGGCTATATCTATATTTCTATTTTTCTTTCTTTCTTTCTTTCTTTCTTTCTTTCTTTCTTTCTTTCTTTCTTTCTTTCTTCCTTCCTTCCTTCCTTCCTTCCTTCCTTCCTTCCTTCCTTCCTTCCTCCCTCTCTCTCTCTCTCCCCCGCTTCCTTCCTTCCTGCCTGCCTGCCTGCAACTAGTCTGGGCTTAATGGATACCTTTCCCCCACGAAACATCTGGTATATTTTCAGTGTGGCTGGAAAAGGTCACGTGGATAGGAAGGATGTTGCCTACTTGTGTGTGGAGCTCACAGAGCTAAGAACTGGGATTTATCCAAGTGATTGTCCACCTAGTCTCTGAGGTCACCAATGAGGAAACTGAGGCACACAGAGACTAAGCAGGTCACCAAGAGGCTCCCAGCTTATTAGCAGCAGAGATGGGCTCTGAACCCAGAACTCTCTTCACGGTGTATTTTTAATTTGAAAAAAAGAATAGTTATCGATGCCTGCCATTCTAAATTAACCACGTTTTCACATTCATGGGTAGAGTTGAAATATTCTGCCTGTGACACAGGAGTACACGAGACACTTCACAAATGATGAGAAACGATGGGTGTGTGCTCCGGGGACCACGGCTCTCATCCTGGCCCGATGCCTTGTGCACAGAAGGAGCCTATGAGCCTGGTGTTCTTCCTTCCAAGCCCTTTAGAAATCACACCTGCACACACACTATGCATTATTATTTGTGTGTCTAAACTCTTACATAGTTCCAAAAAGCGCGTTGTGTATCACATCGCACGCGATCATCACATCTGTTTTTATTTCCCCCATGACACGTCTTTAGAGGCCTGTTGGTGCAATGGATGTGGGTCAGGTTCGTTCCCCTGGGTGCCGAGCAGACCAGCTCACTGTCCCACCACTTCTGAGTCACACACACACTCGTGGGTCATCACCAAGCTGTGTGGCTGGCCTTTCAGAGAGCTTCTGGAAAACAAACACACCTTGAAACCAAAAGGACTTTGTTTCTTATTTCTGCCCACGACCGTAAAGGACAGGAGAACCCTGAGTAAGTCATGCTGCCATTCCCTGCCTCAGTTTCCTTGTCTGTTGAAGACAACTTGCCAAAGGCATGTGTGGTGGATAAATTGAAGTTCTGACATGGCTCCAGTTGCCCCACATCTATGAGGACGAACGCTCCCTCCAGAGCTGGTTTGGGGGCTTGGGGTGGGAAACTGCCTCCCTCCGACCCGGGTCCCCCCATTTGTGTGTAACTTTTGTCATGGGCATGCTGCGCCTTCTGGAACATGTCGGGATATGGTGAGTCTGCAGCGGGGAGGTCACCCCATGGAGCGGAGAGGGAGGGCTCCCTGCCAAAGAGTGAGGTCATCCATCCCCAGGGTCTGTCACCGTGGGAACAGGTGGATCCTCAGATGGAAAAAAGCCAAGGCAGACAGTGGTCATGAAGGAGCCGTGAGGTATTTCTACAGCAGCTTGAAGAACGGCGAGCCCCTCCACCAGGGGAGAGCTGCAGCGGTGAGGGGACTTTTCTAAGATTGCAAAGCTGGCTCCAGGGAAGCCGAGGTCACGCTCAGGGCTCGGGGCTGCTGTCCTCGGGCTCCGCCCACGCTGCCCATGATGAAAGAGCACTGCCGGAGGAAACCACGGCTTGGCTGGGAGGAACGGGCTGCCGATGGCGGCATCTCGGGCAGCTGTGAGAGGCGGACAGTGGGGGAAAGGGAACTCTGCTGGGGGAGCTGGGGAAGCCTTCCTAGGCGAGGGGGCTTGGAGCTGCGTTTTGAAGTATGAATAGGAGTTTTCCACATAAGGTAGAGGAAAGGCTGCTCCGAGCAAAAGGAGTCCATGGCCACAGACACGCATGTGTAAGGAAATCAGGGAATGGGGAGGGGTTCCGAGCGTTTGCAGGCTGGGGAGGATGTGGGAACAGGAGGAGGCTGGAAGGATAGATTAGGGTGTGACTGTATGATTAATACTGCGAGGAGCCGTAGGAGAGTTAAGAGCAATGAGATCTGTGGCTCAGGAAGATCACAGGGAAGCCACGGGGTAGCGGCTGGATGGGAGGAAATGCAGCCGACGGCAAAGGCACTGGCGGACGAGGACGCTGCAGTCACACTAGTGACAGCTGCCAGGCCGAGGGGGCGGAGAGCAGAGGCTGGGAGACTTAGAAACAGGCCTGATGGTGAGGGTGGGAAGGGAGGGGGAGGACCTAATGGGCATCAAGCATGTTAACCTGCATTAGCTTGTAACTTTCCACTATAACCCTGTGATGGAGGCGTATTGCCCCGGTTTGCAGATAAGATGGCAGAGATTGACAGAAGTTAAGTAACAGCGCCCCACAAGCCCAGCAGGGCTGAGGAGTTCCAGAACCAGGTCTGTTTTCCCTGCTTCCTGGCTCAGGGAGCCCAAGCATCTGGCCATCCTGGAGGACTAGGGTCTCCCCCTCAGGGACGTGGGTGAAATGATACTGGCAGACATTCTTTCTGTTTATCACTAGCCAGCCTCCTCTACCGTGGTTGGGTGTGGCTGTGTGACTGGTTCTGGCCAACGGGTTGAGTGAAGCTGACACATGTCCCCTCCAGGCTAGAGTGTTCCATAGCCGGTCAGAGACCCCCTAGCTCTCTGCTTCCCCAGAACTGGTGGCCATGGACAGGCATACTGAGGTGCCAACTCCCTCCACCTGGACACTGAGGGAGGATGTCACACAGACCCATGTTGCCATGGAGGCATGTGGACAATGCATACATCCTTGTGGTTTTAACCCGTGGCTGTTTAGAACTGTTTGTTACTGCAGCGCGCCCTATGCTAGGCTGACTGCGAAAAGGGCGCCCCTCCCTGAGCAAGTGAATAAGGAGCAGGCTGACAGCAAGCGTGGGGAATGAGGTTCCTGGATTAGGGATGCCTGAGCTGCAGCTGAATATTATCGTGAAAGGAAATCAGGCCCCAGAGACAAGCAGACCTGGCCCAGTATCACCGCAGGCGCCTCCTGTTGGAGAGAATGCAGGCACGGCCCCCAGGCTCTCTGCCCTCAGATGTCTCACTTATGAAGGAGAGGGTGCTGTAGTTGCTACTTCCCAATCACTACCTTTGTGGGGACCCGAGTTAACCTATGGAGGGCCCCCAGCGAGGTGCCCAGTCCCCAGGAAGTGCTCTGCAAACATGGCCATCACCCTTGGAAGGGGGTCTAAAGAAAGCTGATGATTTAAAGACTCAGAGATCAGACATCTTCCTTCCTGTTCACTTTGAATTCCTAGGGCAACGAGAGTGGGGCCGATGCACACACAGTAGGTGTTTGTTTTATAGTCACTGGATGGAGGAAAGATTAAAATGTACTGCGATTACTTGTTTCGTGTGCCCAAGTCCACTCACCAACAGACTGGGAACGCTCGCATGGGAGGGACCTGGATATATCAATTCATCTCTTTCCTCAATGCCCAGTGAACATCAGCTCTTAGCAAATATTCCTTGAAATAATGAGTCATCCTGGGCTTTAGAAACAGCCCCATCTGTAGATCGTTTCTCCCCGACACATCGATAGCTCAGCCTCGCTTTTCCTGGAGACCCCCGCTTGCCCAGCTGCAGGTCTCTGTAAGGCCTCTGACGCTTCTTCAAGGACCCTTCAGGCCCGGGGGCAGGCAGGAGCCCTACCTCCCATGCATTTTGCCCCAGGTCTGGCAGCATTTTGGACGGCTGCAAGGTCTCCCTGCGCCCAGACTACCAGATGACTGGGCGCAGACCTCGCCAGGAGTGGGCTGGCAGGCAGCGAGTCGCTCTCCTTCCCAGGCAGACGAGTATGTGGCAAGTCTGTTTGTCAGGCAACGCCTTGTTGTAGCCAGAGGTGGTGACTTAACAGTGGCAGAAACGCCCGCGTTGCCTCACAAGCTGCGAACGTTCCTGAGACGAGCCCTCGGCCTCAGCGGGCAGATGAGCACATGTCTTGGAGAGGGAGCCCTTGATCATGGGGCAGATAAGCTCAGAAAAGGATAAAAAAAATCAGTGCCAACCAGAAACTGAGCGACCCACTGTCGGAGGCTTTTTCATGTACACAGGGGTGTGATTCTTGTCTTTGCCAACACATGGGGTGATGCAAAAGTGTGAATTTAATTTAATTTGGTGGTCACGCAATCACGGAACGAGAGCATGTCAGAGCTGGAAGGGACTTTGGGGATTGTCTGGTTGAAACTTTAATCTTCCAGGTGAGGACACTGAGGGCCACAGAGCTGTAGGGACTTGTTCAGGCTCCTCCAGCAAAGGCTGGCACAGCTGGAACCGAACCCCGGGTCTCTAGACCACCGGGCCTGCGATCTTTCCACCACACGGCTGCCCCCGATCGCTCAGGGCATAGCACGGTCTGCTCCAGTGCTCACACAGCCCTCTGTGACCTCATGAATTTGCCTCTCTGCCTCCAGAGTCAGACAGCCCTCCCGACACTATGCCTCCACTGCTGGGGTTGACCAGTTAGCTCAAAGCAGTGTGGTCTGATGCTTCAGGCACCAACCGCTCCACTCACAGTTATTTTATATTGGAAAGAACTGAGGGCCAGATCAGAGAGGCGACTTGCTTAAGTGATGAAGCAAGAGAAAACAAAACATCTGGGTTTAAAATTCCCAGAATCCTGACTTCAGTCCTTTGGGTTAAACTGTGGGTGAGTGTGTGTACAAGGGCACCGAGACTCCGTCTTTCTGTTGGGGAAAAATCCCATGTGTCACCCTGAGGACACGTATGAAGCGTGGCAGCTCTTACAATACTGAACACATCATTGTTCTTAATAGAAGCTCAGTGAACTATGGCTGGATGGGTTCGTGGTGGGGTAACTGATCAGCGGTGGGGTTTTGACGGAGATATTCACACCTCGATAAGTGTTTTCAAACCACAGCATACATTTTTCTTTATAAAAGTTGCTTTCTGGGTTTGATCCATGAATACAGTGAAACAGAACAGTCTAGATTTTAGTTTAAAATCATTTCTACATGAAAGCGATAGACCTATCAATAACAACAACAAATTAATAAGGTCTCAAGAATCATAAATATGATTGGTGTATCCCAATCTCAAATGACCTGTGACTGCAACATGAAGTCACACTTAGTTAAAAATGACACACAAAAGTAGTTATTAGGTACTCGAATGGGATTAAAAATCATGTCGTTCAGATATATTTCTAATGAAAGGGAAATAGTCCTTTATCACATCACCCCTTCATCCTAGTCATCTCCTCCTGAATAAACCTCTTTTATTTCCGTTAACAATTTTTGTTTGCGTATTGTTTTGGTCTTGGTAATGAACACCAATGTTATTTTTGATTGATCAAATTTAGATATCATATATTGACTCCTTTCTATGACAGATGAAGAAGAATCTGTCCATTTGGACCATCGTCCACATCGCTTTCCCCCAACTCATCTTACATACACAGGGTGGGAGCAAACCTAGCTGTATAGTTGTCTGCATAGAAAATAATGCGATAGTTAACAAATGATAACACGAGAACAAACTTTGTGTTTCTCATACTCGCAATTGCAGCTCACTCTTCTCGCCCCGCCTTGTATGTGTGTGTACGTGTGTTCACACACACACACACACACACACAATCTTTTTGCTGCTTTGGTAGTTGCTATTTTATTAGTTTAAATCTCTCTCTCTCACACACACACACACAGATCTACACACATTTTCTATTTCTTCAGTGATATATTGTAAGGATGGATTTATATTTTGTTTTATGAACTAACGTCTACCCAAGCTTGGTCCAAAGGTAGAAATTGAGAACGCATAAAGCAAATCATGTTTGCTCTGCTGTGACAGCAAATCTTGCTCATTTCACAGTGAGGTATGATTATTACCGTGATTACTGTTTTTTTTTCTTTTTTTTAGTTTCTAATTGTTTTCCTTTATTTTCTTGCTTTTTTGCATTTGTCACCTGCTTGATGTATTTCAAATTCTCAAAACAAATTCAAGTCCCTGGAACCCACCTCGTTTTCCCAGATGACCTGTGTTCTTCCGTGTTAACCCAGGCCAATCACTCTGTGTCCCACAGAGCTGTGACCCTGGCGCTTCCCTTTATGACTGTTCTGGGTTGAATACTATGTCCTGTTCGTCTCCCTTGTTTGTGTCCTCCCCTGCATGGACATAGCCTCCATAAACTTCCCTCTAAATATTTACATGTCTAATATTACCTTATAATATTAGGACAGTTTGGCAGGGTATGGAATTCCAAGTTGACACTTACCTTCTTTTAGAACTTTGGAAGAATTTCACTATTGTGTTTTTAGACCCATTGGTTCTAATGAAAAGTACAATGTTGGTTTTATTACTTTGCTTTTGAAGATGACCCTTAGATGATCTGAAGGAGTCTTTCTTGCTAAAATGAAGGTAAATTACTAAAAAATAACATAAACCTGCAAAGGATTAGGGGAGGAGCATCAGCAGAGAATTCTAAAATTTTATAATGACATAGTTAGGGATCTGTTAAAACATTTATTGTACTGGTCATTCAGTGGGCTTGATTAGTCTAAAGACTTTTGTCCTTTACCTCTGGGAAATTCTCTTGTATTATTATTTTGAAAAAATTTTCCCATCTTTGTTATAACCCATTTTATCTTTCTCAAACTCTTATTAGTTAGATGCTGAATTTCTTAAATGATCCTTCTATGCCTCTCATCTTTCACATTTCTGTCTCGTAGCTTTTTTGCTATGCTCACTAGAAGATTTCCTTTATGTTGCCTTCCAACATTTTTATTAAATTTTATTCTGCTTTGGACGTCATATATTTAACTTCCCAGAATGATCACCATGGCAGGGTCAGCCAGGAGAGAGGCTGGGTTAGTGTTCCCAGATGCTGTCCCCTTTCTGCTGGGATCTATGACCAGTCCTGTCTCCCAGACATGAAACAGGTCCATGAAAATGTAGGAGACGCTGTTCTAGATGCGCCTCTAGTTATCATCAAACATTATTATTATTATGAAGAAATCTTCACAGCTAAACTGACCAAGGTTGATTTTCTCCCTCAGAGGTTTTAATTAGAAAAAATTTAACTGACAGGAGGAGCAACTGATGTCCAGTTAAAAACGGGGGTGTGGCTAAGGAGGGGTGTATGGGCATGTGGAGAGGAGTGATCGATAGAAATTCTAGCCGGTGGGGGCTCAGCCAATGGGAGGGGCAGTGGGGGCAGGGGAGGATGTGGACAGCGAGCTGGGGAGCGAGCGAGGGCAGCTCAGGGTGCGGTGATGAACTAGACAGTACAGGAAGATGGGGCTGGCGAGGGAGGCTGGGCTGTGTGGTGGTGCCCCAGTGGGCCATCGGAGGACTGCTCTGCTCAGCACCAGGGTTAGGTGTGCGCATGCGTACTTCCACCTTGCCCACCCTGTGAGACCCTGACTTTTTACAAGGAAGGCTCTTGGACTCCCTGTCCTGAATAAGCTCTGGGTTTTGCTTTGTGTCCCCTATGCCCTCTGAGGCCCTGAGAATGTGAGGATCAAGTTCTCTAGGTATACCAGGTTTCTTCAGGGTGACAGTGGCTTCACAGCTTTTCTTCCTTCTCCAACTTCAGTCTTGACCCAAACTTTCTACTACCTTGCCAGCTGCTTATAATGTCTGGGGACACGTTTTGTACATTTTACCTAGGGTTTTCATGGTTGCCAGCACATGTGGCTGGCTCCGTCACTGGGGTGTGACTCTCCTGTTGGCTGGCTCCGTCACTGGGGTGTGACTCTCCCACTGGCTGGCTCTGTCACTGGGGTGGGACTCTCCCATTGGCTGGCTCTGTCACTGGGGTGTGACTCTCCCATTGGCTATCTCTGTCACTGGGGTGGGACTCTCCCATTGGCTGGCTCTGTCACTGGGGTGGGACTCTCCCATTGGCTGGCTCTGTCACTGGG
>CM052538.1:190880790-190929598 GCA_028533065.1 Trachops cirrhosus | reverse complement strand
ATGGGACTCTCCCATTGGCTATCTCTGTCACTGGGATGAGTCGGACTCTCCCATTGGCTATCTCTGTCACTGGGATGGGACTCTCCCATTGGCTGGCTCTGTCACTGGGGTGGGACTCTCCCATTGGCTGGCTCTGTCACTGGGATGGGACTCTCCCGTTGGCTGGCTCTGTCACTGGGTATGGGACTCTCCCATTGGCTGGCTCTATGGCTGTGCAAGATGCTCTGTTGCCCATATCCTTGATCCCAGAGCAGAAGGAAACATCCTTTCTTCATGAACCTATTGTAGAGATGGAATGATATTAATGGGTATGATATCCTTGCAATGATCTAGCTTTCATTTGGATGATGGTTTGGAGTTTGCAAGATGCTCTTGCATCCAGTCTCACGTACAACGCATGACTGGGGAAGAATTACTGCCTTTACTTGACAGCCAGACGTCTGAGCAGTAGGGCAGAGAAATAAATAACCTAAGATCGCCCCGTCAGGGCCAGCATAAGAACTGGAAGCCAGTTTTCCAGATTCCATATTTCATTTGCTGTTCTCTTCACAGGACGTCCCCCTTCCCCCGAACCACGAACCCTCTGTAAATGTAACTTTGATCCACTCAAGGATCTAACCTGGGTAGGTGGGACTACACCCAAGTTTTTCGGAGACTCCAAAAGTGCCCGTGGTCTGGGAACTCAAGCTGTTTTGTGTCATCCAGGACGATGTTGCCAGGGACGGGCTGTGTCCAGGCGAACTGCTGAGGATGAAAGCTAGCCTTCTTGTCCTGAGTATTTAGTTACAGATGAGCAGGGAGGAGGCTCTAAATCTTGAACTTTCCGACTCTCTTCTCCAGGTCAGAAAGGATGATGACTCAGTGGACAGGGAAGGCGACTCTGCACGTGGAGAGGCCTTAATAAACGGAGAAGCAGCCCGGGTCTCCATCAGCCTACGTGAGACCACTTCCACCGCAGACGTGAGCGAGGCAAGCTCAGGCCTTTCAGACTCAGTCTGCTGTCCGCCCGTCTAAGCAGCAGGGGGTGCGACTGCCCATCCACCACCCTAAGACATTGTTTCTGGAAGGACAAGTTCCCCACGAGGCCATGGGAGAAGGGGGAAAACAAGGGGAGCAAAAGGAGAAAAGAAAGGAAAAGCGGGGGGGATGAAAAGGCAACCGGTAGACCTGGCACTTGACACTAAAGGCTTAACATCAAATACAGCCAGAAATCCATTTCCACAGTTTTATCGGCCACTCTGGACGCCTCATTTCAAAGGAAAAGATTTGAATTCAGAGGCAGAGCGTTGCCTTTGTTCTCTTGCCCTCCAGCCCTCGGTGCCCGTGTGGCCTGGACCGGGGGGAAGGGGGAGATCAGAACCCCTCCTCGCTCCGCTCCCTGGCCCCCACCCGCCCCGAGCGGGCTCGTGGCGTGCTTCGTGAAATCAGCTTTGCTATAGATTGACAATGCCCTGTCAATTTTAATCATTTATCTTGGCAAGCAGAGCATCTGAACACTTAAAGGGGCAGGGGTCCAGCGGGCCCAGGAAAACCAGAATAAAATTATACTGCACGGTAATCAGAGCGAGTATATGGCTCTCGTAAAATGTCACTTTAATGGTCAGACAGACGGATTGGGTGTCACGTCTCACGTTCTTCCCTCAGGGTGTTTGTGGTTCCATTTTGGGGTCACTTTCTGCCAACTCTGACAGAGCAGGGAGGTTGCAGACTTGGGGGGGGCAGGGGCCCGAGTTGGTAGAGGAAGGAGGGGGCTGCTGGTGTACAGTGAAAGTTCAGGGGGTCTTGTCATCGCTGTGTCTTGGGGACATGGGATGGGTGTGCAGTGGCTCGTGACCCAGGTGGAGCTGCTGGATTTGCGGGTGTTCTCGGGGCCCGACCTCTTGCCCACGTGAGTGCGGAGGAACTGTCTCGGCCGCAGGGCCTCACAGGGCCTCCAGGAGATGGAGGAGACAGAGAGCGTCCCCATCCCTCGCCAGGCCGTGGCGGCAGACCCACGCTTCCTCTTTCTCCTGTCCTCTCAGCGGCCCTGGTGTTGAGCGGGGAGGATGTTGCCCAGCAGATACCCCCCGCCCTCCTTGATCACCTTCGCTGAGACTGGGGAGTGAGGGATCTCTTGTTCTTGCAGCCCCGCACACCCCTGCATGGCACCTCCTTGGGAAAAGTCTGGGGGGAACTGAGCCCCCGGAGCTGCGGAGGTGCTGCTGACAGAGGGCAGCACCCAGGGACGCCTGGACCTCGGACAGGAGGAATTGTGAATGAGGAATGTGGAGCAAGGCGGGGGCCATGGGCTGTGGGCCTCAGATACGGGCTGGCCCCTGGGCACCGAGAGCAGTGCAGGGCAGCCACGCACCTTCTCTAATGCCAGACTCCGCTGCTCCTCTCCCTCTCAGCCCCTTGGACCCTTCCTGCAGAGAAGGAGGGGGGAAGAGCCCCAGACTGGGCACTTCCCCAAAGGTGACAGTTTAAACCAGGCGACAGCAAGTTAGCCACGAGCTGACGTTTTCTACCACCAGCAGGAGTCTCCGGGAGTGCACCGGGTTCCCTCTGCTCCTGGGCCGTGGGCCGTGAACGCATTTACACCTGCCCCATCGTTCTTGGTCTTCTGCTGCAACCTGGGGGAGGGGCAGAAGTTAGGTAAGTGGCATAAAACTGTAACTGACCTGCAGCAGACCGGGAAAAGCACTCCCCTTTCTGAGCAGCCTTTGCAGCAGGCATGGGCTGAGCTGCGGGTGGCCCGGCTCTTGTCCAGGCACAGGCAGGGAGCAGCAGGACGAACAGCCTCTTTTCTCTCTCTTAGGAAGAGCTTTTGTTCCTTCCCCATCCCTCGGGCCCCCGTGCCCCCACTCCCCAGTTTTCAGGACTGTGGGCCAATTTCCTGCAAGACTTAGCTCTGGACAGCTGTGGCCAGCTGTTCAGAAAAAGGGCTTTATAAGGCCATGACGTTGGCCTCTCAGGGCATACTGGGTTCCCGCACTTAGGCACTGAGCACGGGTGAAGCTGGACAATGAGGTGGGGTGGGGTGTTCAGCCTTGCTCTCCTCCCATGAGATCGAGTGGGCCAGGCTCAGGTCCCCTAAAGTGTGCTTCTCTGTGTTAATTATGGCAATGTTCATATCTAACTCATAGGGCTGCTGTTGGTCCACAGAGACACTGTTTGATGAGAGTGGGAAGCCACCCCTTGGACCTAGAATCATAGGGCCCAGAGAGGTTGAGTTCCTGGACCAAAGTCACACAGCAATTTGGGGGTCGGCTCAAATCAGAAAACAGCTCTCTTTGCCAGCCCTCTTTTTAACCACATACTTTTCAGTCCTCAGACATGAAATAGCTCGTTCCCTGAGACCTTTCTAATAACATTTCCTTTCTCTAATTCATACATCACAAATGTACTCCACAGATTAAAAAAAAGTCATACAGCCAGTAGGAATGAATGAAGCTATTGTAAAATGACATGAATAGGAATTAAAATCTCAAGCTACATTTTTCTTTTCAAGGGTTGGTGGGGCACTAAATCTCGCAGTGGTAAGCAGGGTGCATTCAGTCATGCAGGGGAGGAGGCAGACTCCCCAGTCTGGACAGGGCCCTTCGAATGGGTGAAACGGGAGTGTTGAGGTTTGTAATCACGGTCCCCAGAGACCATGCAGAGGAAGCCACGGCACAAGGGGCCTTCTGTGTGGGGTCAGGCGGTGGGGGGTGGGGTGGGGCAGCGTCAGCATCTCCATGGCCACAGACGGGACTTAGAAAAAGGGCTGAACTAAAACATTTTCCTTCCTTCCTTCCTTCCTTCCTTCCTTCCTTCCTTCCTTCCTTCCTTCCTTCCTTCCTTCCCTCCTTCCTTCCTACCTTCCCTCCTTCCTTCTCCTTTTCCATCCTGCAGAATCGTCTGTACAAGGGTACTTCCATCTGTGCTGATGCGTCTGCCACTGCTGACAGAGTTTGTCTTTTGCTGTGAGAACAGCATCGCCATGGAAGTGGTTGGGCAGAAATATTTGCCTTTTGGATAATCAACCAGTGGTTTCATTGACGGCATTTCTGGTTCACAGGAAACCCCGTCAGTCAGATGCACATGATCGTTGAGGTCCAGAGATGGATCCCTGAACTCAGCAGAGGGGATGGAACTGGAACATTTTGGGGAATAAGAGCCAACATGGATTAAGTGCCTGCAAAGTCAGTGTTGTACGGCATTTAATGGACTGTGTCCTGAGAGGCTGGCACTGTATTCCCATTATATGGATGAGGAAACCGAGGCCCAGAGGCAAATGCAATTGGTCCCACAGCAAGAAGTGGCCACAGCCCCAGCCTCTCAGGCACTAGTGCTGGGCTATCCCTGGCCCCAGATTGTCGAGGGATGTCACTGGCCTGCACACACCTTCAGATCAGTGCATTTCAGGACCGCATTGGGACCCTGAGCCTCTGTCTCTGGGGCACATGGGCCTCCAGTGTCTGGTCCTCCATTTGCTCAGTGCGCAGGGGAAGCCGTGTTCAAGGTAAGGGTTACCAAGGACATCCTCAGAGCCCAAAGGACTCACTTACCCAGGAAGTGCAACATGCGTCTCCTAATCTTCCTGTTGGGTCTACGAAAATATTTACTTTGTGATTCCATACCAGATGAAGAGTGTGTTGCCACGGGGACCGTCAAAACCATTCTTTTCTCAAACCTTTCATTAAGGACTCCCTGTGTCTTCCACTGTTCGTATCTCGTTTTCTGCTCATGGGTTTGCTGGACAGCTCCCCTCATCTCCTCCGCACCACACCTCTGTCCAGCAAAGCCATCCTTCAGGGCCATGTCCTCCTCCTTCGAGAAGTTGCCCCAGGTAGCACTTGGCTCTCTTGATTGGTGACGAAGAGTCCTCTGCATGGATGCGTGCTAACACTCTTTTAGTTAGTTGGGGTTCATTTGTGTACTTATTTAATATTCATTCACTCATTCATTCATTCATTCATTCATTCAACAAGCATCTGCTCAGCACCTGCTTTATACCAGGCCTGTGTTTAAGGCTGTGAACACACACAAACATAATAAGGCCCAGTTCTTGACCTCGAGGAGCTTATAAACTCTTGGAGGGGCTTGACCTGACCATGCAGCTCAGAGCTGGGGAAGGCAAAACTCTAAATGGGCGTGGTATAGTGGTCAGTTCCATCCGTGGGGTTGTGGAAAAGGCTCCCCAGGATAGAGGGCAGCTGAGCTGGCGCCGATGGCTGAGCCAGAGCTTCTGGGGCAGCCTGGGTGAAGGTTGACCTTCCACTGGCCCGATGGTGCTTTTGCGCGAATTAGAAAAGGTCACGGATTCTCCTGGGCCTTTGGTGCAGTGAGCCCCCTGTACGACCCCTCTCGAAGCCTGTGGGCCGTCTTTCATCCGTCACCCCCGAGCACTTGTCTCAAGCTTGTCTGGGGCCCACTGGGCCCTTGTATTTTGCTTATAAGTTGCTCGTAACCTGGTTAGATAGTGGCCTCCTGAGGACAGAGCACATTGTCCATCTTTGTGCCGCTCAGGGCCACCCACAGAGTGGCACTTGAATTGTGAATAGAATATTCCCAACACTGGAGAATTTAATATAATTCATCTTGGTTCCTAAATGCCAGGACAAGGACCCACTGCTTCAGAATCACCTGACCCTGTGATCCGGACTGAGGGCCCTAAGCTCTTCCACATCCCAGGGTATTTGTGACAATCCTAACTCACACTTACAGGGCCACGGTGAGTGTGGGCCCGTTCTGGCGTCTGCGTCATCTCAGCTCACGCCTGTAACAACCATGCTGGGCAGACTTCTACAGATGGAGAGGCAGGTGCATGGGAGACTAGGTAACCTGCCAAGGTCACCCAGCAGGTTCGGTGCCTGGGCTGTGCTCAGGTGGACGCGGCCCGGAGCCCTTGAACGCCGGTGCCGTGTGATGTCGCTGGTCCCAGAAGGGCGGGACCTGGGAAGTCTGGAAATACTAGATTTAAAATGGCCCTTCAGGGTCATGTCCTCAGCCTTCTTATTTTAGAGGTGGGAACACTGAGTCCCCAAAGGGCCAGCAGACTCGTTGACTGTGTCTTGTGAATCAGCCAGAGGACTCAGACCTCGAGGTCCCGCTGTCTACCCTTCAGGGTGTTACTGCCCATTGATAGGGATTGGTTCCCATTTGCAACAGGGAGCCCTGGTAAGAACGGCCATAACAGTGATGGTAGGGATACTGCCCCCCACCCCCATCGGGCCTGTGTTGGTGTGCCGTGCTCTGCACCACTTACTTTCTGGGCACTGTCTCTTCTGGACACCCGAAGGCCCTTGCAGATATAGTATGGCCTTTCTTAAGGAAGATAGAAGACTGAGACCAGTGGCTCTCAACTTGGGGAGGGTGTGATTGTGCCCCCTCCCCCCAGGGGACATTTGGCAACATCTAGAGACCTTTTTGGTTGCCCCAACTTTTGGGTCTGGAGGTGGGGAGATGCTACTGGCATTCAGCTGGTTGGAGCTGGGACGCTGTTAAATTTCCTACACGCACAGGTCAGCTCCTCCTGACCAAGCGTTACCTGGCCCCCGGGGTGTCCATGGCGCCAAAGCTGAGGAACCCGCTGTAATGCCACCTGGCTTTCCTCCCTCCTCACCTGGGCTCCAGAGGTGGGGCGATGAGGAGGCATTGCAGAATCATTAGCCCATTAACCATTTATGGCTGAGCACCTTGCCGGGGTCTGAGGCCACTTCCTCCCTCCTCCCGACTTCAGCCCCCCCCCACTTCGGAGGTGGCCCAGTGGCACCTATTTGGCAAGTCCTCTGAGTGCGGTGACACTCCTGCACGCAGAGTGTCCAGAGAGCAGCAAACACCTTCCCGAAGGCAACGGTTCTTACTGTAAATAGAACACGAGGTTCCACGGGTAGATTCCACCCCACCCTGTCTGTGTCATTTGTCACCTTGGGCAGTGACCTCCTTGACCCGCCACTTCCTTATCTCTTCAGTGGGCCTAATGAGACGTCTACCTCTCGGGGTAGATGGGACAAGGGATAGGAGACAACTGGCTCTCATAATTAATTAGCTCCGTAACGTAATTGTCCCCTTGCTGCTCTCCTGAGGCACCGCCCACTGCCTCCCACTCCACCTGGACAGATGCGACAGGTGGGGCGGGGCCCTGGGAGGAGAAGGGGGCGGGGCAGGGTGGGAGCTGGAGGTGGAGGAGGAGGTGAGGGCGAGGGACGGTTGGGTGACCCGAGGCTGGGAGCAGATGGCAGGGCTCATCTTGGTGACAACACTGGGTGGGAGGATGGGACAGGGAAGGCAAGTCCTGTGGGGGGGGGCTGGGGTGGCGGGGAGCAAACTGCCACATTTTAATTTGGAACCAGTGCCTCAGGGAGGGATTTAGACACAGTCAGGCAGCTTTGTACAAATAACCCCCCTTCCCAGACAGCTGTCGGAGTGAGTCCTGCGTGAACCGCTCCATCCCTCCCCCCGGAGAAGGACAGGTGGGGGTGGGTGGGGTGGGTGGGCAGGGGGAGGGCTCCCAGGCCTTGATCCTGTCCCCAGAAAAACGGGGTTCCCTGCCTCCTGTCCCCAGAAAAACGGGGTTCCCTGCCTCCAGGCTGCGCCCGGAGGTTGAGATCGGGGCTTCACCCCACCTGCAGAGCTGAAACTGAGCTCAGGGAGCAGAGACCTTCTCAAATCCTGCAGCTGCCTGGGGCTAAGAGGCCTGTGCATCCAGATGCCCATCCCTTCCAGGGCTGCGTTCTTGGGTGAAAGGACACACGCCAGCCAGTGGGTCTCACACATAGTAGGTGCTTAATGAAAATGAGCTTTATGAAGTCAAGTTGAGGGGAAGCAGACTGGCAAAGGCAGAACAAAAGTTGTAGGAGGAATAAGAAGGAGTAAGTTACAAAACCCCCAACCAAAACAAACAAAAACACCCAACACAATGGACAAATGCTGAGAAGGTCCTTTTCTGCGGCGATTTTGGAGCTTTATGTAGCTGTGCCACTTTAGCGCAGACTCACCTCGTGGTCTCTGCTCATGGCCGGTGAGCTGGGGGTGACAGCCCACCTCACTGCAGGGTTGGGACAGTAACTGAGTTAAAGCAGATTGCGTTAAATCTTGACAGGAGCGCTTGGCCCCGATCCGGGGCCCTGCTCTGCTCGCTCTTCCATCAGAGCTGCAGCACAGTGGCCACCGGTTCTTGGCCAGGTCACAAAGTGACTCCGCTCCTTGTCCCCAGCCTGGCCCTTGCTCTGGTCCCCTGGACCTGGGGTGAGGCGTGCCTCTCAATCTTATAATACGCTCGGGCCCCTTGTTGCCGGCAGACACATGGCTACCCCAAAGGGGAAAGAACCCTAAATCCTGGAGCATGTTCGTGCCTTTCCCTCCCCCAGACTGATTCCGGGCTTTTAATGGGAAGATGCGCGCCTTGAGTCAGGGTCTGAGTCAGAACCCAGCAGCGCGCTGGCGTCTGAGCCGGCTGGAGCCGGTTTGAGAGCCGGGCCTCGCTCGCACGCAGTAGACCTTACAGCACGTCCTGCACCTGTGACTCAGTTTCCCCACCCGTGAAGTGGGCAGTGAATATTAGAGAGAAAGACGCTGAGCGCCTGGGAGTGGTCGGTAAATCACAGCTGCTGTCAGAGGCGTTTCGGAGAAATGTCCATCTCATTCCCTGAAAGAAGTGCGCGCGCGGCTGCGCCAGGGCCTCCGAGGCCTGTTTCCTGCGGTCATTTGGGTTTTCGGCTGAGAGCGGGGTAAGGATCACACTTCTTCCTTGTGCTTTTGAATTAACAGCTCCCTCTGATCTCAGCTGCCCTCACTGCCCGGGAGCGCAATTTCAAAGGATTTCTCCTCGGAGTTAAAGCAAACCTCAGTCGTCTTTGTGCACAAAACACCCACCCAGGCCATTTGTCTCCGTCCTGAGCTCTTGGCGCGGGGCCGAGGGATGCGTTCCGAAGGAGCGCTCCGCGAGGAATGCGGCCGTTCAGAGGGGCTTGCCGCCCACCGCCGGACCGCCCCGCCCCCGCTCGCAGCCGCGGTTCTTGGCAGCCCGAGCTAACCACAAGACAAGTTTTATCATCTGTTAAACCTGTCGTTTGGGGGAAAAAATGACTTCAATAAAATATTTCAACAATTATAGTCCATTTTAATTAGGTGTGTGCCACATAATTATAGATTGAAAAAAAATGTATAGGGTTTCAAAACCCAACACTCTGGCCGCACGGAGGTAGCTGTTCTCCCGCGGAATTTCCAGCTGAATCCTCCACCTGGGGAGACCGGCATACCTGGCGAGCCCGCCCCACCCACCCGACTTGGCCCAGTCACCTTTTCTTTGGTCCGGGGTCTCCTTTTGGCCCCGTCTGCCACTTGCTGGGTGACCCAGGGCCCTGGCCACCTCCCTCTGCTCCTCACTTTCCTACTTAAAACAAGAGAATTACACCATCATTGTCCAATTATTTTTTGGGGGAGGACCCACTTCTCAAGTTAAATTTTGAAAGAAAAGTCCACTATGTAAACAGTTAAAACAGAGGTGCTTGAGAGAAGTGGGATATGGTCCCGAACCTTCACCGGTGGCCCCTGTGGGGCCTTCACAGTAGCCGAGATTGAAAATGACTGGACCAGAAACTTTCTGAGTTCCCTTTGCAGCCCGTCTATTCAACAAATATTCCCGGAGCGTCCATGATGTGCCAGCCCTGTTCCAGGCTCTGGACAGGCAGCGGGAGCCAGGCCGGCCCACTCCTGTGTCCTGCCCCTCACGGCGACTTTCTGTCTGGTGGGGCACAGACTGGGACAGGTGTGGTGGCCCCACAACCACTCTCTCCATGTCAACCTGTGTACGCTCCACGGAGTCCTCAGAACAACCCTCTGCGAGGTCACGATCTCACTTGCAGGTGAGGCTCACCCAAGCCGGGTGAGTTGCCCGAGGTCCCACAGCTCCTTGGGGGCAGTTCTAGAGCTGAAGCGGCATCTTGGGGCTCCAGACCCCTTGATCTGGCCCCGGTCAGCCAGCCCCCTGCGCCTGGGCTTGTCAGTGGGCAGCTGCCAGCCACGGCAGAGGCTCCCTCTCCTTGGTCCAGCTGCCCACTCAACTCTGAGCGACTGTCTCTGCTGCTGCCCACTCTCCTGCCTTGGGAAGACCCCCATGCCCTCAGGACACTGTGTCAAGGGAGATCTCTCTGGTCACCCCTGCACAATTTGACTTTTGTCCCCTGTGCCCAAAAGTACCTTGCCTCTCCTTTCTCTAGCAGGCAGGAGGCCAGTCTTCCCTGCGGTTTGCTAACTGGAGGTCCTGGCTTATGTCTTCTACGAGATTGAGGGATGTTGGGGG
The DNA here is from genome assembly GCA_028533065.1 of Trachops cirrhosus. Classification (NCBI taxonomy): domain Eukaryota; kingdom Metazoa; phylum Chordata; class Mammalia; order Chiroptera; family Phyllostomidae; genus Trachops; species Trachops cirrhosus. The sequence continues at coordinate 190,919,331 of CM052538.1, read as the reverse complement.
GGGGCCGTCTTCCCAGTCTGCAAAGTTCAATGCCTTGTACACAGCAGGATGGGTCTTGTTTCCTGCATGAATGTGTGTGTGAGTCAGTGAATGAATGGAGTGATTGAGTGAATGGATGAATGGATGGTGGCTAGATGAATATATTAATAAATACATTAATAGCATGAGTCAATGTATAAACAGGTGGAGAAATCAGTGGAGGAATGGTAAATAGATGAGTAGATGGCGGATGACTTAATAAATGAGAGAGTAAACAGGGGAATCAACACCTGTGTCTGTATTGGTATCGGCATATAAACTAGTACAAGTTGGAATGAATGACTGAGTGAAGGAGAAGATCAGTAAAATAAGTTAAGTGGCAATAAATAAAATGAGTGGATGGGCAAATGAATTGATTAGTGAGGGAGGGAATGGACTTTTCTTAGTAGTTATCGGCTCAGGCACACGCTGGGGTCCTCTAGAACCAAGTTTGCCCGCGCACGCTTGTCGGGGGAGGCTTTCTGAGGACAGCACACAGAATCCCCCGGAAGCCCGGGGCAGCACGGGCAAGCACGGGCCCAGTGGGGACTGCGAATGCCAAGAGTGTGTCCCCGGTGTCTCCAGGCTGGCCTGGCCGCAGCGCTGGCTGAGGACACCCACGCTCCAGAGCTTTCCAGGAGTTCGCCGAGTTGCGTGTCTGGAGAGGCGCTGGTGTGTAGCCCGGGGAAATTCCAGGAACCTCCAGCCAGCCAAACTGTGTGGTGGGGCGTGGGGGGCAGGGGGCGGGGGGAATGGGGTGGGTAATGCTGCTTGGTTCTGCCATTGCCCAGCTAAGAGAAGCCAAGTGATTTCCAACAAATTCTAGGACAAATGTTTCCCTTAAGGCTCAGGACTCTGGTGCCAAGTTTCAACCCAATCAAATACTTTGGGAAGAACGAGAGAGAGAGAGAGAGAGAGAGAGAGAGAGAGAGAGAGAGAGAGAGATGAAATGCACGTGGGTGGCATGGGTGGGGTGGGGGAGGGAGAAGAGGTCAAGGGTGAAATGTGAACTGTCCTTTGAGGACTGTGGTACTCCCAGGTGTACCTGATAAGGGGCCCACTAAGCTCCGCTTGTGGTAAGACAAACACATGTTAGAGGTGAGGGGATGCCTGTGAGACAGTGTGGGGGTCACTGCGGGGGTGACATCCTGAGTCAGGGAGGTGAGGGCCACACTGGTGGCACCAACAGGGATTTGGACATGGGGAGGAGTGTGCTGACCTCTGAGTAGGGAGCTGGGGGACAAGCTCTGCCTTGTCTGCCCAGCTAACCCCTCAGCATGTGGGCCACTGGGACACAGGGCTGGAGACACCTCCTCTGAGAAGCCTTCCTGGAGTCCCTCTTCCTGGAGAGTTTCTGGGAGCTCTGACTCTTCTCTCCTCCTATCTGTTCCTGCCCTGGACACATGTCTGCTTACAGCTCCTCTCACCCAGCTTGGCCCGTGTGACATGGCAGCTGTCACTCAGTCAGCTCCTTGCACCCTGAGGACAGGGGTGGCTTCCCAGTTCTCAGTGTGGCCTTCGGAACCAGCTATTAATGCCTGCTAAGAGGGTGAGAGAGCTCTCATAGGTGAACAATAAAGGAGGGGTCAGAGGGGAGGGAGAGAGGAGGCAGGAAAGAAGGAAAAGAAACAAAGGAAGAAATAAAGGAAGAAGAAGAGGAAAGAGGGAGGGGGTGGGGGAAGAAGTTCAAAGGTTGGTGTTGGCTCAAGTCTCTGTGTTTGCCAAGGTCTTACATCAAGGGCTCTCCCAGTGGAAGGAGAGGTGCCTTCATCGGAGGCCGGGCCATTTCCCCTGGGCAGTGGAGGGCGCCTTCTCTGGACTGGGAACCACGGCCCGGCTGCCATCTGGCTTGCTAATAATGGAGCTATCTGGGAGGCCCTGGAATTGTAAAGCCACGGCTGATAATCGCCGTTCTCTGGAGAAGGCTGCGATGCTCTGGGTGGGGAGCACATGCCCGTGCTTGGTGAGCTCCACAGGTGAAGCTAGACCCAGTTGGGATAGTTTCATTCATTCACTCATTCATTCATTCCTTTGCTTATTTCCTCATTCACCCACAAAGGCAGCCAACACCAGCTGAGCTTGTAGGAGGCGTGGGTACTGGGCTCAGGCAGGGGACAATGAGTTGACTGAGTCTGTGGATGGAGCTCAGGGCCTCAGACTTAAGCCCAGCTCTGCCCCAACTTTGGGAAAAATCACCAAGCTGGGTTTCCTTTCACGCCAATTGGACCAAGGATCTGGGGAGGACAGGAGTGGAGGCGTATCAGCCAGCCAACTCGGAGCCCCCCACAATGGTGCTGTAAGTGCCCCCACAATGGTGGCTACTACTCATTATTCCAGCAGTCCAGGGGAGAGCAAGCCTAGGCACCCCACCCCCATACAAGGGGTTCCAGAAGGGGCAGGAGAACTGTGGGGGGGGGCTGCCTGGGAGAGCCTGGGGGACCCCCAGGGGAGAAGTGATCTTTGCTGCTCTGGGACACAAGAAGGAAGACAGAGACAGCCTCCCAGATAGAGGGGCCGAAGGGCCCCGGATGTGGTGGAGGCCAGGGGAGGCTGTGCTAGGACCGGGCCCCTCCAGATCCCTCCTCCAACACCCTTTCTGTGGCACTGGGTCCACGTCCACCCATCCTGACGACGGATACCCGAGGGAGAGATGGACCAAACCCCATTCTGAGGGTCGTGGTTTTCTCCACGGAGATGGCTTGCTGCAGTTTTCCACCCCAAATTGTGATTTGATGTCATCTGAAACTGTCTCTTGCAATGTGTCAGACGTGAGAGGCGGCGACGTGGCAGCTGCTTCGGTGCCCAGTGTCAGGGTTCTGGGCTTGGGAGAGAATAAACATCATCCACCTGAACACCATTCCTAGAAAAGCCACATGTCACCAGCCTCGTCTAATGCCACTTTGCATATATGGCCTCCGAGTGTCACAGCCAAACTATCCGTGTCACGATTCCCATTTTGCAGATGAGGAAGTCAGCCCTCAGAGATGGCAACCGGTCGACGTCTGTCTGTCCTTCGAAACCAGCGACTGGCAGGTGTGGCCGAGGAAGAAGGAGGCAGTTCCAAGGGATGCTGAAAACGACTTCAGGGCCTGAGCTGCCTGGGGAGGAGGGGAGGGGAAACGGCCACCTCTGCCCCGAGGCTGTCGTGGGCTGGAGCAAAGCAGGCACCAGGGACAGTGAGGGTGGACTTCCCCAGCCCCAGCAGCACTCGGCTTTACCCCTGCGGGGCTCCTCCTTGAGCACGGCCTTGAGAGAACAGCCCGCACTGGGGGCAGGTCCCCCAGGGATGGTCCCTGAGGCTTCTCCCCCTTCCGAGTTCCACACCTGAATTCCATGTCCCTTGCCTGAGGACTGGGGAGCAGACAGTTGCTGGAGACTCGGTGGGGGGGTCCTCTAGAACCAAGGGCCCCTTGCCTGGGGGTCTTAGCACGGGAGGACCTGCCTCTAAAAGGCACTTTTTGGGGTTAAGATCGCCCTTGCTCAGGTCTTTGAAAGCAGGCCTACTCCCGAGAGGAGTCAGTGCCACCGGGAGAGTTCACAGGAAGGATGACAGCACATGTCTCCTGCGCAGCCAAGGACAGAGGCAAAGACACGTGAGACAGGCCCTGGGACCCGCAGGGTGGAGCGTGAGGGTGGGCGACCAGCTCCCCGGGGACGGTCCCGCCTGACCGGTCACGTTCGGGACAGCCACTGGGCTAAGTCACCTCGGTTCCACAACTGCAACCTAGGGAGGACATGCAGGACACCCTCACGGGTGGGGGAGGGCACAAACCCAGCAAAACGCTTCGTCAGCTCTGAAGGGCCCTGCCGACGCTAGCTATTACGACAGCGTGTTTGCAAGGCACTTAGCTTGTTGCTTTACTAAGTGCCTAATAAATGTGAACTATTATTATTATTACTATCATCATTATTACGACTATCACACTACAATTTTGTCCTTGGGGCTGTTCTGCTTTCTGTAACACTCCGCGGCACCGCCCAGTGCAGCCAGCAGTGATTACGCGGGGACGTCTATCGGCACCAAGTCCTGTACTTTCCCTAGTGAGACCGCCAGAGCCTGCAGCTCTGAGACCCCCACTCCACTTCCTGGGGGCGGGGCTCTTTAGTTAACTGCTCTCCTTCACCTTTGGTGGGGCCCTGTTTGAAGGTGATGTTCCTGGGTCCATTTATAAGGGGAGACCCCCCAAATTGGAATTTATTTATTAAAAATCGTGCATGGATTCTTAACATGTTTAAACTTCAGTCCCCTTCAAAGTTCTGTCCATGTGACGCACCACACCCACCGAGCTGTTCTGTCCACTCTTACAACAGTTTTTGAGCTCGTCGATTTTGATGCCTTTTAGTGCTTCTGCCGTTTTTTGTTTCACCTCTTTCACGTCGGCAAAACGTTTCCCTTTGAGGACTTTTTTTATCTGGGGAAACAAAAAAACGTTGAATGGGTGAAATCAGATGAATAGGGAAGGTAGGGCACAGGGATCATGCCATTTTTGGTCAGAAACTGCTGAACACTTAGTGCAATGTGGGCAGGTACACTCGTAAACCATCCATCATGAAAGGGGCAAACGCATTGAACGAGTCTTCAAAACAAAATCCACTGAAGCAGAACACAGCCTCTCACAACAGCACCGGCTGGTGCACTGATACAGATGGGTTCCTAGAACACTCACCTAGTGGGGGAGGCCTGTGCTACAAGCGGCCCACCCCCCAGAAGATAATTCTGGGTTTTTTTAGTCCTCCCTCATATTTAATTATCACAGCCAACCTACAATGCAGTGACAGTTACTGCCCCACCTGACAGATGACATCGGTGAGGCTCCCGGAGGGTCCGCAGCCCCGCAGGGGAGCTGGGACCGGGGCTGGCTGTCAGTGCCGGTGCCATGCTCTGGTCACATGTGTGAGCCCGGGACACGAGGAACTGCTGTGGACGAGCTGTGCTAAACCGTGGTTCGTGGCCCCAGTCAACCATGAGCAATACTGGAGGAGAGAGGGACATGCTCCCACATTGGAAGGAGCACCCTGAAATCAATACAGGAGGTGGCCGTGTGCCAGGTAGTGAGGAGGAGCTGGGGGAGGGCACACTCCAAAACGCCAGGCTGTCCAGCTCCAAATTTTTCCTTGTGTGACAAAGGATAGAGTCAAATAGGTCTTTGGGCCGGCCCTTTCTGGCCGCCGGTGCTGGTGCATCCAGTTTGACCGGCGGAGCCCGTGCTCAGACTTCACACATTGTCTCTGGTGTTTCCCCCCACGAGGGGACAGCTGGGTACTCGGAGCAGGGACTGTCTGGCCTGTAAGGCCTAAAACATGTGCCATCTGACCCTTTGCAGAGAAAAGAATCTCAGTTCCCACAGTGAAACACTGGTCGTGAGGCCCAAGCAGGGAAGCATGAGATCCTACAAGTAGCTGTGGGCTCTCTGGGGCCCTCGCCACCGCCGTCCCCAGTGGGTGCTGCTCAGAGAATGCAAAGCTGGTGCAGTGGCGCATGCTATTGCCACAGGGGCGGGTGGGCAGAGTGGTTAGGGACAGACCTGCGTCTGGCCCTAACACCGTGTCTTCTCGGTCCTGCGACCTCGGACAAGCTGCTCCACTCTTCTCGAGCCTCACTCTTCCTACCTGTCGGGTGGGGAGACTCACAGTCTCTGGGGATCTGTCGGGATTCCACAGGTTGATTCATACCATCCACGTGGCAATAACGAGAAAGACTCACGGTAGTAGGTGCTGGTAAAAGTGCAGAGAAAGGAGAGCCCTCGCCCATTGCTGGTGGAAATACGAAATAATGCAGCCATTTTGGAAAACACTTTGGCCGTTTGGGAAAAACGAAGTCATCACACAAACCAGCTGTTCCACTGCTACGTGTTTACTCAGGACCCACGAAACCCACGTGTGCAGGCAGACTTGTACGCACCGCTCGCAGCAGCTGTATTCATGCCCCAAAAACAGGCTTTGAAACATTGCACCCAGTGCCAGAGCCCAGTCACAAAAGACCATGCAGTGTGCGATTCTATGTACATGGAAGGTCCAGAACAGCAAATCCAGAGAGAGAGGAGATCAGAGGTGGCTGGGGACTGAGCGGGGGCGGGCAACAGGGGCCGAGGGCTCTTGGTGTGATGCAAATATTCTAAAACTGGGTGGTGGTGATGGTGGTGCAACTCTGGAAGCTCACTCAGTATCATTGGACTGTGCACCTAAAGCGAGGGGATTTTCACAGGTCAACAGGCTGTTCAAAGAATCCCCCCGTAGCAGCATGCCCAGCACAGAGCGAGGCGCAGCGTGCGATGGTGGCAGTCCCTCCACTTCTCTCGGCTGTGGCTGAGATGTCAGCAAGTGGGAGCGTCCAGCTGGGAAGCTCAGATCTGGAATGTCCAGGCCACCTCGGTGCCACACACAGCTGGTCGTGTAGCCGTGTGACGTGTTGGCTCTCTTCCCCTTCTCTGAACTGGAAATGGTAGCGTTCCGGAATCCGCTCTGGGGTTCGGTTTGGTTTGCATGTAACATACACGAGGTGGCCGGTAAGTGCTAAGCACTGGAGCTTTCTCTCTCCGGTGAGCACACGAATGCAGTGGCCACGACAGCCTGCTTCCTCCTTTCCAGCCGGCCCAGGTCATCGTTTTCTGTTCATGACGTTATTTTGGAAGTTTGGGCCACGGGACAGACGCTGGGTTAAAGTCAGAGAGTGAAACTGGGCTCTGAACTCTGCTACAAGCAGGTACTGCGGTGGCCCCCACCGAGTCTGTGCGGTAAATGAGTGCTTCGGGTCGTCTTCCCGCCGGCCAGGGCTGCGGGCAGGGGTCTGGTGGGGAACTGCGCCTGAAGCCCTTTGTCACCTGTGGAGGTGCCTGTGCTGTTTAGGGGTCGCTATTCTCAGCCCCAGGCAGCAGGAGGTGCTTCTGTGAAAGGGGTGGGGGCCCAAGACCGAGTGTTTGAGTGTGGGGGACGATGCACCTAACAGGGGACCTTAGAGTGCACCTGCATTGTGGGTCTGCCATCAAGGGGAAACTGAGCTGTTTCGGGGAGCCCACCTGGCCAGCCCCTCCAGGATGCCTCTCCCCACGAGCAGGGCCCAGGAAAGGCTCTCTCCGCTGAGCGTCTCCCTGCCTTATCTCATATAACCCAGAGAGGACACTTTCAATCGTCGCTATCAGCCACGTTTTGCCCGTCATCTCTGTTTCTCAGGTGAGCAAAAAGGCATAGAGAGATTAATGAGATACTTGCCAGGTCTCATGAGACAGGTATGAGGGGCTGGGTTTCAACCCTGGCAGACGGTTCTCATACTGGTCCAGCTCAACACCGGAGCTGGTCCCTGGGTGTGGTAGCAAGAGTGCTGGATGAAGAATCAGGAGAATGGGGTTCATGACATTCTCTTCCACCTTCTTGGCTGTGGGCAAGTCACTGAGCCTTGGTTTCTGTGATTCCAAAGCAGGACGGAAACCAGTGTCCGCCACCGTCTGGGCTGGTAGAGGGGCTGATGAGGCTATGGATGTGGAAAGGACTCCTGACCAGCGCAGTGGGCAGCTGGACGTGTCTTCTTCTTGGTTGGAATCTCTGCATGCTCTGTGACTTTCTGCTGTCTGTCCTCACTGTCCACATCTGTGGGCATCTGCCGTGTGTTGTTTGCAGGCAGGGCCTGGGGTCCAAGCTGCTTGGCCCACCCCTTCAGCTTATGGCCAGATGTCCTTGCCCCATGGTGACCCTGGTGCCCTGGCGAGCTTCACATTGGTTACATGCCGATCCCTTCATCGGTGAGGACGCTGATGAGTCCAAGGACAAGGGACAGGCACATGTGTGAGAGGGAAAGGGGTCTCAGTGGAGGGGACCCCATGAGTCAAGACCAAGGGGTGGTGATCACAGGGATGAACAGAAGCCACAGCGGGTCGCTCTGACAAGCTGGTAGGAAGCCTGGAGATGGAGAGCAGGAGGGAGGGTAGGACAGGGCAGCCTGGCCACGCGTGGACTCTCAGGCCACGAGAGCCACCAACGCAATGACCGGTCTCCCCAGCGGGGCCTCCGTGGAAGGCTGTGGAGTGCTGGGTGGCAGCTGGGTGCTGCGTTCTGTTTTTTTCCCCAGTTCCACCTGGTGTGAGCCACTCCGTGGAACGTGGGGCAGAACTAGACTGGGTTCCGGAAGCTGCCGCAGAAAGCACGGTCACTCGGCCCCCTCTTTTCCCGGGTGGCTTTAATTTGAACCAACACGCTGAGCACGGATTGGTGGGTTGCTTTCTTCCTTGGAACCTCGCTCGGTAAGGAGGAGCCTGTGCTGTTATCTCGGGAAGGGCAGGGTTCATCTAAATATAGACCTTTGGTAATTACCCCTGGAAATGTTCTGGGACAGAAGGGGATTGGGAATGCGCTAGCTGGAGGGCTCCACTTTCCCCTGGGGGAGGGGGAGGGTCTGCCTCCTAGGAGTGCCTCAGAGCCGGCTTCCTAGGAGCTGATCAGGCCCAGCAGAGGCCTGGCTTCCCTTGGCCAACAGTCCACCCAGTCCACCCCGCCTCCGGTGCGGGAACGCCCTCCTGGAAAGAGGCGTTGGGTAAGCCAGTTACGGATTTAAAAACGGAGGGCGCTTTCCTCTCTCTAATTTTTTTCTTCTGTTGAAACAAAAACCAGTGCGACCAACCTGGTTTTGAATGCGGTAAATCCAGATGCGCAGTGAATTTCCGATCTGCACTTTTAATTAAAAAAATATTTTCAATAAAGGCTACTTAGGGCCTAGAGAATTTTCGACTGGAAGAAGCATGTAAAAAGTGAGTCACCATTAATAGGGCACGCTCTTTGCTTTGGGATTAGGTGAAAGTGACAGCGCCCTGGTCCCTTTATGCGTGGGGACGGTGCCAGGAGAAGGCTTTGTGCCGTTCTGAAAAAGACAGAACTGGGCGTTCCATTTATCCTATTGATCTTAATAACCTTGTCTCATAAATACCTCCTTTATGACATCAATAAAAGAGGAATCCTGGCAACTCAGAACAATAGAAATTGTTACTTTGCCGTCGAAGTGTTCCGCTGAGCGTGCTTCAGTGCAATTCACGGCGTGGGGCTGTGGGGCGCCTTCTGTGACAGCGTTTCTAAGTCCGTGCACAAGGAGACCTTGCCCCCTTGCCCCCTGAAAACACAAGCCCACCGAAGGCTTAGAATCAGTGGCTCCAGCCTCTCGTTTCTTAGAGTCTTTGTGGTTTCGCTTTCCCGTGTGGCTCAGCTGTAAGTTTTCGTCTTGCAGAGTTTCAGCGGTCTGCCTGCGGTGTCTGCACTGGAGACCAGGGGTTTCCCGGTGAAGGAAGGACTGTGGATCCCCCTTCACAGGCCCAGGACAGAGGACCCTGACACGTCTGCGGTGTTTCAGGTGTTCCAGGCACGCCCGCCTCCTTGTTTCCTTCCCTCGCTTCGTGTGGAAGAGGGGCCCGAGGGTCAGCGAGGTGCCGTGACTGACGCTGAGTCCAGGCCCTTCGCTCTGTTCTGCTGTTCCTCTCACACAGCGTCACCACCCCCCGCACCCCTCCTCCTCCCTCCTCCCACTCTCCACAGCTCACCACAGGCTGGTTCGTGGACACCCAAAGTGCCATTGGGCAGGGCCAGACTCAGGGTTGCCAGGAATGGCGTCCGTGGGACCCCTTTCTCTCCCATCCCCAGTCCTGCCCAGCAGAGGAGTGCAGCTTACCTGCCCTCCAGGGCCAGCGATTGGTCGAGGCTTAGCTGCGGTGCCTCTCTGCATCCGGGGGCGTAGATATACGCTGGAGGGATGAAGCGACCAGAGGCTTGCGTTTGGAGGGCTGCCCTGGGGTCCCTGAAAGCCCCACGATGAAATGCTTCCTCCAGGCTTTCTCTGGAAAGCGCTTCAGGTCCGAAAGGGAGGAAGGGCCGTCAGCAGGCGGGTGAATCGAGGACTATTGCGTGGCAAGGCTGTGTCCCACAGAGAGGACCGAGGAGGCTGTCCGTGGACGGCCCTTGGTGCCAATTCAGTGCCAGCAGGAACCCCCAGTTTGGGGTGTGGTAAAGAGGGAAACTTTATTGAGTGCAAAGGCACTCAACTGTGAAACCGCGGGGCTGTGAGGCAGCCCTGGGGCCAGGACCCTCTGCTGGTAGACAGGTCTGCTCCGCTCCTTGCCAGTCTGCTCTGGCCTGCTCTGCTCTGGTGAAATACCTCCCGTGTTTCAGCTCCGCCAGCCAGAGGCAGCCCTCAGTGCTCAGTGAAGAGGCAAAGTGGGGTCCCAGAGCCAGAGGGAACCTGCCTGATACGGACAGAAGTCCCTGCCCCGGTCCCTGGTTGGTCCATCCTCCTGCAAATGTGGACTCCCAATCAGCACGGTTTGATGGGTTCAAAAGGCACTGCTGATTGGTCAGAATAGAGCCGCTCTGTTTGGTCAGAGCAGGGTAGATCCAATTGGATGGGCAAAGCCTCAGTCCTGTTGGTTGAAGTGGGATTCCAGGACCCCCTCCAGAAGGGCTCAGATGGCAGAAACACAGGGTGGGCTTCTCCGTGCAGCGCAGTGTGGGCGTGAGGCCCCCATGCAGAAATGGCTGCTAGGCTCTGTTCTTTTGTTGTTGTTAAATTTGAGGTCATTCAGCCACCAGAAGCCCTTCTTAGCAGGTGTCTTCTTTCTCAGGGTTCGCAGACCCCAGCCAACAGAGCTTGGACTGCCTGACATGTGAGTGACGCCACCTTGGATGTCCCAGCCAAGCCAATTGTCCGGTGGAATGTGACTGCAGCTGCTTTAGCAGGTGACACCAGCAGAGGAAGTACCCAGCCAGCCCACAGGATCAGAAGAAATATTAGATTATTGTGCTTTAAGCCACTGAACTTTAGGCTGATTTGTTATGCAACCACGGGTGACCAAAACATCATCTTAGGGCATTCGTTCCCCTTGCTCACTGTCCTCCAGTCACACTGGCCACCTTGCTCCTGCCTTAGGTCATTTAGCTCTTCAGGTCCCTGTGACTGGCGAGCTCTTCCCCCAGGTCTCTCTGTCACCCAGGTTTTAGCCTAAGTGTCCTGGGGCCAGGTCGGATTTCATCTCCTCTGCTGCGTGGGAGGAGCAGCAACATTGCACACAGAGGGTGGGCTTCCCGGGGTGGGCGGCCTGGGCCCGGGGATGAGGGTGGAAGGAGCTGTGCAGGCTGGAGAGCGTGGAGTGTGCTAACCAGGAGGAGACGTTCAGATCGTATTTTCCACGTGATGGGAGCCTGAGGGGTTTTCGACTGGGCAGCCGCAGGATCTAGTTTAAGTTTTTAAAGATAGCTCTGTCTGATCTACAAAGAAGGCAGCGAGGGGGAGCAGGCAGCAGAGAGGGCAGGGGACCAGGTAGGAGGCAAGAGGCGGTGGCAGCTTGGACCACGGTAGTTCATAGGGGAGGATGACAGAGAATTTCAGGATGTATTCTGGGCTTAGGGTTGGTGGCTTTGCCTCCAATGGTTTCTTCCCCTTCTCCACGTCTTTCAGCAGGCAGTGTCTGCCTTTGGCCACCTGCCCTCTGTCCATCACCTCCAGGCCTGGCCTTGACCTTGCTCACGCCGCAGTGGCACTGTCCCTGCCTGCTTTCTCTTCCTAGCACACCTGGGAGGGTCTGACTGCCTGCACTACGCACCTGTGGCTCCCTGCTCACCCGAAAGCACCCTTTCAGAACTCGGCCTGCCCCCTCCTCAGCCCGGAGGCGTTTCCCCAGCCTGCCGGTCCCTCCGCCTTTCTGGAACATTCCTCCACTGGGATGCTGGCTGACTGTCCTCTCTCTACGGCTGGAGCTCCGGTCTCTCATCCTCACCTACTCCACTCAGGGGATGGAAGTCCACCTGTGTTTATCCTCTGTCCCCTTCTTTCCCTCACAGACTTGCTCTGTCCTGCTCTTTCAGCTTCTTCTCTGTCTTGGGGTCCACCGCTCAGTCTCCAGGAGTCTGGTCCCCACTGTTCCTCTGCTAGCTCCTTTGGGACTTTGCACCTCACCACTGGCTGTCACTGCTCTGAAATTCAATTTTATTTAAAAACGTGCTGCTTTGCCCTCAGCCAGCACTTCCCTACCACTCTGCAGCACCTGGGGGAGAACTCCATAGGGCTTCCCGGGTGGACGGATGAACACCACAGCCTGAAACTCGCCCCGAAACTCACTTTGGGAACCAGGGCTCAGAGTGGTCGCGCTCTGGGCACACAGGCTGTGTCCCGAGGGCGTGGCCTGTCTTGGCGGCAGGCGTCCCCACGGTGCCCGGGGGGCAGGGTATCCAGGACTCCCTTCTGCAGGTGGAGAAATGGAAAGTGAAACACCTTAACCAATAAGCTAGACTTTGAACCCAGACAACTTGGGCCTAGAGCTCTCATCTTACTGTATCTTGTTTCAGTCTATTTTATGGCTGTAGGAACACTTCACATGAAATCTGACTTCACAGATTTTTCTCCTCTTCACAGACTTTCAGGTGCACGGTGCTTATCATCATCTGTGTGCATGGGGACGTCCCGCCGGTCTCTAGAACCCCCCCGACTGGGCACAACTGCAACTTTATACCCGTTGGTTAGCAGCCCACCCCCTTCCCCTCGCCAGCCCAGCCTCTGGCAACCGCCACTCTGGTCTTCGCTTCTGTGACGCTGATTGTTCTAGATGCCTCGTGTAAATGGGCTCTCAGCATATCTGTCCTTCTGTGTCTGGCTTGCTTAACTCAGCATAATGGCCTCAGGGTCCATCCGAGTGTCACAGATGGCAGAGTTGCTTCTTTTTTAGGGCTGACTTCTATTCCATCAAAGGTGTACCCAGTTTCTTTGTCCACTTACTTTAATATCCTCCAAGGGACACTTAGGTTGTTTCCAGGTCTTGGCTATTGTGAACAGTGCTGCGATGAACACGGGGTGTGGCTGTTTCTTTGAGACGGTGATTTCAGGAACTACTATCGTACGATCCTGTAATTCTATCTCTGGGCGGGGACTTACCCAATCGAGTTAGCATGGATGTTTTTTACTGTAGAAAATTTCAAACCCATACGAAAGCACATGAGTCCCCAGTACCAATTTTCTGCATATCAGCTCACGGCCAACCTGGAGACGTTAGTATAACCCCTCCTGCTGCACCCCTTCCTAACGGAATCGGGATTACGTGAGGGGAAGTGATTCCATCAGTAAGATTTCACTATGTCTTTCTAACAGACGGGAGCTCTAGGGGAAGCGGAATCTTACACAATTACTGCACCTAAAAAGTGGTGATGAATCCTTAATAGTATCCACTGCCCCGTGTTCAAATTTTCCCAATTGTCTCACAAATTTGTGAAACACATTTTTTTTTATTTTGGAAAACTGTCTCATATACCCTGGAACACTCGTCACAGCTAAGAAACCAGCCTCAGCGCTGAACTGAATGCCAGACTTCATTCGGCTGTCACTTGTTTTCCACTAGGGTCCCCTTCTGTTCCAGGACCCAGTCCCAGGCGCCGCGTGGCTTTTGCTCTCATAAGTCTCTCCCCTCCCTGCTGTGAGCTCCTGAGTGCGGGGGGAGAGCTGGTGGCCGTGTCCTGTGCCGGACCTCGCCCTTGCTCCGTCCACTGCCCCGTACTCCCCCGAGCTGTGCAGGACGGAAGTCACACACGTTCGGCTGCGCACTTTGCTGATTAACTTCTTCATGCGTTTCCTCTTTGTCTGGCAGGTGCAAGGTTCTGGGAACCCAAGTGAAACAAGGGGGTCCTGTCTGCTCTCTGTCCCAAAACATACAAGGAACTCAGCCATTGCAGGGGGGGGTGTGTGACATAGAGGGACAAACCCATGACATCTCACAGAGCCAGGACCCAAGAGCCAGCAGGCACCCCGTGCCCCCATTGCTGGGGTGCAGGATCACGAGAAGGAGCCCAGGTGTTCTGTTCAGTGGGCTCATCACTCACTTCTGAGGTTGTCCCCGGCAGCCCCTCCTGCATTGCTCCCGGCCTCAGGGACATTCCCCGGCCCTGCTGTGACTGGACCAGCTCCAGGGTCCCTCTGTTAACCCCTGCTTGTCCTTCCATGCTCTGCTCAGATGTCCATTCTCAGTCTCCTTCCTGGGTTGGGACAATCCCTGCCCAGCCCTTCGTGGCCGGGTGAGCTTGGATCATTCCCTCCTCCCATCTGAGCTTCTGTTCATGGTGGGGTGGCGTGGGTGCCTGATTCTGTGGGTGGCCCTGAAGGAATGGGTGTAAAGCTCTTGGAACTGCATGTGGTGAGAGCCGCGTACTCCTGCTGTTATTATTACCGACGTCGTTGTTGTTCATTGCTTTGGCTCATCCCCTTCTCCTGAGCACCCCTGGGCTGTCACTGCACACCTGTGTGTGGGACTGTTGGCTGCCATCTGGACCTGCCCTCGCTCACCGTCCGAGCTCTCCGAGCAGAGAGGGGTCTGTCCCTCTCAGCAGCACATCGTCTGAGCCTGAAGCAGGACATGGCGGTATTCCGTCACCGGGTCGAGTGAGACTGTTTATGGATCATAACGCTGCTGTGTCTCAGGGCTGCTAGGGCTGGGTTCATTAAATATGTATGCTTGTTGAAGGAAGGAAGGGAAGGAAGAAGGAAGGATGGGGCTCTGTTCCCTGCCATCCCCTTGCCGGGGCATGGGCAGAGTGGGGCCCGAGGCTGGCCGAGTCTGCACGGGGACTTACACTGGGGTTTCGCTGGTGTGGGAGGCAGAGGCCCGAGTGGGCCGGGACGGCTTCCTCTGTGGCTGTCGTTGTCCTGGCACCTGTGTGTTTACAGATGGCCCTGCAGCCTGTGGTGGCCTCTGTGGCGTGCAGGTGTGGTGGCAGGCCTGCTGGGGCCTGCCGGGGCCTGCCCCACAGCCACCCACATACCCGAAAGGCTGGCCCTCGGCTGGACCTGCTCGGAGGGCTGGTCTGGTCGGCCCAGCTCTGGCGGTCCCCGGGACCCAGTGATGATTTTTCATCTCAGTTTGGCCATGTACAGAATCACTTCCTTTCCAAGTACCACAATGGCACTCAAAGAGGTGACCAGAAAACATGTGTCTCTTTTTATGTCCTGGCAGAGAGAGACAGGCTCTGCCTCCCCCCCCCCCCAGCAAGGAAAAACGCAGTTGGAATAAAAGGACAGATACTATTTCAAGGATGCCTCTGCTGTGAGCCAAGCCCTGGGCTAGAAGCTGGTGTTGAGGCATGAGAAGAGTGGTTCCTGCCACCGCCCAGAGGAGGGGCAGACTCTTCCACAACCGGTACAGCATGGTTTCCCCAGAGCAATGCATGGCACAGAGGCTGTGGGAGCCTAGAGGGACTTCCTGGAGGAGGCAATGCCTGAGATGACCCTCTGATGGTGAAGAGAGGAAGAGAGAGAGAAGAAAATGCAGGCAGAGGGGGCAGCATGAGAGAGCAGTGTGGAGGGGTGGCATGGTCATGGATGGGGGGGCACGTGTAGGTCGGTGCTGCTGGAACCAGAGACGGGGCATGGGGAAGCTGAGCTGGAGAGGTAGGCTGAGGTCAGGTACGGGCTGTGGACTCGTCCTGCTAACCCACCTGAGAGGGTGAAGCAAGGCACCGAGTGACAAATTGCCTGATTTGAAAGGTCTCTCTGTGGTCACAGGGTGGAGGCATGGAGGCATCGAGGACGTGACTCAGGCCGTGGGGATGGAGCTGGAGGCGTGAATGGGAAGGAAGAGGAGGTGGAGTGTGCTAGTAAGTCCAGGGAAGACTGGGCTCAGAGGGTCAGGGAGATGATGGACCAGTCCAAATGACTCCCAGTCTTCCGTGAATCATTGGGTTCTGCAAGTAATCATTGCAATAAGCAATCGTTTCTCTGCTTTTTTCTGTTGTCCTTAGTAGTCTTTAGTTTCATAAGACAGGAGCTTCCCCTATTGTGATGTATTCAAAAGAAATAAGTATAAAGATAAAATAAACAGGAGGCAACGCCCTGTCTCACTGTGGTGGATGCTGTAAGTGCCCCCCCGCCCCCCAATGGGTGATGAGGGATGTAACTGATGCATAGATACCCCAGCTCTCTCACCCCAGCTGGGGTGCTCCGAGGTACCTGTTCTGCATTGGGCTGTTGAGTCATAGGGGAGCCCTACAGGGTTAACATTTTGAGGGACTGCCAGACTGTTCCGAGGTGACTGCACCATGTTACGCTTATACCAGTGACAGGAACTGGGTATTCTCATCAATAATGGCTATTGTCCCTCCTTTGAACTCCAGCCATGCTAGTGGGTGTGATGTGGTGTCAGAGCTGCATGTCCCTGATGACTGACGATGTCCAGCATCTTCTCATGTCCTTAGTGGCCATCTGTGCATCAAGCTGTGTGTGTTTTCGTTGTGGAGCGGTACGAGAGTGTCATATTTTCTGGATATAGATCCCCAATCAGATACATGATTTGCAAATAGTTTCCCATTCTGTGGGCTATCTTTCGATGTTCTTGGTACTATCCTGTGAAGCACAGAGTTTTAAATTTAGATGAAGTCCAATTTATCTATTTTTTCTTTGGTTTGCGCGTTCGTTGTCCTACTGAGAAAGAGCCTCTTGACACAGCTCACGAGGGTTTCCTCCTGCATTGTCTTCTAAGAGCTTTCTAATTTCAGCCTTGGTACGTAGGCGTTCGATCATTCCAAGTTGTCTCCCGAGTGTGTGCGGCGGGGGCAACTTCGCCCTTTTGCACGTGGACAGCCTGTGTTCCCAGCACGCTTGTTGAGGAGTCTCTTCTCCCTCAACCTCATCGTCCTGGCACCCCAGCAAAGGGTCTGTTGACAGTAAACATTAGGGTCTTTTCCAAGATTGTCATTCTGTCCCGTTGCTCGGTGTGTCTGTCCCTGTGCCAGGACCACACTGCCTTGATTCCTGCAACGTCGTGGCGTGTGTTGAAATCAGGAAGTGAGAATCTTTCAACTTTCTTCTTTTCTGAGCTTGTTTTGGCTTTCTCTTCCTTTGGGTGAAGGCCACAGACTATGAAAGGGCCGAGGCCTTTGTCCAGAGAGCCTTTTAAACCTCGAAGGAGCTTCAGATCCTGTGCCTGACCAGGACCAGGGGTCGCCGTCTGCTCAGATCCGGAGAGGCCCTGGCCCTGCCACTGCCTGTGTGGCCTCGGGCAGCCCCCGCCCCCCTGCACCCGAGCAGCTCTGCCGTGACCCGATAGACTCAGGTAGGCACCTTCTGTCCTCCTCTGGCTTTGGAGATACCGCCCAACTGGGGGGAGCGTCATTGGGCGCGACAGAGCGGCTCTACCCTTTAGAAGAAATGTTGAAAATGACAAATTTGGGGTGAAGTAAAGCAGACAATATTCATTTAATTGCCCGGAGAATTATTACATTTTTAACCTCATTAAAAAAGCTGTTGTTTTCAACACTGACCTTAAAAATGAACATGGGAGCTGGCGGAATCTACGACGTGGGGTTTGTCGGACAATTCGATGACCATAATCCAGAGTTAAATAATTCTTTTTTTTGCTCTAAATTTATCCACATCTTTCCTTTCTCTTATTTGAGTTCTTGCCCAATTACTAAGGGGACCTTTAAAAAAACGGCCTCAAGAAGGGATTTAAAATTAGAGTCGAAGCCTGGGACACGGTAGGAGTAGGAAGCATCCGCGTCCCCGCCCCCCGATGGTGCGTGTAGAGCGTTGTGGGGTCGTGACGGCACCTTTCATAGAAACTGTCCCGTCTAAGCCCTGGGACAAGCCCACAGAGTGGGCACCGTTGATACTGCCCCCGCGCAGAGTTGGAAAAATCGTGGCTGACAGACGGCAAACGGCATGCCTGCCTCTTGTGCATCCAGTTTACATCCTTGATACAAGTCCATCATCTCAGGCTCCCTGGCAGGCCATTCTGCGGGGGGCAAAGGTCCCCCGATTAATTAGGACATTTCAAGGAACCAAAATCAGGTCCAGGGGAAGGTGGCCGAGGTGGTCCAAGAATTTCAGAAGAAGCTACACGAGGAGGAGTTAGGGCACCTGAGGGATCATCCCTGGGAAAAGTCAAGGGCAGCAGACGGCTGTTTTTAGATACCAGGTGTTGTGGCGGGGACCGGAGAAGCAGCCTATTCCGGGGGTCCTGAAGGGTGGGAGAGCACGCAGAAGCAGAAGCTGCAGAATGGTGCGTGTTGCTCCGTACATGAAAGACATTTTTAAAAATCAAAGTCATTCAAGGATGGGACTGGCTGGCTTCGAAAGACGTGAGCTCCTTGTCACAGGAGGCAACCAAGCAGAGATGTCCATCTGCGTCTAAAGAACGGCAGAGGGGATTCGACTACTTCCCGGGGTCTGGGACTAGGGGAGTCCTTCTTGGTTCTAAGACTGTGACTATTAATTACCACTCTAGAACACCCCTGGAATGAAATCTCAGACCTTGCTTCTGCCCTGAAGGAGCTTCTAGCTGAGTGGGAAAGACACACACAGACTACACACAGAGTTTTGACAAAAGTCATGAAGACGTAAACAAGCTGCGTGATAAAAACTCCTTCTGTGTAGGGAGGGCAAGGGAGGCTTCTCCGAGGAGCCGACAAGTGACGAGGGTCTGGGAGGTCAGAAGGAGCCAGGCTGGTGGGAGGGCCCACGAGGGGCTGAGGGAGCAGGGAGGGCAAGGCTGTGCAGAGGTGTGTGGCGTGACTAGGGGGGCATGTTTTGGGGATAGTTATTATGGCATTCTTAAGAGTCTTCCGTCACCCCTCATTTCTGTGCCTTTCTGTTGCACGAGACCAGGAGTTCCCATAGGAAGGGCGCCATTGTCACCCGCACTACTGAACCAAGGGCTGAACGACTGAGTCATCGTTCTAAGATGGTCCCCGAGAGAAGCGGCTTAAGCCCCCTGCTCGGTGGCATTTTGTCCTAGCTGCCCCAGCTGACTGAGACAGTGCAGGAGGGAAGGAGTCAGGGCCTGGGGCACTGGAAGCTCACGAAACTGCATGAACAGCAGCCGGGGGACCCTCAGATGCCCTCACAGACTAGGGCGGGGCAGCTCACCCTCCCTGAGCTCGCTGTGAGCCAGCCCGCTCCACAGGTGATGCTCTGTGGAGATTCTGGGAGGGAGGGGAGGCAGGGGAGAGGGCCCAAGGGGGATGCAAGTGGCAGGAGCTAGAGGGAACCTGGGATCCTCACCCAATCTGATCCTACACCCATGTCTTCCCCACCGCAAGACCAGCTCCGTCAGCACCAGGCCCCTGTGAGGCCTGGACTCTCTGTCTAGTGCTCTTTCGGAGTGATAATAGTAATAATCGTAGCTAATGTTTATTGAGTCATTCTGTGTGCGGGGCACTGTTCCAAGTGCTTCTCCTGGATTAATGCACTTAAGCGTGTGAAGTAGGTTCCCCATTTACAGAGGAGGAAACTGAGTCACTGAAAGGCTGAGTAAGCCACCCAAGGCCAGGAAGCAAGGACGAGGCCAGCTGGGCTTCAAGCCCAGACTCTTTGGCCCCAGGTCGTGTTCTTAGAGGTTCAGTTAAACTCGTCTCTCTAAACGCTTTCTAATTCCAAGGAGCCCTGTCAAATGCGTGAGCAGCTCCGAGTCCCGGGCTGTTCATTTCCCCTCTTAGCGTTGCCCTTTGTCTCTTGAAGGAAGATGCTGGAAGCCTGTTGGTGTGAGAATCTACTGGACAGGAAATCGACTGACGTGCGTGGACCAGTGCCTCCACAGCACGGGGCTTTATCATTCCTCTTCCCAGCACCTCCTCACGGTGACAATGTCCTCCCACTTCACTGAGGGAGAAACTGAGGCACAGAGAGGACAGTGAATTCCCCAAGGCCCCACAATGGGAAACCAGCAGGTCTACCCAGACGTCATGCTGTCCCTTCAGAGCCAGAGCTCCGACCAAGGGAGGAAGGCGGCGGGGACACCTGGGGTAAGAAGAGTCAGAACAAAAACGGGGAGCTCCAGCTGGGGGCAGACTGGTGTGCACAGTGGGGCGCAGGAGTGCCCTGTACCTGGCTGTGCTCCCTGGCCTGGTGTGGCTCAGGGTTCGAGGATATGGGGGCCACTCTGAGTCCACCTGGGGGTATGGGGACGGTGACCAGCCAGTGCTGGGGCTCCATGGAGAGCAGGCAGGGCGAACACGCCGCTGGCTTTCTTTTCGGAGGTTGATTGTGCAGCGGAGAACGTATCCCAGATCCCTTCCAGGGTGTGTTTGGGAGGAGCAGGCGGAGGAGAAAGAAAGTTTCTGGAAGAGGACAAGATCTGCAGGGAAGCGGATCGGGCTCCAGCCTGGGGCCTGGGGTGCTGAGACCACACAGCAGACAGCTGGGCGCTCCACCCCACCCCCGGAGGTGGGAAGGCCTGGGGGTGGGGAGAGGAGGCCTGCCCCGCACTTCTCTCTTGGTGTTTCATTCAGCCCACGAGCATGAGGGGTGACACATGGACCTACATATCAGTGGTCTGTTCAGAGAAGGGCCTGGTGTTCGCCAGCTGTGGGGTGTAGAGGGGCTGGCAGAAAGCTCCCTGTAATCCACAGCAGCCTGAATCAATAGGACAGAACCAGCTGCCCAGGACAGATGTGGCTCTCCGGGTGGTCCCTATGACGGTAATGACAGCTATGGCTCCTCCCAGAATGGCCCGGCAGGACAGACCCTCGTGCACCCCCAGTGTCCCTGGTCCGCCCTCTCTTCCATTAGGTGGTGAGCTCTTTGTGGGGCAGCGCGTCCCTCTGGCCTCCCATGGCGTCCTTTGCTGGATTTAGGGCTCGCCTGGAGAACCCAGGAGGATCTCGTCTTGAGATCCTTAACTTGATAACATCCCCCAAGACTTTTTTCCAAATAAGATCACAGGGTCCAAGTGGACACGTGCTCTGGGGAGGCAGGGGTACCACTCAACCCACAGCAGGTAGGCACTGCTACACCCCCACTCCACAGCTGAGGTGCCGAGGCCAAGAATCGCAAAACTATTCTAGACTTAACGCTTGGTGAGAGAGCTGGGCCTGCCTTCGGTTCTACCTGACTTCAAAACCCACGGTCTCAGGTGTCAGGGATGGCTGCCCCCACCGCCCTGCTCCTCATAATAACAGCCGCCTCCGTGGAAGCCGGTCCTTTCCACACACTTTTTTTCTCGCCCTCGTGTCACCCCTGCATGGTGATGTTAGCGTCCCCTCTGGCAGTCGAGGCCACGGAGGCTGGAAAGGGCGACGTGCATGGCCCACAGTCGATCGGAGGTCGAGTGTGAGTTTGGACCCTGCATCACTCGACTCTCTCTTTCCACCTTCGTACGGTGTGCGCTAAAGAGCGCTAGCTGTCCGGAGGGGGGGGCCTCAGCCCCGCCGCTGCTCAAGGACGTGGTTGGCCTGCTGGCTGACCCCAGGGCAGACCACCCTGCCCCCAAGTCCTGCCTCCCTTTCACTTCGGCTCTTGGTGCGTGGGTACGTGATGAGCAAGGGCTCGGAGTCCGCATGCCATCACCTGGGTCTCTGTCCTGGAAAATCAAGGCCGTCTAATTTCAAGATATTTAATTTTATCTGCAAAGGCCCTTTTTCCAAATAAGGTCACATCCACAGATTCCCGGGGGACATAACTTCCTAGGGGCCACTGTTCACCCCAACTCCACAGGGTAAATGAGAAATTAAGACCTCTCTTTGACCTCAGGTGGCCTCCCTCTGAAGGACAGCCTTCTGGGCCACCTGTCATATGATTTCAAGGGGACACTGGCTGCCAGGAAGAGCTGGATTCTTCTTTGTCTCACCACAGAGCTTCCTGCTGGACAGTGGAAAGTGACCACAACATTAATGTGCAGGCAAAATGCCCCTCCTCCTGGGTTTGATGGCGACCAGGAGACACTTGGTTTCTTCATGCTCATTGGCTCGGAGCAGGAACTGAGTGGACCTCGGGGTCACCCTCCCCTTCCCCTGATAATGGCCACATAGACACAGGGACAAAGCTGTTCTCGAGTGTGGTTCTGGCCCCATGCCCACCCCTGCCCAGGGGACAACACTACCCAGGGGATACCACTCTCAGCCTTGTCCTTCCTAGGTCTGGACTGAGAGGTATATCTGAGGGGTGGTGGGGTCCACCTCCCACCCCCCTCAGCCCCTGCCCGACCCCGCTGCTGACCGGGGTCTATTTGCCTACTCCCCACGTAGCACCCCTTTCTCCAGCCCCCAGAGGCACGGCAGCGTTCCACAACGGGCGGTTAAGGCCTGGCTACAATCCCCTCATTGTAGTTGGGGGCCACATTCCCCGCCCAGGTTTCTAAGGGCAGAGAGGGAAAGGGGATGAACTGCGAGCCAGCGGGAGGTGCAGCCCCTGAGCCCAAACACGGTGGGCTTCTCCTCCGCCTTGGAAGGGGAGGTGAGGATTCCTCGGGGGCTTGGCCTGGCAGCACAGAGTGAGTGACCACAAGGTGGACTTTGCGTCTGCACGGGCAGCATCAGCTCAGTCCAGGCTGTGAGCCAGCAGGGCCCTGGCAACGGCCGTGGGCAGAGCGAGCCACCTGGGGTCTTGGGGTGAAGCAGAGGAGGGCCGGGCACGGCCACAATGCCAAGTGGCCTTGGGCTGGGGCAGTCCTGCTCAGAGTATCCCCTGCCACCTGATGTACCGACACACCGACACACACGTGTGCGTGATCCTGAGACTCACATAGTCTGACCCTGACACCTGCCCAGTTCCAGGCTGAAGTCACGTCTTCCCTGGGCGTCCGGCACAGCCCCTTGGTGGTCGTGCACATCTGCTCTTTCCCGTGCTTGTCCGTTCTCCACATGGCACTGGACAAGCTTTTAAAACGCAGGTCGGGACCTCACTGCTTCCGGTGGCTGGGGAGGTCAGGCCCGGCAACCTCCAGGGGCCAATGGGGCATCGGGGGCATCGGGGACCTGGCCTCCACTCAACGACCCCTTCTAGTCCCTGACAGTGACTCTCTCTGTCCCCTCTGCCAGTCTTTGCTCAAGGCCCTTGCTTGTGCCGTTTGCTCGGCCGGGACACCCTTCCCCCGCTTCATGGGTCTCATCCCTGCTCGCTCCCAGAGCTCTGAGGACCTCCTGGCCCGAGTCCCTCAGAGTAACGGTCATCGCCTGCTGTGCTTTTCCTTCATAATTCCAATTATACAGTGATTGGACTATATTGCTTACTATCTGCGTCTGTGATTATTTGGTTAATATCTGGCACCCCCATTGTCAGTTGGCTGCCTCCTACGTGCCAGCTACAGGTGCTCAGCGAGCTCTGTGCAGGTGGGGACTCCGCCCGCCTGGCTCCCTGCACGGAAGTGCCGGGCACATCCCTAGAGCTCCGCAAATGTTTGCTGAGTGAATAAACGAGTGTCTGAGCACATCGACTGTCTCAGCATGCTTGGGAGGCCCTCTCAGAGGCTGAGTGACAACGTCAACAGACCCGAGTCTCCAGTTTGGGTACAGACACTGAGGGTCAGGATCACCCACCATCACACAGGGGGCTGCACATACCAAGGACCCAAAACAGGCTTCCTGCTCCAAGCCCAGCACCTTTCCCCCAAATTCCCTCCTGAGGATTGGGTCCTCCCCACCC
Source organism: Trachops cirrhosus (assembly GCA_028533065.1). Classification (NCBI taxonomy): domain Eukaryota; kingdom Metazoa; phylum Chordata; class Mammalia; order Chiroptera; family Phyllostomidae; genus Trachops; species Trachops cirrhosus. The sequence goes on along the minus strand of CM052538.1, from coordinate 190,895,954 downwards.
TCACCTCCCAAGGAAATTGACAGGGAAGGCGGGGGGTGATTTCTTGTGCCCACTTTAGGTCAGCATTCACAGCTTGTACAGAAGTGATTGCTTCTAATATCTCACACCACGCTGCAAGTCCGGTGAGCCTTGTCCATTTTCTGCACAATAAGCTGGCGGTTCGGGGAGGTCAGATGCCAATAGAGTGAGCATTGAACTTGAACTTTTAAAACACACACTCTCGAGCAGGTGTTATCGATCATCCAGCTTCCAGGCCACTGCCGATCCTCCACTCACTGGTCTCAAGGGTTATTTTTTAAATATAAATTTGTCTCACTGTTGCCTTCAAATTTAATGCAGCGGTTGCCGAGGAGCCAGCTCAGTGGTCAGAGACTCAGGAGGCCATAGATCCATGTGGGCCCGTGGCCGCGGCCCTTTGCTGCGAACTGTGGGCGCCTGCTCTTGGCAGAAGCTCTGCTGGGTAACCATGCATGGGTCCCTGGCTCCCCGGCCAGGATAAAGCTGTAGGAGCTAATATATTCTGAGTCAGACCAACTGCCGCTCGTGAAGGGGGAAAAAAAAGACTTGCTTGAGTAACCGTAATAATTGGAAAATTATTTTGATAGCCTGAAACAATCTAATATATTACAGAATTTTATTAAAATAATATCAAATCAAATTAACTGCTATTCCATAATGAATTAGGTAACAAGGTAGGCAGATATTAATCGGCCTTGGCTTCTAGGCAGGGGAGCCGGGAATTTATTAGTTCTCGCGGCTGGCATGAGGGTGCAGGCAGAAACCACTCTCGCCGCCGCCGGGGAGGGAGCCCCCCGAGACAGCGGGCTTTTACTTTCTCTCTCCCCCCACTTCCACTTTCTAATCCATCATTAAACACTTGTATTTCTTTTATGTAGGGTCTTATGAAATTTTTAATTTTTTAATTGCTTTGTGATTTAATAATGAGGACTTTTCATTTTGCCGGAATAAGAAACGAGATGGTGATATTGGAACTCTTTCACCTCCCACACCCTGGATAACCTTCCCCCGCTCCTGGTCTCTCTCATTTCCCAAGCCTGGATAGAAGGCATCTGGTCTCTGAGGGGACGGTCTCCGGGCCAGCAGGTGTCGGCTGCCTGGACACTCGCTTCTTTGAAAAGCAGATGTGTGTCGAGCTGCCTGAGTGGGACTCGGGGACAGTCCCTGAGAAGCCTCTGGTCTGCAGAGACGGTATAAGCCTCCGAGTAGTTCAGCCCTCATTTTACCTTTTGGTATTTTCTCAGCAACTTGACTTGGTGCTTTAAAAATATCTCAAAACACATAGAACGTGATCATAGCGGTTTTATAGCACATCCTGTGACCAGCTGGGGTCCCTGCCTGCTCCGGCCCCTACCTGGGTCAGGAAGCCACACCTCTGACCCTTCGGGGCCAGTCTGGGGTACTCGATCGAAAAGCTCAAAGTAGCCGATGGAATTTCCAGTTGCTTAGGCAGCAAGAGTATCCCAGAGAGCTTGTTAGCTTTAGAAGCATCAGGAGGTAACATCCTATCTCTGAACCTCAGTTTGCTCATCTGTGTAATGGGGATTAAACAGCCTTGTGAAGTGGTTATAAGGCATAGGAATATTATACATAAAGCTCCGAGTAGGTAGACAGTGGCCACTCAACCAGTGGCAGTTTATGAAGTACCATCAGGATGATGAAGGATGACAAAGGATGACCTTGGGCCATCACAGTGGCCCAGGTAGTGAGGTATTGGTTTCACCCTCCCTTCACAGATGGGGAAAGTGAGCCTTGGATTAATCACCTGAGTCCTGTAACCAGTTGACGGGGGAGCTGGGTGGAGACACCGGGTCTGCCCCACACCACAGCAGAGCTCTCCCACCACACTCGGAATCTAGTGTTTCACGCTTTCAGTTTGGACTCTTTCGGATTTGAGCATGTCGCTTGACGGAAGCGTCACTCAAGATCAAAGTTTAAGTGAAGATTAAACACCGGGGCACCTCGTAAATTCTGCGTAATCAGGAAGAGATATTTCACGTCAAGGACGAGCGCTGGGTGGAAGGAGGAGCACATGTGTTGTCCCCTTTCCCTCCACACAGTGTGGCCACATGGCTTGCATTTTTTGTCTTATTGACAAGGCCCTGTCAAAGCCCTTTGACAAATGTCCTGATTTAAGGAAGCCGCATCTGCTCACCTGCAGTATTTCACGGCGAGGGGTCATCTTGTTTTGATGAGAAGGCTGTGGGGATGGCGGCGAGCGCAGTTTTCTCTCCACAGCGGGAGGAGGCTGGGGTTCTGCGCTCGGGTCGGTGCCGGGGGCCACGCGGGGCCTGGAGGGTCTGCTGCGCCCTCCCACCCAGGGTATCTGTCATTAGCTGTTGTCTTCTCTGGAGCCAGCACCCCAACCTCTTTTGGAGGAAAGACACTGCTGTGTGTGTTGTCAGGGAGTCAGACAGTTAGGAGTCCCCTCTTGCCTTAGCCGAGGGGCGGCCTGTGACCTGGGACAGGCCGGTGAGACCACTTCTCCCGGCCTCGCACCTCCACACGCAGCGGAGTCACTCAGGAAAATAACACGAATGGCTGACCCGCACCGGAACAGCCTGTGGGGGCCAGCTCGCCCCGCCCGTCCCGCCGGTGCCGTGAGAGGGCCTGGCCCCAAGCTGGGAGTGGACCTCCGAGTCCGCACTGAGTGGACCTAAGTCGGGAGTGGAAAAGGTGTAGTGACTCCGTCACATGCATGGAGGCCCGCACGACTCTTTACACAGAAGAAAGGCAGAGACACTGACACCCAGGGTGGCCCGGGACGGCAGCGGGGGCCCGGCTGTGGCAACCGTGTGCCCTGACCCCCTCTGCCTCGATTCCATGGGTGTCAGCCAGACCTGGGGTACTCGTGAGCATGCCTGCACACACACAGACCGTGCCCACACCATGCACCCCTACACACTGCACACACACCACATACACATACACACGTCCCACACCACAGTCTCATAGACACACACCACACACACACAGACACACATCCACACACATCACACACATATACACCCTCACACTAGCCTGTATACACATGCACACTACATGTTATACATATACCCTCCACACTGTACACACACCACACATGCACACATGCATTCTATACACATACAAACACCCCATGCCACATACACATGCACATACCACATGCATACATACAGACACACCACACATGCCTTACACACCACACACATACACCCCACACACTACACACACATACACACATATGCACACTCACACACCCTTTGCACACAAATAGAGATAGTACGTACACATACACGCACACCACACACATATGCACACCACACGCAGACACGTACACACACCACACACACCACACACATGCAGCAGATTGATGCGGACTGGCCCTCAGGGGTCCCAGCCTATTGGTGGGGGGTAATTTGAGATGACTTAAGGCCGGAGGGTATCAGGGGCCTCTCCCGTTTGTTTTGCTTAGGGACGGATGTTTCAGAGTCAGTGGAGAGTGGAGGGAGCCCTGCAGGAGGACCGTGCGGGGAAAACCCGCAGGCAGGCCCGTCGGTTGAAAGGCAGACCCCAGCCGGGCTGGTGGTGGGGCCTGGGCGGACGCCGCTTGCTCGCCCTGAAGGCTCGGCAGCCAAGCCCCTTCACACACTCAGCCCTCTGGGGGGTGGGCACAGCCAGTGCTTCAGGGGGCCCCGGGGACCTGGATACTGACTCGGCTGTTTGGGGTGAAAGGAGAAGAGCTTTCAAAAGTTCCCTGCCTCCGCGGAAGTTGGCTGCCTCTGCGGGCAGAGGGGTGGTCAGGGTTTGTCATTTTGGGGTCAATGGTTATCTGTCTTCCAGGAGGGAAGAGGGGAGGGCTCCAGGACATGAGTAAGGACCTGTTTCCACTAACCCTAGATACGGCCCACAGAGCTCATTTATTTAGAAGCGATTTCCTGCTCAGTCTGAATGTCCTTGGCCACCGACATAGGGTGAAGCTCCGTGAAAGGTGTCCAGGATGAGGGCTTCATTGCTGGCCACCTTCCAGGGCCCGGTGGAGAAAGTCCTCAGAGCTGGGTTGAGGGACCCCCTGTCTCAGCCACGCCCTAGGCACGGGTGAAAACACCTGAAGACTTGGAGGGAAGAGGATTTGCTGCCATCTAGATAAGAGACGTTATGTTTGAGACTAAGTAAAACCATCTCTTTTCAAGTTTGCAGACAGCTTGGGGTCTAAAACATCTGAATTAACGGACAGTTAAAGGGAAAACTTTTACTTGCCCTGCTCTGCGGCAAGGAGACGATCTTAGAGCTACAAGAGAGCGTGTGGTCCAACCGGCCGCCCCTCTCCCAGCCTTCCGGTGAGGGCTAGGTCAACAGGCAGCTGAATCTGAGTTTACAAGGAAGAGCTTTTGCAGCATCTGAGCTGCTCAGGCTAAGTCAATTCCGTGCATTTTTATCATGGTTTGGATATAAAATGCAACCCAAATGAAGTGAACGCCTCCCTTGTGGATAATTGCTTCCAAAAGAATGAGTACCAAACAACCCCCTTGGTGCTTACATGGGAAAAAATAATAATAAAAAGGATTTAAAATTAAGGACAAAAAGAATAAAAGGGTAGATAAAATCCGAGATGCGTCGGAGGGAAGATAAAGTGACTTTTTGGCAGAGACTTGAATAGAAGCTCGCTCGCAGAGTCATCTGGCTGCAGAGCTAATCTGTGCCTTCTTCACGGAACCTCGTGAATGCAACACTTCTCGGTTATTATCTCAGCTAAAAAGGAGATACATCGCAGATCAGAACCGGCTGAGACTGGATATTGCACATTATTCCGCATTTCCCATTTCCGTCGACGGGTAATGAGAGATCATGCTGTTTAACCCATTTTGGAAGAGGTTCTGAAATGGCCTTTCATTTCCCGGACCCGGCTCTGGGCCACCCCTGTGCCGTAGGGACTGTCAGCAGCAGCCCGGGGCGGAGTGGAGGGGACACTGGACATCGGGGAGAGGGGGGACTTCAGGAGAACACACCTAAGCGGTAGCTTCCAGGGCTTGGGTTAGGCCTGGAGGGGAGCGCTTGTCCCTTGGCCTCACTGGGTCCTGCGGCTTAGGAGTGATGATGATTTGCAGGGAAAGAAGCGAGGGCCCGGTGAGGTGGCCTGTCTGGGGTTGTCAGGGACAGGGGGTGACCAGCAGAGTTGGAAATCTCAGGCGGCTGTGCTTGGCCCGTGTCTGGCGCTGGGATCATGGCGGGAGACCAGCCAGGTGCCCGTTGGTGCTGGCTCTCCATCCGTCCTTGTTTCCCCCACCCCCACCCTGGACGAGGCCCAGCTGAGCGGCTGGGAGTGGTCGTGGGGACCCCTAGAAGTGAGATGATCTGACTCCCCGATGGAGAAGTGTTTGTAAACAAGAGCTCCTGCACCCTGCTAGTCTCTCTATGGCCCTTCGGGTCCTGTCGCGCCCTGGTGCATGCCGCCTCTTTCAGTCAGGCTCTGTGGGGCTGGGCTGTCTCAGACAGTGGATGAGCGACGAAACCACAGACTGAGATGCTTCTGGGCATGAAGGAGAAGGTCAAGGTCAAAGCACTTTGCCTTCTCTACCCCCTTTGTCTTGCTCTGCCTCTCACGTTTCACTGAAGCCTGTCTCCCACTCTTCAAACACTTCTTAATAATCTGTAATTCCGTGAAAGGGATAAAGGATAAGAGGAACCTAGAAGGTAACTGGATTTACATATGAATGTTGCGTTTTCATTTTAATTTTGACAAAGTGTAAAGGTTGCTAATAAAAGCATCATTACTGCTTCGCCATTTCTTTGATGGACTACGGGACAGATTGCCAAGATAAGGCGACCAATCCGGGGGTCATCAGTTTTACTTAGGAGCTATCGTTCATCCTTTAACAAAAAAACAAAACATCAGGGAAAATTAAATTTAAAAAATGAATTAAAAAGTGACATTATTTTCAAGGAAGTTTTGTGGCCGCTGTGAGCACTTCATAGAGGGACTAAATTCGCCGTCAGCTTCAGGAAGGATCCTGTGTTTACTGAGATTCAGGGATGGTCGTGAGGCTGGGTCTCTCAGAAGCCACCAAGGGTCTGTGGTCCCTTTTCGTAAAGAGGTCTCGGATCAGCTTTGGAGGTAGGCAGAGCAGGGTCGCTGAGCTGTTTTGAAATGCAAGCTTAAATCTTGTCTTCACCCTAAAGCTAATATTGATTAAGGAGGCAGAACCAACAGAACAGGGTGATCAGCAAGAGGTGGGGTGTGAGGGATAGAGCAGGGCTAGACCAGAATGACTCCCGAGGGCACCTGATCCAGGGCCACCTGGCTTGGAGCGAGTGGGATGTCTGATAACGTGGGACACGTGGGTGAGTCCGGAGAGGTGACCTCTGGCCATAACCCCTCAGGTTTGGAGGCAGCGTGGGGTTGTTGCTGTGCGATGCCAGCCAAGCCACAGTCCCCTTTGGCCCCAGTTTCTAAACTGAGTGAGGCCGGTGGCTTTCCACAGGGGCCCTAGAGCCCTGGGCATTCTGTGGAGGGGCACAGGGGTTCCCTGGGCGCCCTACATGACAGGCACCCACACCCTTCTTCAGTCAGAGCAGCCTGCCTGCTTTGGACGGTTCTATGTAAGATTTCATTTGCAGAAAGGGTTTTGTGGATTAAAGGAAATATTGAAAGGCGGTGGCAGGATGATCTCTGAAGACCCTCCTAGTGCTGCGACTTTCTACGACGGTTTAATAACAAGGTGGTTCCTATCAGTGGGTGGAGCTTCCTGTGCCGTATCTGAGGTGTGCACGTCTGTGCGTGTGTGCAAGTGCGTGTGTGGTTTTTATAACTGGAAATCTATTTTTCTGCTGGTTCTTATTAACATTTCAGAGCTGCCTTGTCTTTGTTCTTATGATATTCTAGGGCCAACGGTTTTTAAATGTTGGTATTATGCTTACCAGTTTCATTTCCACCTCTATTAGGCTATTTTGGGGCAGGTGTCTCTGTAGATGAAGATTTTTAGGAATGATAGACTCAGGCATGAATGGCTTCTGCTGTTGCAATGTTTGGACGCCCACTTTAAATTTCTTCCTTCTGATCTCCCCTGAAGAGCTGATAGGACTTGTTTAGCCCCACTTCTTTGCATGGGTAAACTGAGGCACTGAGCAGTGACTTGACCTCCCACTGAAGCCACACACTTTAATGCTCTTCTGGTCCTATTGTTCTGGTCTGTCCTTTTTATTGATCTGTGGTGAACTGCATGTTCCAGCATAACGTGCCTCCGGCAAGTCCTTGTAAAAGTGAAGTATCTCTTTACGTTGGGAAGTGTCACCCCTGACCTTGTGTTGGTGTTCGTGTAATGATCATACCGAGAGTCAGCCTGCAGAACACGGGTGCTCAGAACGGCCTTCACCTCCACCTGTTATTTCTTTGTTGATCAGGGCGTGGGGCTGGTGATCGGGAGAGCCGGGTTTTAGAAAGACGTATATCTATATCTGCTTGATGTTATAAGAAGTAGCTTCTTTTGATTGATGCTTGATTTTTGTCTTAGTTGTAAAGGTAAATAGATATTGACGATAGAAAGTTTGGAAACTATGTCAAAGATTAAAAAGCTTATGCTCGCCCCTCATCCTGCTGTCCATTGATTGAAATCTAACTGTATTAGTGGGTCATCGTAGTCTCTTCGCTACATGGGATGCTCTACTCATACTAATGAATGGCCATGTTAATCGACCATTTTTACTTGCTTACTATTCAGTCTCAAGCATTTGGTCCCATTGTTCCCAACCCAGTGCCAGCTTTCTAACGGTCCCCTGCCCAAGGGTGCAGTGAACTCACGGAGAGACAGTGAGCCCCCACCAGTGGAGTGTGTAAGCAGAGGCTGCCTGACTCCGAGGCAGGGACGTCTAGAGCATTCTGTAGCTGAGGGAGGGTCGGAGCAGGCCTTGGTCTGTGCCGTTGGCCATGGCGCGCCCCGGGACTCACGTAGCCTTTGTCACCATCCCCTTTTCAAGACACTCACACCAAGCCCCCATGACATGGAGGGAACAGCATGCATTCCCCATTTCCTAGAGGCAATGAGGGAATCAGGTGGGGCCCGGGAGGTGTCGGCCGGAATGCATGCGAATTGCGAATTGCCCGGAGTGATTTATAGCCGTCGAACGAGGTGCACTGAATCCAGTTCTTCACACCAGAAACTCTCATTTCACGTCATTCTCATTCCCACTGAGGGGAGACCCCTGTGAGGACCCCGAGAGCCCCTGGAGCTGAAGGAACCTTCTCCCAGAGGAGGGCCCCGGTGCTGACCAGGTCCGAGAGGCGTGCAGGCATCCCGTGGGCCTGTCCCACCCTCATGACACCCCGCCAGGGGCAGTGACCACCCTCTGACAGGTGAAATGGCTGGGGCTGATAGGTCAAGGAGATAGCCCAAGGTCACCCCACGTCTGGGTAGCTCCAAACCCTGTCACGTGGTCTCTGAGCCGGAGGAGTGACCTGCAGGAGTGGATCCTTGGTTCCAAATTCCCTGGAGATGCCCACTCTGGGCAGTTGCCTTATTTTCCCTTCAACCTTGCTCATGAGTGTCGCTCAGATAAGTAACCCCAGACGTCAGCCACTCAGTCATGGGCCAGCATGGGGGCGGGGTCAGCAGGTGCATGTCTGGGCCTGTAGTGGCTTTGCTGGGCAGGGACACGAGGGAGAGACAGCTGCACCTGGACTTGAGTCACACCGACTGTCCCAAAGACACCATGGCTTGGCCTTTGGCATAATAACTTTGGGACACACAAGCGCCTAAGGTTTTGGGAGCGTGGCATGGCTGCTCTGAAGTGGAGATAATGAACTTGAAGCCGATGATATAAGACCCAGGGTCTAGCTCCTGTCTTCCCGCCCTGGCCACTGAACAGCTGGAGCTGCTGCCACGAGGTGAGCTGTTCCTGCCGCCGAGGGCTGCATCTCATTACCTCCAGGGTCCTGACGGGACTTGCCGACGATGGGGAGGCCGCCAGCCTGGGCCACTTCTCCTCGGGCAGGTGCTGGGAGCGCCTCTCCTCCCTCTGAGGCACCTGGGGTGGGGAGAGCGCCCGCCGTGGACTCAGGAGGCTGGAGTTAACATTCCCGCGCGATGACTCCCCATCTCTGTGGCTCTGGGCGATTTATTTCACCTCCTGCATGGCAGGTTCCTTGATCTGCAACGGGGCAAATACCCACCACGTAGAACTGCTGTGAGAATTCCCCACGATAATGGTATGAAGTGCTTTGTAAACCCCAGAGCTTACCACACAAATGTGGTTAATATTATCCCTCCCAATCCTTTTTGCTTGTGCCAGAGGGAAAACACACACACACACACACACACACACACACACACACACACACACACTCTCTCGCTCTCCCTCTCCCTCTCTTCTACCTTCATGCCTCCACCTTTCTTGCTTTCAGACCTTACCTTCTACTGTCTCTTCTGCTGAATACCCTTCTTCCCCTGAGATGCTGCCTGTTTGTCCATGCCACTTCCTCTGCGAAGCCTGCCTGGGTCGGTGGCTGCACATGGAGCTACAGACTGAGGACACCAGGACCTCTGACTCTTGGTCCTGCTTCTGTCCGTCTGTGGTCAGGAGTGAGCCCCTCCTTCACAGTCACTCCTCGCTGGCGGTTGAGCTCACCCACTTTCTCATTCCCTCACTCACCCATTTCTTCGTCCACATGCCCCACACTCAGCACCCCAGGCACTAAACGTCTACAACCAGAGCTTCTTGCAGAAGCAGGAGGACACAGGAGCAGACAAGCCCAGACACTGCTGCCCCTTGGGGAGGACTGACGCAGTTCTGGGGGACACTAGAGCCTCAGAACTCACCTAGCTACCTGGGAAGTCCCGTCTCCTCCGAGGTGTGTCTCTACCCCCGGGGCCAGCCTTGAAATTTCCCCAGTTCCTGGGTTTGATCATAACAGTGTGCCGGAACCCATTTGGCCACCAGGGCTGGGGGCATAGGGTCTGAAGGACTGAAGCGTTAGATCCGCACAGTCACTCGGAGGGCGTGTGCCAGTGCGTGTTTACTATTCTCACTGCAAGTAACAAGTTCAATATTAATCTTCATTTCCAGGGAAATAATTAGTGTTAAGTGAACTGTGATTTCTATCTCTGGGTATTTCTCATGTGCTAATTTAAGCAGCAAGGAAAATGCTCTGTGTTGGCTGCATCCATAGCTGCAAAGACATATTCCAACGTTGGAGGGGAAGGCGGGAGGGGCTGGGGGGAGCAGACCACCCATTCAACAGGGGATTGAATTCCGGCATGCCAAGAGGCTCCAGCTGTGGGGAAAATTGTCCTTCCTGTCACAGGCCCCTCTAAGTGGGACCAGCCCACCCATGCACTCGTGTGCTGGAGCTCAGGACAGAAAAAGAAACAGAAAACGGAAGTCAAGGGAAAGCCCGGGCTTGGGCGTGACCTCTTGCCTCTGGAATCTGCCGTCTTTTTCACTCACACACTCTCGCTCTGACTTTCCCTCCTGGTTCTGCAGCCCCATCCCACCCCCAACCTTGGCACTGGATTCTTGTCTCCTGCATCCTGGGCTGGAAGCTGGTCTGGGACCCATTTTTCCGCCAGATCTCGGCCCTCTTCTCTCCGCTGGTCCTTTTGGATTGGGCTCATGGGCATGGCCAACCAATGACATATCCTGGTGAGAAGCATGGCTTTCGCTGCTGGCTGTCCACGTGCTGAGGCCTTCACCTGTGTGCTGTCGTGCCTTCTAACCCTCGCTGTCCCTGTTTGACAGACGAGGAAACTGAGGCTCTGAGGGGTTGACCTGTGTCAGCGAGTGGCAGCGCCAGTGCTGTCATTGAGATCCATCCTTTTGAACCGGGTAAAAACAAAGGCAGTTTCTGGTGGGGGCCTGACACGGGCGCCGAGGAGCTTGGGGCTGGCGGTGGGGGTGCAGTGGGATGTCTCTCAGCCTCGGCACTGAAGCTGGGAAACAAAGCAGAGCTAATAGTAGGGACGCCTTCGTCCTTTTATCCATTCAAAATGCGCCTCCATCTTGGGCTGGGTGGACAAGGAATTCCACTTTAAGTCTTACCTTTTCTGCCTGTAAATCAACAATAACAACAACTCTTTCACTGAGTGTGAGTGAGTGTGAATGAGTGAGTATGGATGTGTGTGCACGCGTGCTGTTTCCGGAGGAAACACGACTTCCGTGTGTCTGAGCTCGTGCTCCAATCACCACGATGCTGCCTGCTAGCAGCCCAGTGAGGACCCTGGGGCTCCCTAACACCACCCACCCTCTGTGCCCTCACAGAGCTCCTCACCCTGGCTGGACCCTGGCCCAGCAGGTGTCCTGGAGCTGCATTTCCGCCTCTGAGTCCCGAGACTCTGCTGGCTTGGGCTGTAGCCCTGCCTCTCAGGACCTCAGAATTTGATGCCTTGTGGATGTCTAGGCTCCCGAGGCTCAGCCTGGGGCTTTCTGGAGGCTTCTGCATAGACCCAGACCCGAGGAGGATGGTAAAGGTTAGGGAACCAGGCGAAGGCTCCGGGCTACCTTGGTCTGTCACAGGCCCAGGAGAAAGGGGTGCCCCCAGTTCCTGGGCCGTGCAGTCCCCAGGGAGGGAGGCACCTTCCAGGGCAGAGGGACTCATAGGACTTCTCTGCTCTTACACCCGTAGCCTGGGCTGGGCCCCATCAACACTCAAGGGCACACTAATTCGTGCTCCAGAAAACAGGGCCGAGACTCAGGGTGTGGGCAGCTTCTATGTTGGCTGCTAAAATACAAAAATACTCCTCAGAACAACTAGTTGGTACACAGCCACTCCCTGTGGTCCCTGGGTGCTGCCCCGTCCACCTCAGCCTCTCCCTGGGACCCACTGTCCAGCTATGGGAGGGAGGGTCAGTGTCCGGACCTGCAGTGCGACTCTGGGGTTCTGCTTCACTTGTGGCCCCCATCTGTTCAGATTAGCTGGGTGTCTGCCTTCCCTGCGCTGAGTGTGTCCGACATTATCCCTGACTGTCAGCACAGTCTTGTGGAATCACAGTCAAGTACTGGGTGTTAGACAGATGGGTGTGGAGCAAAGAGAACGCCAGCTCTTTGTCCCACAAATTTTCCTGGGGTCCATCAGCCTCTCGGGCCTCAGTTTGCAAACCTGCACAATGGAAATAATAATAATAATAGTAATAATAATAATGCCACCAATGGAACCAGATCGGCTCACCCTATAGAAGTTTCTGGCCAGTGGTTGCTAATCGACTTAATAGCCTCTCAGGTCCTGCCCTGTCTCAGGGCACTGGGATGGGCTGGGTGCTACCAGAGGTTTCTTTTCTTACGTGCTTACGTGCTTACGTCGGCCTGGCTGGAGCAGGTCTCTGGTGAAATGGGTCTTTCCTCGTGAACACCAACCAGGGCCTCTCTCTGGGACCCCCGCCCCCACCCCAGCAGTCTTCGGTCTCTCACCGAGGTCTTGTTTCCCGGCTCACGCGCTCCCCATCTGCTGTGACCAACATTCTGCGGGGCTGCCTGCGTGATGGAGCTTTCCAGGCTCAGGCCGTCAGCCCTGCCCACCGCCGGGCTCTCCAAGACCCCCAGACCCTACGAGTCCTTTCAGAGTCGTCTCGCCTGACAACACAGGAGGAGAGTGACTCTCCTGCAGGTGCCACTTCAGGCACGAAGCCCCCGAGTCTCTGCTCGGAGCCAATTCCGTTCCCTCCTTTCGTCCCGTCCGCCCAGCACACAACCGGAAATCCAGTCTGCTGGTCCAGCACGACCGGCTGGTCCACGTGCTCTGCCTGGGGCCTTAGGCTCTGACTCTGCGCCTCCTAAGATCCCCGCTCTCCCTCTCCCTCTGTCCTTTGCCCAAACAGGGGACTTATTCTCTGGGAACTCAGGCAGTAGAGATCCCGATCACAAGTGGGTAGAAGCTACAGGGACCCAGACTTTTGGTCAGCTGGAAGAAGGGCTTGCAGCCATGGTTGGGACTGACCCAAGCTGGAGTGGGCAGCCCACCTCGGTGTCTGGCTCCCGGCTCCTGGGAGGTGCAGGGCAAAGGCCCTGAGTCCAGGGGCCGACAGTGACAGTCTCACCGAGAGCAGGCGCAGGAGCAGAAGGGAGGACTGCCATCAGAGGTGCTCTGTGGGTGTGGGCTCAGCGAGGGGCTGGAGGGGAGGAAGGAGCAGGGGGCCAGTTGGGGGCTGATCCTTGGACAAGATTCCCCTGGCTCATCGGCCTCTGTTACGTTTGGTATTTTCTGAAATCACTGACTGATAAAACCAACTGGATCTACGCGTGAGTCTCGGGCTCCGTGGAGGCCTGTGTTCGGCTGAAGGATGTCCGGGTCCTACCCTCTCACACCTGTGCATGCTACCTCCATGGCAAAGTGTACTCTGCAGGTGTGATCAGGTTAAGGGTCTCGAGATGGGGGGGTGGTACTGCCTTGTCTGTGTGTCCTACCTGTAACCACGGGTGCTCTTGGAGAGGGCGGTGGGGAGGTTGGGCTGTGGAAGACCAGGCAGAGGCTATGACTGAAATGCAAGGTTGGACGGCTGCGTGGGTGGGGTCATGAGTGGGGAAATGTAGGTGGCCTCCGATCCGTTGCAGCCGCCATTGGAAACTAACGCCAGGCTCTTAGCTGATGGCCGCGGCCCAGGAGGCGAAGGGCACGCTCCTGGTGGCAGATGGCAGCCCGTGTGGTGGTCTCTTGTTGAGCCAAGACTTATCTTCTTCACCGGAATGAGAAATAAATGTATGGAGCCATAGACCTGGGCTTAAGGGCAGATTTTGAATTCTGGTTCTGCTCTAATCTGCTTTGAGCCCTGAGCCAGGCTTTTCTCTACCTCCCAGGCGTCCTTGTCAACTGGGAGGCCCATCCCGTGAACACTGGTGACCACCCCAGTTCAGTGCGTTGCAGTCACCAAATGGGGGTGAGAATAGCAGCAGCCCCCAGTCATCCAGTCCCTCCCACGTGGCCCGCACTGTGCAATGTGAACGTTACGTATTCATTTACACATTGACTTACAGGAGCGATTTGTATTACGGCTTTCTCTGCACCAGGCAGGATGTGGGGCCCCGGGGGTACCGCCTTGGGCCGGGCTGATTTCTTCCCTGCTGTCCTGCAGCCGGTCAGCATTTCCTCAACCCTCACAACCACCTTTCTAGGTTGAAAAGGACGTTTTTAGTTCATCTTGTTGGCGGAGAGAGTGGGTCCTTTTAGAAGTTATCTAACTGACGATGCTTTGAAGTGTCGCAGTCGACGTTTCCATCCAGTTCTGTTTGAGGGCGAAGACTCCAGTTCCTCTGACTGCCACAGCAGCTCAGTACGCTCAGCAAAGACTCATCCTCCAGAAGAGAACGATTTTTAAATTTTTTCTCCTTTAAAAGTCACTTTAATACTGAAACTAATTGCAAATGGAGACTTGAAGACCCTCAAAGACCTTGGGAGTGTGTCCACCATATTTACGGCAGCATTATTCACAACAGCCAGAGGTGGAAGCCACCGGGTGTCCATCAGTGGATGGAGGGAAAAGCAAAACGTGCTCCACCCACACGATGGAACGGAGTTCATCCGTGGAAAGGAAGGGCATTCTGACACAGGCAGCAACACGGATAAACCCGAGGACATGATGCTCAGTGAGATAAGCCAGACACCGAAGGACGGCTTTTGTATGATTCTGTGTGGAAGAGGTCTGTAGAGCAGCCGAATTTGTGGAGAAAGTAGAACAGGGGTTGCCAGGGGCTGGGGGAGGGGGATGGGGAGTTATGTTTCACGGGGACGGAGTTTTGCAAGACGAAGGCAGCTGTGTGGATGGACGGTGGTGACGGCTGTACAACAGCGTGAATGTACTTCACGCCACTGAGCCGTGCACTTAAAGTGGTTAAGATGGTAAGTTTTATGTTGTGTGTACTTTACCACATTAAAGAAAATTAAAAATTGGAACTATCTGTCCAAAGGAATGTCCAGGGCATACGTTAGTGTCACCCTGGCCTCGGGTGAACTCTTAGAGTGAACTGCAGAAGCGTTCATCACAAAGACGCAGGTTTGCTGCTCCAAGCACCCTTGGAGAAATGGACCACTTGACAGATGATTAAAATAATACGAAACAAACAGACAAAAACCTAGGTGACATCGATACTTAACATTTGCAGGTTTTCTGATTCACATACTGAAAAAAGAAATAATTTAATAGTTTGTTGGAGAAACTGCACCACGTTGCACCGGGGAAGTCAGATGT